>OV743332.1:10217500-10219019 GCA_928268935.1 Lasiommata megera
GTTAGGTTAGGTTAGGTTAGGTTAGGTTAGTTAGGTTAGGTTAGGTTAGGTTAGGTTAGGTTAGGTTAGGTTAGGTTAGGTTAGGTTAGGCGTTAGGTTAGGTTAGGTTAGGTTAGGTTAGGTTAGGTTAGGTTAGGTTAGGTTAGGTTAGGTTAGGTTAGGTTAGGTTAGGTTAGGTTAGGTTAGGTTAGGTTAGGTTAGGTTAGGTTAGGTTAGGTTAGGTTAGGTTAGGTTAGGTTAGGTTCGGTTAGGTAGGTTAGGTTAGGTTAGGTTAGGTTAGGTTAGGTTAGGTTAGTTAGGTTAGGTTAGGTTAGGTTAGGTAGGTTAGGTTAGGTTAGGTTAGGTTAGGTAGGTTAGGTTAGGTTAGGTTAGGTTAGGTTAGGTTAGGTTAGGTTAGGTAGGTTAGGTTAGGTTAGGTTAGGTTAGGTTAGGTTAGGTTAGGTTAGGTTAGGTTAGGTTAGTAGGTTAGGTTAGGTTAGGTTAGGTTAGGTTCGGTTAGGTTAGGTTAGGTTAGGTTAGTAGGTTAGGTAGTTAGGTTAGGTTAGGTTAGGTTAGGTTAGGTTAGGTTAGGTTCCCGAACTCGGGTGGGCCCGGAGTGGGCTGCCGTCGACTGTACACCGGGGCGGTGAAGTCGATGGCCCTGTATGGGGCGCCCATATGGGCGGACGATCTGTCCGCTCGTAGTAGGAGACTGCTGCGGAGACCGCAGCGAGTCATGGCGGCCAGAGTGGTCAGAGCCTACCGCTCCATCTCGTGCGAGGCGGCCTGCGCTTTAGCGGGTTGTCCTCCGTGGGATCTGGAGGCGGAGGTGCTGGCTCACGTGTACTGGCAAAGGGTGGAAGTTCGGTCGCTGGGCGACCACCCTTCCCCGGATATGGTGGCTGGATGGCGGCGCTCGGCGCAGACCGAGCTCTACCGCCAGTGGCAGGTCAGACTCGAGTCACCGAGTGCCGGTCTCAGGACCATAGAGGCGATTCGCCCCGTCCTCCGTCAGTGGGCGGAGAGGCGGCACGGGCAGGTGACCTTCCGCCTTGCGCAGGTGCTTTCCGGACACGGCTGTTTCGGGAGGTTCCTGTTCAAGGTGGCAGGTAGAGAGCCCACTGAAGAATGCCATGAGTGCGGCTGCGCTATCGATACAGCGCAGCACACGCTGGCTGAGTGCCCCAGTTGGTCTCAGCAGCGTGCGGAACTCACTTCTGTAGTCGGGGGGGACCTCTCCCTGCCGATCGTGGTTTCGGCCATGGCTGGCAGTGAGAGGTCTTGGCAGGCGATGGTCTCCTCTGCGAGGACGTGATCTCGCGGAAGGAGGCGGCGGAACGGCTGAGAGAGGACGACGTGGACTCTCAGCCGATCCGTCGCAGACGTGTCGGGCGCAGGCGGCTCGCGCTTCACCACCGCCTACCCCCTTGAGAGTAGCACCTCCGGGCGTTGGATACGAGGATCTGTCCAACACCCAGGAGTTAGGTCCTCGAGCTGGAAGGACGCACCCTGTGGTCCTGGTGCGTCTTATGGCGTTCAA
>OV743332.1:10219219-10599219 GCA_928268935.1 Lasiommata megera
GTATTTCTGGAAGTAACTCCACTCCGTCTTAGAATTTAGTACCTGGGAAGTCCTCCTGCGCGTGCAGCGGGCCGCTGTCGGAGAGCGCCGCGGCGATGAGGTGAGGGTGTGCCAGCCGCATCCACGTCGCCATGCTGCCCGCGTACGAGCAGCCCACCAGCGCCACTTTGCCGCCCCTGCGGACCAGCGGCCATCAGCGCCCGAGGAATGGCACTGCCCACTACTGAACCGGCCTCCCACCACTTACAACTTCCAAACTGCTCCAATGCAACATATTTCACAATTTTCAAGTTACTTCGAATGAGCGATTAGCTACCTTTTTTTTTTGTCGTGGTGGAAAAGCTTTATAGCTACCTCCGTATATGTAATGGGTTAGCATACCCATAAAATACCTACTTAAGTGTTAGTTACTTCATTTAAATAAAGAATATTGGACTTGGTAAATTCACCTCCAAATCCCTGCAACACTGTCCTCCTCCCAGAAGTCTTAGCTATCATGTCCAATACAACTGCTACGCAATGTGGTCTCAACCATTACTGCTCCATCTTTATATAAAGCCTGGTGATCAAACAAAATCGAAATCTTAAATAAGTTTGTATAAGAACACTCACAAATCGTGTAGTCGCAAAAGTAACAAAAGAAAGTAAAATGGATTGAATGTGTCACAAGTTATAGTCGCAATTACTGTGCTACTTATATATTTTGTACAAATTTGTGCTGGTATGGGAAGTGTAGATGAATTTGAGTTTTAAATCTAGGTAATTGCAGTTTAATTTACTATGACGTTAGCTCTTCTATGTTCTAAAGCAGCAGAAGGTGTTGTGACCAAAAAAATATATACATTTTGTGAGTATAATATAGATTTTGTGAGTGTGTTTTTGCTTAACATCCCAAAAAGGCAATAAAACGTAGTATCCTAAGAGCAAGGGAATAAATGTGTATGATTTATTTAAATACCAGGCAATGTATGGGTAGATTAAGGGTTTTAAAATATTGTGGAACAAGCAACATTTATAATTGAAGATTATACCATATCTTATACTCTTATAAATCTAATTTTGAGGCAGTGTGATATGGCTAACTATAGCTATAGTTGTAAATCATCTAGGTGAAATTCTACTTTTCAAAAGGCCAGGGGTAAATATGGATTTTCTTCTTATAAAATGTTGCCTATAAAAATCTAAAACTGCACTTATTTTTAAATAATTGTTTCTTGTTTTACTTAATTATCCTAGTTAACATCAATTTATCTGTTTTGTATCACATATGCATGGCCACTTTACAAAATTAAATATATTTTTAAACAAAACATGACGCATAAACCCTTGTATCCTTAAGACTAATAATTAAGACAGAATGCTAAAAGCAGAAGCATTATGGTCTTATGTTGATCTACATTTACGTTTGTTTTCCTATGGGAGATGAGTATAAATTGTTTATTGAATAACCACACTATTGATTCATAAGGAATTAACCATCTAGTTTTTCATTGCCAAAGGTTAAGTCATGTTTCCTACATATTAATATGAATAAGGCGTCAGCCTCCTAATCAGAGGTTGGCGGTTCGAACCCAGGCACACATCTCTAACTTTTCGAAGTTATGTGCGTTCTTAAATAATTAAAATATCACTTGCTTCAACGGTGAAGGAAAATATTGTGAGGAAACCAGCACGCCTGAGAGTTCTCCATAATATTCTCAAAGGCATGTAAAGTCTGCCAATCCGCACATGGCCAGCGTGGTGCACTATGGCTGAACCCTTCTCATATTGAGAGGAGACCCATGCTCTGTAGTGAGCCAGTAATGGGTTGATCATGATGTAGCTCAATAGCGAAAATGTAAAAAAAGCCTACCTGTGACTTAAGACTATTCAATGTCTTATTGATTAGTTGTGTGTCAGTCTTAGGACCAAAATCCACCAGAACTTCAAGCTGAAAATAAAGGACATTTAGCATCATTGATCTAGTTATTTTTACATGAGGTAAGTTAAAAAGGAAGGAAAGCTATAACTAGATTCTGACATCCAAAAATCTGCTTAAGTCAATGTTGCCTAACTCGATCAACTACTATCAATTGATTTCTACTTTATTTATTGATCTCCTCTTATTCTAGCTTTACAAGGTAAAAACCTAATTTGCTAGCGTAGCATAATATAAAAGTATATATATATATATATAAAAGAAACTACTAGCCCAATATATTATGCTATCCTATATTATAAAAGCAAATGGGAGTATGTTTGTTTGTGTGTTACAGTTACACTTCCATAGCTAAACTTCTCATACAAATTGTAATGAAATTTTCACATAAATATACTTTGAATACTGACATTGGTCATAAGATACTTTTTAACCTAGAAAGAGTTATTATTAGATGACCAAAGCAAACTACCAGGACGACATAAGTACTGAGATGGTTTGTTATAGTCCAACTATGAAAAACTTAAATACCAACCCTGGTAATATGAGCAACATAGTTAAATCTTTTATATTAGTTTCATTATCTCACTTAGACCCTTTCAAGTTCAAAATACTGAGTGAATCGGTGAAATATCGGAAAAAACATTCGCTTGAATATTTGCCCATAGGACGAAGCTAGTACCTACAATACACAAATAATGAGTAAGCACATAACTTATTATCATTTGAAGTAGTTATTAATGCTTCGTCATGTTGTTTTAAAATTTTAATTATACGTGTAACTACTTGTACTACAGTAAAAATAAGTAACAAAATTTAAATTTTGGCTTACCTTTGACGTAATCATGGTTCTTCGTAATAAAGTTATACCAATTTATGAATGAGCAATTATGCAGTTATTTTTAAGAAATTATTAGTAATTTAGCGCGTAACTTCTAGAAATTAACAACAACAAAAACATGAACGACCTTCCTCAATCCTCTGAGCGAACAGCTAATAAATACGATTAAGACCATAGATAATACAATATTAACTGTTATAGATGAGCAACGCTGAATTTTATTTGATGCTAATGACCAATAGATGGCGATTTTCAGACATCGACACGTGTATAGGTACCTAGATAATAAAATCAATGGATAAAATTATAATTAAATAATCAGTTTTATGATTCAGATTGATTTTCCTAGCTATTTAATTTGGAAAATCACTATGAATTATAAATCGGATTATTTAAACAGTTTTCGAATTTTGAGAGAAGAAATAAAACAAAGTATCATTTAATTTTATTTTTATATAAATAAGTAATATTTACAAGAATGTTCTTTTACAAGATCATTTGTATTAAATTTGATTATTTTACATTTTAATATTTTGTTGACCCCCATACACCAAATGTTAAGAATAAGTTTAATTGTCAATAATTCTATTTATAAATAATTATCAATAATGAATTATAAATATTAACTTCATAATAAATACCTAGTTTAATGATAGCCTCAAATGTAATTTAGTTATGAATTTGACTGTTGCCGCGAAGATTACGTAACGTTTATTTACTTTTAATTTAGTAACAATATATTACTAAATAATTATCATAATTCTATTTATAAATCATTATCAATAATGATTTATAAATAGAATTAACTTCATAATAAATACCTAGTTTCATGATAGTCTCAAATGTAATTATAATATATGTATGTAATTATATATATATAGTCGTGAAATTGACATCAAATGATGGCGCGCCAATGGGATTATTGTATTTGACTTAGTTTAGTTCTAATTAATTGTAAAATGGTTTAAATAAAACCTACGTGGTTTTTTAGCTTCCCTAAATAAATTAAAATATAAAGAGATTGTAACATCGGTTGGTACTATTAAGAAATGGTGGCGCCATCTTATTATGCTAGTTCGTGAAATGCTTATGTGTTGACGGTGGGCGAATTGCACGTGGAGTTCAGTTGTCTGCCGATTTTCGAAGAGAAAACATTGTAAGTACCTAAAACCTATTTAAATAATGTTAAAACACTATTCATTTGTAATTACTTTACTTTATAAAAATTTAGCTGTTTAATTAAAAAATACTTGTAAGCTTTAGTTTGTGATTATTTATGTAGGTACCTATCAGATCAACTCCTCTGGCTTGGTAGGTAGTTTAAAGTATTTAACAAGCAGAGCCGATGACTACAGTGAGACAGCGGTTCTGCGCCTATTACCACGCTTATATCAGCTTCACCTGTATGTTTGTTTGTTTGTTTGTTTGTAACAGACTCCTTTGGACTCGATTTTGACCCACTTTGAACGGTCAGATTTCATTGAAACTGTAGATTTATCGAGGACCGATGACAATACAACAATTTAATAATTTTATTAATTAGGATCTTTAGGATATTATTAACTTGTACGGAGATCGTATTCCAGAAGTGTATCGTTGCCATGAAATAGTTTTTAAATAATATTATAGATGGCATTTAAAACCGTTTATTTTTTCTAATATTTCTGTAGTATGTATGTAGTTTCAACTACCCACATACAAAACATAAATTCTTAAAACGTATGATTGGATAGCGAATTGGTATGTACGTATTTGTTTTTTTATTAAATCCAATAGTTTATACTCTCTTCGACATCAGGAGCGTTGGATATGAACCCATTTTTCAGTCCGATTCTTTTAATTTCAGATACCGCTTGCCTACATTTCATCCTGCGTGTCACGATGGCTGATCAGAACGAATCATCAGTACCAAGCGCTCCGACTCGTGCAGGCTCCGGCCGAGCCAGTCCCGGACCGAACTCGCCCGCCAAGGAGGCGCTGACACAGCAGGGCGGTAACGTACCTCCTGAATTTTTATTTATTTATTTATTTGCTTTCATATCTAACAGACATGAGACCCGGTCAGGACATTGCAAACAGTACATTGTAATTTTACTTACGCATGATAACGATGATGCAAAATAGCAGTGAAAAATTGTCAAAACAACGCGAATAAATAAAATAAAATAAAACATGGCTTGTTTTTGATGGGAAACATAATTATTTGTTTTTTAATTTGAAATCGAAATATACTACATAAATGATTTAATTTTGTATATAGCCCAAAAATCTTTATAAACATTTAACGTTGTGCGCTTATTAATGTTTAGCTTTTTACAGGTTTTCACAACATTCACAAATATTTTCAAAGTAAGATACGTCTCGAGTCATTTGCTTGAGTCAATATACAATACATAATAATAATAAAACTGCAATATAGAAGTACTTAATGCCATAATAATGAATAGTATATGTGCATTGATATATATTTATTTATTTATAATAGTATATATTTATATATTATATTTATTGGAAATTTTAATGAAATATTGTGCCGTTACCCTCATCTATTATTTTCTTCTTTCCCCAAGTGTTTTCTGGAGGAGATTGCTTTAGCAATAAAACCGCCTCTGCATATATAGATTTTTTGAATTGATACCTAATTTGTTTCCCTTTTTACTTGAGTCGACAGAACATGAATCGACGACTCGAGACCGAGACACCCGATCCTGTGGAACATCGTAGTCGGAGCCGAACGAAGGAACGCAGCCCTTCCCGGATCCCGAGACTGGGGCCAATGCAGTGCATCACGCTGAGCGTCGTTGCGTCGCGGAACATGCTAAAAGGTGACGTAGTCCTTCTGTTTCTAAGAAATATATTGTTGACATTTTGAAATGTTTTAAGGATAGTTTGACATCACAACCGCCTACCCGTGAAACAAGATCTTTTCTAAAGGTTGATCATATGAATATAATTTCCCAATTTTGACCCGTCCACTAAAACCAAAGGATAGATGTTTTCACGTTGGCAGCTTGATCTTAAAACGGACTGCCAGTTCTCACTCAGTGATTGGTTGTCGAATTAGTTATTTGTTTAGTTTTTATGGTTCCCGGCAAATTTTCCGTCAAGATTTTTGTTAGAAATACTAGATGTATACAATACTAGCTGCTGCCCGCGACTTCGTCTGCGCGGTCTTCAGAATTGGGTCTAAAACTTCGCTCGTTAACAATGTTGAATCTTCTCACGCGAACTATTTGAGAGATCGGTATAGAAAATACATGTTCTTTTCTATAGTATAGGTAACACGTCTACCCGCGGCTTAGCTCGTAAACAATTTTCAATTTTCCCTCGGGAACTACTTCAGGAATCGGGATAAAAGATAGCCCATGTTCTTTTCCATGTCAAAGGCTACATGCATGCCAAATTTCATATAAATCCGTTCAGCCGTTTTCGCGTGATTGACTAACATAGTGTGCCGCGGACTTTTTTGTGGATATTTATAAGATCTACAATTAATTAGAACATTTTATGGTTCTATCTTTTATAGTATAGGCAGCGTACGCAAAATAAGTAACTTTTCTGGTTGATTTCTTACACCTTTTATCCGAAAAAACCCAAATATCTTACGGAACCCTATTATTTGCCAAAATAAAATTTAGCCTTTGTTACTCGTGGATAATTTAGCTTTCGAATATAATTGAATAAAATTTGTAGTAGGTATGTATGTAGTTTCAACTGCCTACATACAAAACATAAATTCTTAAAACGTATGATTGGATAGCGAATTGGTATGTACGTATTTGTTTTTTTATTAAATCCAATAGTTTATACTCTCTTCGACATCAGGAGCGTTGGATATGAACCCATTTTTCAGTCCGATTCTTTTAATTTCAGATACCGCTTGCCTACATTTCATCCTGCGTGTCACGATGGCTGATCAGAACGAATCATCAGTACCAAGCGCTCCGACTCGTGCAGGCTCCGGCCGAGCCAGTCCCGGACCGAACTCGCCCGCCAAGGAGGCGCTGACACAGCAGGGCGGTAACGTACCTCCTGAATTTTTATTTATTTATTTATTTGCTTTCATATCTAACAGACATGAGACCCGGTCAGGACATTGCAAACAGTACATTGTAATTTTACTTACGCATGATAACGATGATGCAAAATAGCAGTGAAAAATTGTCAAAACAACGCGAATAAATAAAATAAAATAAAACATGGCTTGTTTTTGATGGGAAACATAATTATTTGTTTTTTAATTTGAAATCGAAATATACTACATAAATGATTTAATTTTGTATATAGCCCAAAAATCTTTATAAACATTTAACGTTGTGCGCTTATTAATGTTTAGCTTTTTACAGGTTTTCACAACATTCACAAATATTTTCAAAGTAAGATACGTCTCGAGTCATTTGCTTGAGTCAATATACAATACATAATAATAATAAAACTGCAATATAGAAGTACTTAATGCCATAATAATGAATAGTATATGTGCATTGATATATATTTATTTATTTATAATAGTATATATTTATATATTATATTTATTGGAAATTTTAATGAAATATTGTGCCGTTACCCTCATCTATTATTTTCTTCTTTCCCCAAGTGTTTTCTGGAGGAGATTGCTTTAGCAATAAAACCGCCTCTGCATATATAGATTTTTTGAATTGATACCTAATTTGTTTCCCTTTTTACTTGAGTCGACAGAACATGAATCGACGACTCGAGACCGAGACACCCGATCCTGTGGAACATCGTAGTCGGAGCCGAACGAAGGAACGCAGCCCTTCCCGGATCCCGAGACTGGGGCCAATGCAGTGCATCACGCTGAGCGTCGTTGCGTCGCGGAACATGCTAAAAGGTGACGTAGTCCTTCTGTTTCTAAGAAATATATTGTTGACATTTTGAAATGTTTTAAGGATAGTTTGACATCACAACCGCCTACCCGTGAAACAAGATCTTTTCTAAAGGTTGATCATATGAATATAATTTCCCAATTTTGACCCGTCCACTAAAAACCAAAGGACAGATGTTTTCACGTTGGCAGCTTGATCTTAAAACGGACTGCCAGTTCTCACTCAGTGATTGGTTGTCGAATTAGTTATTTGTTTAGTTTTTATGGTTCCCGGCAAATTTTCCGTCAAGATTTTTGTTAGAAATACTAGATGTATACAATACTAGCTGCTGCCCGCGACTTCGTCTGCGCGGTCTTCAGAATTGGGTCTAAAGCTTCGCTCGTTAACAATGTTGAATCTTCTCACGCGAACTATTTGAGAGATCGGTATAGAAAATACATGTTCTTTTCTATAGTATAGGTCACACGTCTACCCGCGGCTTAGCTCGTAAACAATTTTCAATTTTCCCTCGGGAACTACTTCAGGAATCGGGATAAAAGATAGCCCATGTTCTTTTCCATGTCAAAGGCTACATGCATGCCAAATTTCATATAAATCCGTTCAGCCGTTTTCGCGTGATTGACTAACATAGTGTGCCGCGGACTTTTTTGTAGATATTTATAAGATCTACAATTAATTAGAACATTTTATGGTTCTATCTTTTATAGTATAGGCAGCGTACGCAAAATAAGTAACTTTTCTGGTTGATTTCTTACACCTTTTATCCGAAAAAACCCAAATATCTTACGGAACCCTATTATTTGCCAAAATAAAATTTAGCCTTTGTTACTCGTGGATAATTTAGCTTTCGAATATAATTGAATAAAATTTGTAGTAGGTATGTACGTAGTTTCAACTGCCTACATACAAAACATAAATTCTTAAAACGTATGATTGGATAGCGAATTGGTATGTACGTATTTGTTTTTTTATTAAATCCAATAGTTTATACTCTCTTCGACATCAGGAGCGTTGGATATGAACCCATTTTTCAGTCCGATTCTTTTAATTTCAGATACCGCTTGCCTACATTTCATCCTGCGTGTCACGATGGCTGATGGCTGAAGGAGATTGCTTTAGCAATAAAACCGCCTCTGCATATATAGATTTTTTGAATTGATACCTAATTTGTTTCCCTTTTTACTTGAGTCGACAGAACATGAATCGACGACTCGAGACCGAGACACCCGATCCTGTGGAACATCGTAGTCGGAGCCGAACGAAGGAACGCAGCCCTTCCCGGATCCTGAGACTGGGGCCAATGCAGTGCATCACGCTGAGCGTCGTTGCGTCGCGGAACATGCTAAAAGGTGACGTAGTCCTTCTGTTTCTAAAAAATATATTGTTGACATTTTGAAATGTTTTAAGGATAGTTTGACATCACAACCGCCTACCCGTGAAACAAGATCTTTTCTAAAGGTTGATCATATGAATATAATTTCCCAATTTTGACCCGTCCACTAAAAACCAAAGGATAGATGTTTTCACGTTGGCAGCTTGATCTTAAAACGGACTGCCAGTTCTCACTCAGTGATTGGTTGACGACTGTTGTTGCAAAACGGCGGGAACCAATCAGATTTGTAATCTCCCACCAATACTGTTGTAAGCATGGCCTGAGATCTTCGGAGATTTTTAAAGACATTATCAAGTTCATTTTTTTGTGTCGTTGCGCATGAAGCCTGATGACGTGGTGCTGTTAGATGACGTGTAATATTGCATGCAAGCACGGGATGTGTTTTGATACAATTTTGTTAGAAATACTAGATGTATACAATATTTGCATACGAATGTGGGAAATTTAAGAAATGATGATAGCTTATAAATTCTAAGCAAAAAGAATAATCACTTTTATCCTTCCTAATTTGTTTCCTATTGTACTTAACTCGACAGAACATGGATCGACAACTCGAGACACCCGATCATGTGGAACATCGTAGTCGGAGCCGAACGGAGGAACGCAGCCGTAGCCGTCTATGTATCCGCTGCCCATCCCGTGTCCTGAGGACTGGGGCCAATGATGAGCGTCGTGGCGTCGCAGTACAGTGCAGTGCTTGCTTGCTCGCTTGCTTGCGCGCTTGCTCGTGCGCTTGCTCGCTTGCACGCTAGCTCGTGCGCTTGCTTGCGCGCTTGCTCGTGCGCTTGCTTGCTTGCTCGCTTGCTTGCGCACTTGCTCGTGCGCTTGCTTGCTTGCTCGCTTGCTTGCGCGCTTGCTCGTGCGCTTGCTTGCTTGCTCGCTTGCTTGCGCGCTTGCTTGTGCGCTTGCTTGCTTGCTCGCTTGCTTGCGCACTTGCTCGTGCGCTTGCTTGCTTGCTCGCTTGCTTGCGCACTTGCTCGTGCGCTTGCTTGCTTGCTCGCTTGCTTGCGCGCTTGCTCGTGCGCTTGCTTGCTTGCTCGCTTGCTTGCGCGCTTGCTTGTGCGCTTGCTTGCTTGCTCGCTTGCTTGCGCACTTGCTCGTGCGCTTGCTTGCTTGCTCGCTTGCTTGCGCGCTTGCTCGTGCGCTTGCTTGCTTGCTCGCTTGCTTGCCCACTTGCTCGTGCGCTTGCTTGCTTGCTCGCTTGCTTGCGCGCTTGCTCGTGCGCTTGCTTGCTTGCTCGCTTGCTTGCGCGCTTGCCTGTGCGCTTGCTTGCTTGCTCGCTTGTGCGCTCGCTTGCTTGCGCGCTGGCTTGTGTGCTCGCTTGTGCGATCGCTTGCTTGCGCGCTTGCTTGCGCGCTTGCTTGCTCGCTTGCTTGCGCGCTTGCTTGCGCGCTTGTTTGTGTGCTCGCTTGCTTGTGCGCTCGCTTGCTTGCTCGCTTGCTTGCGCGCTTGCTTGCGCGCTCGCTTGCTTGCTCGCTTGCTTGCGCGCTTGCTTGCGCGCTCGCTTGCTTGCTCGCTTGCTTGCGCGCTTGCTTGCTTGCTTGCGCGCTTGCTTGCTTGCTCGCTTGCTTGCGCGCTTGCTTGTGCTCTTGCTTGTGCGCTTGCTTGTGCTCTTGCTTGCTTGTGCGCTTGCTTGCTTGCTTGCTTGTGCGCTTGCTTGCTTGCTCAAATAAAAGTTATCGTTCCTAAAAATTCTAGTATTAGACTCGTCATGAATATTGTATTTAGGTTGGTTGGGTAAGAAGAGCACTTCAAATCAGTTGACCCAATTGCCCACGATGTAAATATTAAAAAATTACGCGAGCTTTGCCAAACATGCCCGAGGCGCTTCGGTATCTGGCCACGACATTGGGATGCCTCATTATATGTTGTGATAGCAAAATTGTGTTTCGTATGCCCATTGCGTAGTTTCGTTATTACATTATTTGTAAATCTAGCGGTCGTTAAGAATTTTGAAAGCATATATGAAAGATGGGTGGTGGTGGATTGATTGAATATTTAAGTTTTTCTTAAATGTTACTCAATCGAGCCGCGCCACTAATATGTGGTGTGCCGGTGCGGCGGTGACACGAAGTTGAGAGGCTTGCGCTTAGAGCGATCTCTGTATCGTATATTCATTCGTAAACGGTGCCGACCGACGGAATCGCGTATGGGAAACGTGAACACTTGTACAAGATTGGGACACTCCTCTAGGAGGGCGACGACAATTTAAAGTTATCGTCGCCCGCCAGATAGTATCTCGATCTTTCTTGTGTTTCGTATGCCCATTGCGTAGTTTCGTTTTTACATTATTTGTAAATCTAGCGGTCGTTAAGAATTTTGAAAGCATATATGAAAGATGGGTGGTGGTGGATTGATTGAATATTTAAGTTTTTCTTAATTGTTACTCAATCGAACCGCGCCGCTAATATGTGGGCGGTGTGTGGTGTGGCGGTGCGGCGGTGACACGAAGTTGAGAGGCTTGTGCGTAGAGCGATGTATGTAACGTATATTCATTCGCAAACGGTGCCGACCGACGGAATCGCGTATGGGAAACGTAAACACTTGTACAAGATTGGGACACTTCTCTAGGAGGGCGACGACGATTTAAAGTTATCGTCGCCCGCCTGATAGTATCTCGATCTTTCTTGTGTTTCGTATGCCCATTGCGTAGTTTCGTTTTTACATTATTTGTAAATCTAGCGGTCGTTAAGAATTTTGAAAGCATATATGAAAGATGGGTGGTGGATTCATTGAAATTTTTAAGTCATCATATATACATTGGAGGCCTCGAGCCGCGCCGCTAATATGTGGTGTGTCGGTGCGGCGGCGACACGAAGTTGAGAGGCTTGCGCTTAGAGCGATCTCTATATCGTATATTCATTCGTAAACGGTGCCGACCGACGGAATCGCGTATGGGAAACGTGAACACTTGTACAAGATTGGGACACTTCTCTAGGAGGGCGACGACGATTTAAAGTTATCGTCGCCCGCCTGATAGTATCTCGATCTTTCTTGTGTTTCGTATGCCCATTGCGTAGTTTCGTTTTTACATTATTTGTAAATCTAGCGGTCGTTAAGAATTTTGAAAGCATATATGAAAGATGGGTGGTGGATTCATTGAAATTTTTAAGTCATCATATATACATTGGAGGCCTCGAGCCGCGCCGCTAATATGTGGTGTGCCGGTGCGGCGGCGACACGAAGTTGAGAGGCTTGCGCTTAGAGCGATCTCTGTATCGTATATTCATTCGTAAACGGTGCCGACCGACGGAATCGCGTATGGGAAACGTGAACACTTGTACAAGATTGGGACACTTCTCTAGGAGGGCGACGACGATTTAAAGTTATCGTCGCCCGCCTGATAGTATCTCGATCTTTCTTGTGTTTCGTATGCCCATTGCGTAGTTTCGTTTTTACATTATTTGTAAATCTAGCGGTCGTTAAGAATTTTGAAAGCATATATGAAAGATGGGTGGTGGTGGATTGATTGAATATTTAAGTTTTTCTTAATTGTTACTCAATCGAACCGCGCCGCTAATATGTGGGCGGTGTGTGGTGTGTCGGTGCGGCGGTGACACGAAGTTGAGAGGCTTGTGCGTAGAGCGATGTATGTATCGTATATTCATTCGTAAACGGTGCCGACCGACGGAATCGCGTATGGGAAACGTAAACACTTGTACAAGATTGGGACACTTCTCTAGGAGGGCGACGACGATTTAAAGTTATCGTCGCCCGCCTGATAGTATCTCGATCTTTCTTGTGTTTCGTATGCCCATTGCGTAGTTTCGTTTTTACATTATTTGTAAATCTAGCGGTCGTTAAGAATTTTGAAAGCATATATGAAAGATGGGTGGTGGTGGATTGATTGAATATTTAAGTTTTTCTTAAATGTTACTCAATCGAGCCGCGCCACTAATATGTGGTGTGTCGGTGCGGCGGTGACACGAAGTTGAGAGGCTTGTGCGTAGAGCGATGTATGTAACGTATATTCATTCGCAAACGGTGCCGACCGACGGAATCGCGTATGGGAAACGTAAACACTTGTACAAGATTGGGACACTTCTCTAGGAGGGCGACGACGATTTAAAGTTATCGTCGCCCGCCTGATAGTATCTCGATTTTTCTTGTGTTTCGTATGCCCATTGCGTAGTTTCGTTTTTACATTATTTGTAAATCTAGCGGTCGTTAAGAATTTTGAAAGCATATATGAAAGATGGGTGGTGGATTCATTGAAATTTTTAAGTCATCATATATACATTGGAGGCCTCGAGCCGCGCCGCTAATATGTGGTGTGTCGGTGCGGCGGCGACACGAAGTTGAGAGGCTTGCGCTTAGAGCGATCTCTGTATCGTATATTCATTCGTAAACGGTGCCGACCGACGGAATCGCGTATGGGAAACGTGAACACTTGTACAAGATTGGGACACTCCTCTAGGAGGGCGACGACAATTTAAAGTTATCGTCGCCCGCCTGATAGTATCTCTATCTTTCTTGTGATTCGTATGCCCATTGCGTAGTTTCGTTTTTACATTATTTGTAAATCTAGCGGTCGTTAAGAATTTTGAAAGCATTTATGAAAGATGGGTGGTGGATTCATTGAAATTTTTAAGTCATCAGATATGCATTGGATGCATCGAGCCGCGCCGCTAATATGTGGTGCGGCGGTGACACGAAATCGAAAGGCTTGCGCGTATAGCGATCTCTGTATCGTATATTCATTCGTAAACGGTGCCGACCGACGGAATCGCGTATGGGAAACGTGAACACTTGTACAAGATTGGGACACTCCTCTAGGAGGGCGACGACAAATTAAAGTTATCGTCGCCCGCCTGATAGTATCTCGATCTTTCTTGTGATTCGTATGCCCATTGCGTAGTTTCGTTTTTACATTATTTGTAAATCTAGCGGTCGTTAAGAATTTTGAAAGCATTTATGAAAGATGGGTGGTGGATTCATTGAAATTTTTAAGTCATCAGATATGCATTGGATGCATCGAGCCGCGCCGCTAATATGTGGTGCGGCGGTGACACGAAATCGAAAGGCTTGCGCGTATAGCGATCTCTGTATCGTATATTCATTCGTAAACGGTGCCGACCGACGGAATCGCGTATGGGAAACGTGAACACTTGTACAAGATTGGGACACTCCTCTAGGAGGGCGACGACAATTTAAAGTTATCGTCGCCCGCCTGATAGTATCTCGATCTTTCTTGTGATTCGTATGCCCATTGCGTGCGTAGTTTCGTTTTTACATTATTTGTAAATCTAGCGGTCGTTAAGAATTTTGAAAGCATTTATGAAAGATGGGTGGTGGATTCATAGAAATTTTAAAGTCATCAGATATGCATTGGATGCATCGAGCCGCGCCGCTAATATGTGGTGCGGCGGCGACACGAAGTTGAGAGGCTTGCGCTTAGAGCGATCTCTGTATCGTATATTCATTCGTAACGGTGCCGACCGACGGAATTGCGTATGGGAAACGTGAACACTTGTACAAGATTGGGACACTCCTCTAGGAGGGCGACGACAATTTAAAGTTATCGTCGCCCGCCTGATAGTATCTCGATCTTTCTTGTGTTTCGTATGCCCATTGCGTAGTTTCGATTTTACATTATTTGTAAATCTAGCGGTCGTTAAGAATTTTGAAAGCATATATGAAAGATGGGTGGTGGATTCATAGAAATTTTAAAGTCATCAGATATGCATTGGATGCATCGAGCCGCGCCGCTAATATGTGGTGCGGCGGCGACACGAAGTTGAGAGGCTTGCGCTTAGAGCGATCTCTGTATCGTATATTCATTCGTAAACGGTGCCGACCGACGGAATCGCGTATGGGAAACGTGAACACTTGTACAAGATTGGGACACTCCTCTAGGAGGGCGACGACAATTTAAAGTTATCGTCGCCCGCCTGATAGTATCTCGATCTTTCTTGTGATTCGTATGCCCATTGCGTAGTTTCGTTTTTACATTATTTGTAAATCTAGCGGTCGTTAAGAATTTTGAAAGCATTTATGAAAGATGGGTGGTGGATTCATTGAAATTTTTAAGTCATCAGATATGCATTGGATGCATCGAGCCGCGCCGCTAATATGTGGTGCGGCGGTGACACGAAATCGAAAGGCTTGCGCGTATAGCGATCTCTGTATCGTATATTCATTCGTAAACGGTGCCGACCGACGGAATCGCGTATGGGAAACGTGAACACTTGTACAAGATTGGGACACTCCTCTAGGAGGGCGACGACAAATTAAAGTTATCGTCGCCCGCCTGATAGTATCTCGATCTTTCTTGTGATTCGTATGCCCATTGCGTAGTTTCGTTTTTACATTATTTGTAAATCTAGCGGTCGTTAAGAATTTTGAAAGCATTTATGAAAGATGGGTGGTGGATTCATTGAAATTTTTAAGTCATCAGATATGCATTGGATGCATCGAGCCGCGCCGCTAATATGTGGTGCGGCGGTGACACGAAATCGAAAGGCTTGCGCGTATAGCGATCTCTGTATCGTATATTCATTCGTAAACGGTGCCGACCGACGGAATCGCGTATGGGAAACGTGAACACTTGTACAAGATTGGGACACTCCTCTAGGAGGGCGACGACAAATTAAAGTTATCGTCGCCCGCCTGATAGTATCTCGATCTTTCTTGTGATTCGTATGCCCATTGCGTAGTTTCGTTTTTACATTATTTGTAAATCTAGCGGTCGTTAAGAATTTTGAAAGCATTTATGAAAGATGGGTGGTGGATTCATAGAAATTTTAAAGTCATCAGATATGCATTGGATGCATCGAGCCGCGCCGCTAATATGTGGTGCGGCGGCGACACGAAGTTGAGAGGCTTGCGCTTAGAGCGATCTCTGTATCGTATATTCATTCGTAAACGGTGCCGACCGACGGAATCGCGTATGGGAAACGTGAACACTTGTACAAGATTGGGACACTCCTCTAGGAGGGCGACGACAATTTAAAGTTATCGTCGCCCGCCTGATAGTATCTCTATCTTTCTTGTGATTCGTATGCCCATTGCGTAGTTTCGTTTTTACATTATTTGTAAATCTAGCGGTCGTTAAGAATTTTGAAAGCATTTATGAAAGATGGGTGGTGGATTCATTGAAATTTTTAAGTCATCAGATATGCATTGGATGCATCGAGCCGCGCCGCTAATATGTGGTGCGGCGGTGACACGAAATCGAAAGGCTTGCGCGTATAGCGATCTCTGTATCGTATATTCATTCGTAAACGGTGCCGACCGACGGAATCGCGTATGGGAAACGTGAACACTTGTACAAGATTGGGACACTCCTCTAGGAGGGCGACGACAAATTAAAGTTATCGTCGCCCGCCTGATAGTATCTCGATCTTTCTTGTGATTCGTATGCCCATTGCGTAGTTTCGTTTTTACATTATTTGTAAATCTAGCGGTCGTTAAGAATTTTGAAAGCATTTATGAAAGATGGGTGGTGGATTCATTGAAATTTTTAAGTCATCAGATATGCATTGGATGCATCGAGCCGCGCCGCTAATATGTGGTGCGGCGGTGACACGAAATCGAAAGGCTTGCGCGTATAGCGATCTCTGTATCGTATATTCATTCGTAAACGGTGCCGACCGACGGAATCGCGTATGGGAAACGTGAACACTTGTACAAGATTGGGACACTCCTCTAGGAGGGCGACGACAATTTAAAGTTATCGTCGCCCGCCTGATAGTATCTCGATCTTTCTTGTGATTCGTATGCCCATTGCGTAGTTTCGTTTTTACATTATTTGTAAATCTAGCGGTCGTTAAGAATTTTGAAAGCATTTATGAAAGATGGGTGGTGGATTCATTGAAATTTTTAAGTCATCAGATATGCATTGGATGCATCGAGCCGCGCCGCTAATATGTGGTGCGGCGGTGACACGAAATCGAAAGGCTTGCGCGTATAGCGATCTCTGTATCGTATATTCATTCGTAAACGGTGCCGACCGACGGAATCGCGTATGGGAAACGTGAACACTTGTACAAGATTGGGACACTCCTCTAGGAGGGCGACGACAAATTAAAGTTATCGTCGCCCGCCTGATAGTATCTCGATCTTTCTTGTGATTCGTATGCCCATTGCGTAGTTTCGTTTTTACATTATTTGTAAATCTAGCGGTCGTTAAGAATTTTGAAAGCATTTATGAAAGATGGGTGGTGGATTCATAGAAATTTTAAAGTCATCAGATATGCATTGGATGCATCGAGCCGCGCCGCTAATATGTGGTGCGGCGGCGACACGAAGTTGAGAGGCTTGCGCTTAGAGCGATCTCTGTATCGTATATTCATTCGTAAACGGTGCCGACCGACGGAATCGCGTATGGGAAACGTGAACACTTGTACAAGATTGGGACACTCCTCTAGGAGGGCGACGACAATTTAAAGTTATCGTCGCCCGCCTGATAGTATCTCGATCTTTCTTGTGTTTCGTATGCCCATTGCGTAGTTTCGATTTTACATTATTTGTAAATCTAGCGGTCGTTAAGAATTTTGAAAGCATATATGAAAGATGGGTGGTGGATTCATAGAAATTTTAAAGTCATCAGATATGCATTGGATGCATCGAGCCGCGCCGCTAATATGTGGTGCGGCGGCGACACGAAGTTGAGAGGCTTGCGCTTAGAGCGATCTCTGTATCGTATATTCATTCGTAAACGGTGCCGACCGACGGAATCGCGTATGGGAAACGTGAACACTTGTACAAGATTGGGACACTCCTCTAGGAGGGCGACGACAATTTAAAGTTATCGTCGCCCGCCTGATAGTATCTCGATCTTTCTTGTGATTCGTATGCCCATTGCGTAGTTTCGTTTTTACATTATTTGTAAATCTAGCGGTCGTTAAGAATTTTGAAAGCATTTATGAAAGATGGGTGGTGGATTCATTGAAATTTTTAAGTCATCAGATATGCATTGGATGCATCGAGCCGCGCCGCTAATATGTGGTGCGGCGGTGACACGAAATCGAAAGGCTTGCGCGTATAGCGATCTCTGTATCGTATATTCATTCGTAAACGGTGCCGACCGACGGAATCGCGTATGGGAAACGTGAACACTTGTACAAGATTGGGACACTCCTCTAGGAGGGCGACGACAAATTAAAGTTATCGTCGCCCGCCTGATAGTATCTCGATCTTTCTTGTGATTCGTATGCCCATTGCGTAGTTTCGTTTTTACATTATTTGTAAATCTAGCGGTCGTTAAGAATTTTGAAAGCATTTATGAAAGATGGGTGGTGGATTCATTGAAATTTTTAAGTCATCAGATATGCATTGGATGCATCGAGCCGCGCCGCTAATATGTGGTGCGGCGGTGACACGAAATCGAAAGGCTTGCGCGTATAGCGATCTCTGTATCGTATATTCATTCGTAAACGGTGCCGACCGACGGAATCGCGTATGGGAAACGTGAACACTTGTACAAGATTGGGACACTCCTCTAGGAGGGCGACGACAATTTAAAGTTATCGTCGCCCGCCTGATAGTATCTCGATCTTTCTTGTGATTCGTATGCCCATTGCGTAGTTTCGTTTTTACATTATTTGTAAATCTAGCGGTCGTTAAGAATTTTGAAAGCATTTATGAAAGATGGGTGGTGGATTCATTGAAATTTTTAAGTCATCAGATATGCATTGGATGCCTCGAGCCGCGCCGCTAATATGTGGTGCGGCGGTGACACGAAATCGAAAGGCTTGCGCGTATAGCGATCTCTGTATCGTATATTCATTCGTAAACGGTACGGAGTACAGAGTACAGAGTACAGAGTACAGAGTACAGAGTACAGAGTACAGAGTACAGAGTACAGAGTACAGAGTACAGAGTACGGAGTACGGAGTACGGAGTACGGAGTACGGAGTACAGAGTACAGAGTACAGAGTACAGAGTACAGAGTACAGAGTACAGAGTACAGAGTACAGAGTACAGAGTACAGAGTACAGAGTACAGAGTACAGAGTACAGAGTACAGAGTACAGAGTACAGAGTACAGAGTACAGAGTACAGAGTACAGAGTACAGAGTACAGAGTACAGAGTACAGAGTACAGAGTACAGAGTACAGAGTACAGAGTACAGAGTACAGAGTACAGAGTACAGAGTACAGAGTACAGAGTACAGAGTACAGAGTACAGAGTACAGAGTACAGAGTACAGAGTACAGAGTACAGAGTACAGAGTACAGAGTACAGAGTACAGAGTACAGAGTACAGAGTACAGAGTACAGAGTACAGAGTACAGAGTACAGAGTACAGAGTACAGAGTACAGAGTACAGAGTACAGAGTACAGAGTACAGAGTACAGAGTACAGAGTACAGAGTACAGAGTACAGAGTACAGAGTACAGAGTACAGAGTACAGAGTACAGAGTACAGAGTACAGAGTACAGAGTACAGAGTACAGAGTACAGAGTACAGAGTACAGAGTACAGAGTACAGAGTACAGAGTACAGAGTACAGAGTACAGAGTACAGAGTACAGAGTACAGAGTACAGAGTACAGAGTACAGAGTACAGAGTACAGAGTACAGAGTACAGAGTACAGAGTACAGAGTACAGAGTACAGAGTACAGAGTACAGAGTACAGAGTACAGAGTACAGAGTACAGAGTACAGAGTACAGAGTACAGAGTACAGAGTACAGAGTACAGAGTACAGAGTACAGAGTACAGAGTACAGAGTACAGAGTACAGAGTACAGAGTACAGAGTACAGAGTACAGAGTACAGAGTACAGAGTACAGAGTACAGAGTACAGAGTACAGAGTACAGAGTACAGAGTACAGAGTACAGAGTACAGAGTACAGAGTACAGAGTACAGAGTACAGAGTACAGAGTACAGAGTACAGAGTACAGAGTACAGAGTACAGAGTACAGAGTACAGAGTACAGAGTACAGAGTACAGAGTACAGAGTACAGAGTACAGAGTACAGAGTACAGAGTACAGAGTACAGAGTACAGAGTACAGAGTACAGAGTACAGAGTACAGAGTACAGAGTACAGAGTACAGAGTACAGAGTACAGAGTACAGAGTACAGAGTACAGAGTACAGAGTACAGAGTACAGAGTACAGAGTACAGAGTACAGAGTACAGAGTACAGAGTACAGAGTACAGAGTACAGAGTACAGAGTACAGAGTACAGAGTACAGAGTACAGAGTACAGAGTACAGAGTACAGAGTACAGAGTACAGAGTACAGAGTACAGAGTACAGAGTACAGAGTACAGAGTACAGAGTACAGAGTACAGAGTACAGAGTACAGAGTACAGAGTACAGAGTACAGAGTACAGAGTACAGAGTACAGAGTACAGAGTACAGAGTACAGAGTACAGAGTACAGAGTACAGAGTACAGAGTACAGAGTACAGAGTACAGAGTACAGAGTACAGAGTACAGAGTACAGAGTACAGAGTACAGAGTACAGAGTACAGAGTACAGAGTACAGAGTACAGAGTACAGAGTACAGAGTACAGAGTACAGAGTACAGAGTACAGAGTACAGAGTACAGAGTACAGAGTACAGAGTACAGAGTACAGAGTACAGAGTACAGAGTACAGAGTACAGAGTACAGAGTACAGAGTACAGAGTACAGAGTACAGAGTACAGAGTACAGAGTACAGAGTACAGAGTACAGAGTACAGAGTACAGAGTACAGAGTACAGAGTACAGAGTACAGAGTACAGAGTACAGAGTACAGAGTACAGAGTACAGAGTACAGAGTACAGAGTACAGAGTACAGAGTACAGAGTACAGAGTACAGAGTACAGAGTACAGAGTACAGAGTACAGAGTACAGAGTACAGAGTACAGAGTACAGAGTACAGAGTACAGAGTACAGAGTACAGAGTACAGAGTACAGAGTACAGAGTACAGAGTACAGAGTACAGAGTACAGAGTACAGAGTACAGAGTACAGAGTACAGAGTACAGAGTACAGAGTACAGAGTACAGAGTACAGAGTACAGAGTACAGAGTACAGAGTACAGAGTACAGAGTACAGAGTACAGAGTACAGAGTACAGAGTACAGAGTACAGAGTACAGAGTACAGAGTACAGAGTACAGAGTACAGAGTACAGAGTACAGAGTACAGAGTACAGAGTACAGAGTACAGAGTACAGAGTACAGAGTACAGAGTACAGAGTACAGAGTACAGAGTACAGAGTACAGAGTACAGAGTACAGAGTACAGAGTACAGAGTACAGAGTACAGAGTACAGAGTACAGAGTACAGAGTACAGAGTACAGAGTACAGAGTACAGAGTACAGAGTACAGAGTACAGAGTACAGAGTACAGAGTACAGAGTACAGAGTACAGAGTACAGAGTACAGAGTACAGAGTACAGAGTACAGAGTACAGAGTACAGAGTACAGAGTACAGAGTACAGAGTACAGAGTACAGAGTACAGAGTACAGAGTACAGAGTACAGAGTACAGAGTACAGAGTACAGAGTACAGAGTACAGAGTACAGAGTACAGAGTACAGAGTACAGAGTACAGAGTACAGAGTACAGAGTACAGAGTACAGAGTACAGAGTACAGAGTACAGAGTACAGAGTACAGAGTACAGAGTACAGAGTACAGAGTACAGAGTACAGAGTACAGAGTACAGAGTACAGAGTACAGAGTACAGAGTACAGAGTACAGAGTACAGAGTACAGAGTACAGAGTACAGAGTACAGAGTACAGAGTACAGAGTACAGAGTACAGAGTACAGAGTACAGAGTACAGAGTACAGAGTACAGAGTACAGAGTACAGAGTACAGAGTACAGAGTACAGAGTACAGAGTACAGAGTACAGAGTACAGAGTACAGAGTACAGAGTACAGAGTACAGAGTACAGAGTACAGAGTACAGAGTACAGAGTACAGAGTACAGAGTACAGAGTACAGAGTACAGAGTACAGAGTACAGAGTACAGAGTACAGAGTACAGAGTACAGAGTACAGAGTACAGAGTACAGAGTACAGAGTACAGAGTACAGAGTACAGAGTACAGAGTACAGAGTACAGAGTACAGAGTACAGAGTACAGAGTACAGAGTACAGAGTACAGAGTACAGAGTACAGAGTACAGAGTACAGAGTACAGAGTACAGAGTACAGAGTACAGAGTACAGAGTACAGAGTACAGAGTACAGAGTACAGAGTACAGAGTACAGAGTACAGAGTACAGAGTACAGAGTACAGAGTACAGAGTACAGAGTACAGAGTACAGAGTACAGAGTACAGAGTACAGAGTACAGAGTACAGAGTACAGAGTACAGAGTACAGAGTACAGAGTACAGAGTACAGAGTACAGAGTACAGAGTACAGAGTACAGAGTACAGAGTACAGAGTACAGAGTACAGAGTACAGAGTACAGAGTACAGAGTACAGAGTACAGAGTACAGAGTACAGAGTACAGAGTACAGAGTACAGAGTACAGAGTACAGAGTACAGAGTACAGAGTACAGAGTACAGAGTACAGAGTACAGAGTACAGAGTACAGAGTACAGAGTACAGAGTACAGAGTACAGAGTACAGAGTACAGAGTACAGAGTACAGAGTACAGAGTACAGAGTACAGAGTACAGAGTACAGAGTACAGAGTACAGAGTACAGAGTACAGAGTACAGAGTACAGAGTACAGAGTACAGAGTACAGAGTACAGAGTACAGAGTACAGAGTACAGAGTACAGAGTACAGAGTACAGAGTACAGAGTACAGAGTACAGAGTACAGAGTACAGAGTACAGAGTACAGAGTACAGAGTACAGAGTACAGAGTACAGAGTACAGAGTACAGAGTACAGAGTACAGAGTACAGAGTACAGAGTACAGAGTACAGAGTACAGAGTACAGAGTACAGAGTACAGAGTACAGAGTACAGAGTACAGAGTACAGAGTACAGAGTACAGAGTACAGAGTACAGAGTACAGAGTACAGAGTACAGAGTACAGAGTACAGAGTACAGAGTACAGAGTACAGAGTACAGAGTACAGAGTACAGAGTACAGAGTACAGAGTACAGAGTACAGAGTACAGAGTACAGAGTACAGAGTACAGAGTACAGAGTACAGAGTACAGAGTACAGAGTACAGAGTACAGAGTACAGAGTACAGAGTACAGAGTACAGAGTACAGAGTACAGAGTACAGAGTACAGAGTACAGAGTACAGAGTACAGAGTACAGAGTACAGAGTACAGAGTACAGAGTACAGAGTACAGAGTACAGAGTACAGAGTACAGAGTACAGAGTACAGAGTACAGAGTACAGAGTACAGAGTACAGAGTACAGAGTACAGAGTACAGAGTACAGAGTACAGAGTACAGAGTACAGAGTACAGAGTACAGAGTACAGAGTACAGAGTACAGAGTACAGAGTACAGAGTACAGAGTACAGAGTACAGAGTACAGAGTACAGAGTACAGAGTACAGAGTACAGAGTACAGAGTACAGAGTACAGAGTACAGAGTACAGAGTACAGAGTACAGAGTACAGAGTACAGAGTACAGAGTACAGAGTACAGAGTACAGAGTACAGAGTACAGAGTACAGAGTACAGAGTACAGAGTACAGAGTACAGAGTACAGAGTACAGAGTACAGAGTACAGAGTACAGAGTACAGAGTACAGAGTACAGAGTACAGAGTACAGAGTACAGAGTACAGAGTACAGAGTACAGAGTACAGAGTACAGAGTACAGAGTACAGAGTACAGAGTACAGAGTACAGAGTACAGAGTACAGAGTACAGAGTACAGAGTACAGAGTACAGAGTACAGAGTACAGAGTACAGAGTACAGAGTACAGAGTACAGAGTACAGAGTACAGAGTACAGAGTACAGAGTACAGAGTACAGAGTACAGAGTACAGAGTACAGAGTACAGAGTACAGAGTACAGAGTACAGAGTACAGAGTACAGAGTACAGAGTACAGAGTACAGAGTACAGAGTACAGAGTACAGAGTACAGAGTACAGAGTACAGAGTACAGAGTACAGAGTACAGAGTACAGAGTACAGAGTACAGAGTACAGAGTACAGAGTACAGAGTACAGAGTACAGAGTACAGAGTACAGAGTACAGAGTACAGAGTACAGAGTACAGAGTACAGAGTACAGAGTACAGAGTACAGAGTACAGAGTACAGAGTACAGAGTACAGAGTACAGAGTACAGAGTACAGAGTACAGAGTACAGAGTACAGAGTACAGAGTACAGAGTACAGAGTACAGAGTACAGAGTACAGAGTACAGAGTACAGAGTACAGAGTACAGAGTACAGAGTACAGAGTACAGAGTACAGAGTACAGAGTACAGAGTACAGAGTACAGAGTACAGAGTACAGAGTACAGAGTACAGAGTACAGAGTACAGAGTACAGAGTACAGAGTACAGAGTACAGAGTACAGAGTACAGAGTACAGAGTACAGAGTACAGAGTACAGAGTACAGAGTACAGAGTACAGAGTACAGAGTACAGAGTACAGAGTACAGAGTACAGAGTACAGAGTACAGAGTACAGAGTACAGAGTACAGAGTACAGAGTACAGAGTACAGAGTACAGAGTACAGAGTACAGAGTACAGAGTACAGAGTACAGAGTACAGAGTACAGAGTACAGAGTACAGAGTACAGAGTACAGAGTACAGAGTACAGAGTACAGAGTACAGAGTACAGAGTACAGAGTACAGAGTACAGAGTACAGAGTACAGAGTACAGAGTACAGAGTACAGAGTACAGAGTACAGAGTACAGAGTACAGAGTACAGAGTACAGAGTACAGAGTACAGAGTACAGAGTACAGAGTACAGAGTACAGAGTACAGAGTACAGAGTACAGAGTACAGAGTACAGAGTACAGAGTACAGAGTACAGAGTACAGAGTACAGAGTACAGAGTACAGAGTACAGAGTACAGAGTACAGAGTACAGAGTACAGAGTACAGAGTACAGAGTACAGAGTACAGAGTACAGAGTACAGAGTACAGAGTACAGAGTACAGAGTACAGAGTACAGAGTACAGAGTACAGAGTACAGAGTACAGAGTACAGAGTACAGAGTACAGAGTACAGAGTACAGAGTACAGAGTACAGAGTACAGAGTACAGAGTACAGAGTACAGAGTACAGAGTACAGAGTACAGAGTACAGAGTACAGAGTACAGAGTACAGAGTACAGAGTACAGAGTACAGAGTACAGAGTACAGAGTACAGAGTACAGAGTACAGAGTACAGAGTACAGAGTACAGAGTACAGAGTACAGAGTACAGAGTACAGAGTACAGAGTACAGAGTACAGAGTACAGAGTACAGAGTACAGAGTACAGAGTACAGAGTACAGAGTACAGAGTACAGAGTACAGAGTACAGAGTACAGAGTACAGAGTACAGAGTACAGAGTACAGAGTACAGAGTACAGAGTACAGAGTACAGAGTACAGAGTACAGAGTACAGAGTACAGAGTACAGAGTACAGAGTACAGAGTACAGAGTACAGAGTACAGAGTACAGAGTACAGAGTACAGAGTACAGAGTACAGAGTACAGAGTACAGAGTACAGAGTACAGAGTACAGAGTACAGAGTACAGAGTACAGAGTACAGAGTACAGAGTACAGAGTACAGAGTACAGAGTACAGAGTACAGAGTACAGAGTACAGAGTACAGAGTACAGAGTACAGAGTACAGAGTACAGAGTACAGAGTACAGAGTACAGAGTACAGAGTACAGAGTACAGAGTACAGAGTACAGAGTACAGAGTACAGAGTACAGAGTACAGAGTACAGAGTACAGAGTACAGAGTACAGAGTACAGAGTACAGAGTACAGAGTACAGAGTACAGAGTACAGAGTACAGAGTACAGAGTACAGAGTACAGAGTACAGAGTACAGAGTACAGAGTACAGAGTACAGAGTACAGAGTACAGAGTACAGAGTACAGAGTACAGAGTACAGAGTACAGAGTACAGAGTACAGAGTACAGAGTACAGAGTACAGAGTACAGAGTACAGAGTACAGAGTACAGAGTACAGAGTACAGAGTACAGAGTACAGAGTACAGAGTACAGAGTACAGAGTACAGAGTACAGAGTACAGAGTACAGAGTACAGAGTACAGAGTACAGAGTACAGAGTACAGAGTACAGAGTACAGAGTACAGAGTACAGAGTACAGAGTACAGAGTACAGAGTACAGAGTACAGAGTACAGAGTACAGAGTACAGAGTACAGAGTACAGAGTACAGAGTACAGAGTACAGAGTACAGAGTACAGAGTACAGAGTACAGAGTACAGAGTACAGAGTACAGAGTACAGAGTACAGAGTACAGAGTACAGAGTACAGAGTACAGAGTACAGAGTACAGAGTACAGAGTACAGAGTACAGAGTACAGAGTACAGAGTACAGAGTACAGAGTACAGAGTACAGAGTACAGAGTACAGAGTACAGAGTACAGAGTACAGAGTACAGAGTACAGAGTACAGAGTACAGAGTACAGAGTACAGAGTACAGAGTACAGAGTACAGAGTACAGAGTACAGAGTACAGAGTACAGAGTACAGAGTACAGAGTACAGAGTACAGAGTACAGAGTACAGAGTACAGAGTACAGAGTACAGAGTACAGAGTACAGAGTACAGAGTACAGAGTACAGAGTACAGAGTACAGAGTACAGAGTACAGAGTACAGAGTACAGAGTACAGAGTACAGAGTACAGAGTACAGAGTACAGAGTACAGAGTACAGAGTACAGAGTACAGAGTACAGAGTACAGAGTACAGAGTACAGAGTACAGAGTACAGAGTACAGAGTACAGAGTACAGAGTACAGAGTACAGAGTACAGAGTACAGAGTACAGAGTACAGAGTACAGAGTACAGAGTACAGAGTACAGAGTACAGAGTACAGAGTACAGAGTACAGAGTACAGAGTACAGAGTACAGAGTACAGAGTACAGAGTACAGAGTACAGAGTACAGAGTACAGAGTACAGAGTACAGAGTACAGAGTACAGAGTACAGAGTACAGAGTACAGAGTACAGAGTACAGAGTACAGAGTACAGAGTACAGAGTACAGAGTACAGAGTACAGAGTACAGAGTACAGAGTACAGAGTACAGAGTACAGAGTACAGAGTACAGAGTACAGAGTACAGAGTACAGAGTACAGAGTACAGAGTACAGAGTACAGAGTACAGAGTACAGAGTACAGAGTACAGAGTACAGAGTACAGAGTACAGAGTACAGAGTACAGAGTACAGAGTACAGAGTACAGAGTACAGAGTACAGAGTACAGAGTACAGAGTACAGAGTACAGAGTACAGAGTACAGAGTACAGAGTACAGAGTACAGAGTACAGAGTACAGAGTACAGAGTACAGAGTACAGAGTACAGAGTACAGAGTACAGAGTACAGAGTACAGAGTACAGAGTACAGAGTACAGAGTACAGAGTACAGAGTACAGAGTACAGAGTACAGAGTACAGAGTACAGAGTACAGAGTACAGAGTACAGAGTACAGAGTACAGAGTACAGAGTACAGAGTACAGAGTACAGAGTACAGAGTACAGAGTACAGAGTACAGAGTACAGAGTACAGAGTACAGAGTACAGAGTACAGAGTACAGAGTACAGAGTACAGAGTACAGAGTACAGAGTACAGAGTACAGAGTACAGAGTACAGAGTACAGAGTACAGAGTACAGAGTACAGAGTACAGAGTACAGAGTACAGAGTACAGAGTACAGAGTACAGAGTACAGAGTACAGAGTACAGAGTACAGAGTACAGAGTACAGAGTACAGAGTACAGAGTACAGAGTACAGAGTACAGAGTACAGAGTACAGAGTACAGAGTACAGAGTACAGAGTACAGAGTACAGAGTACAGAGTACAGAGTACAGAGTACAGAGTACAGAGTACAGAGTACAGAGTACAGAGTACAGAGTACAGAGTACAGAGTACAGAGTACAGAGTACAGAGTACAGAGTACAGAGTACAGAGTACAGAGTACAGAGTACAGAGTACAGAGTACAGAGTACAGAGTACAGAGTACAGAGTACAGAGTACAGAGTACAGAGTACAGAGTACAGAGTACAGAGTACAGAGTACAGAGTACAGAGTACAGAGTACAGAGTACAGAGTACAGAGTACAGAGTACAGAGTACAGAGTACAGAGTACAGAGTACAGAGTACAGAGTACAGAGTACAGAGTACAGAGTACAGAGTACAGAGTACAGAGTACAGAGTACAGAGTACAGAGTACAGAGTACAGAGTACAGAGTACAGAGTACAGAGTACAGAGTACAGAGTACAGAGTACAGAGTACAGAGTACAGAGTACAGAGTACAGAGTACAGAGTACAGAGTACAGAGTACAGAGTACAGAGTACAGAGTACAGAGTACAGAGTACAGAGTACAGAGTACAGAGTACAGAGTACAGAGTACAGAGTACAGAGTACAGAGTACAGAGTACAGAGTACAGAGTACAGAGTACAGAGTACAGAGTACAGAGTACAGAGTACAGAGTACAGAGTACAGAGTACAGAGTACAGAGTACAGAGTACAGAGTACAGAGTACAGAGTACAGAGTACAGAGTACAGAGTACAGAGTACAGAGTACAGAGTACAGAGTACAGAGTACAGAGTACAGAGTACAGAGTACAGAGTACAGAGTACAGAGTACAGAGTACAGAGTACAGAGTACAGAGTACAGAGTACAGAGTACAGAGTACAGAGTACAGAGTACAGAGTACAGAGTACAGAGTACAGAGTACAGAGTACAGAGTACAGAGTACAGAGTACAGAGTACAGAGTACAGAGTACAGAGTACAGAGTACAGAGTACAGAGTACAGAGTACAGAGTACAGAGTACAGAGTACAGAGTACAGAGTACAGAGTACAGAGTACAGAGTACAGAGTACAGAGTACAGAGTACAGAGTACAGAGTACAGAGTACAGAGTACAGAGTACAGAGTACAGAGTACAGAGTACAGAGTACAGAGTACAGAGTACAGAGTACAGAGTACAGAGTACAGAGTACAGAGTACAGAGTACAGAGTACAGAGTACAGAGTACAGAGTACAGAGTACAGAGTACAGAGTACAGAGTACAGAGTACAGAGTACAGAGTACAGAGTACAGAGTACAGAGTACAGAGTACAGAGTACAGAGTACAGAGTACAGAGTACAGAGTACAGAGTACAGAGTACAGAGTACAGAGTACAGAGTACAGAGTACAGAGTACAGAGTACAGAGTACAGAGTACAGAGTACAGAGTACAGAGTACAGAGTACAGAGTACAGAGTACAGAGTACAGAGTACAGAGTACAGAGTACAGAGTACAGAGTACAGAGTACAGAGTACAGAGTACAGAGTACAGAGTACAGAGTACAGAGTACAGAGTACAGAGTACAGAGTACAGAGTACAGAGTACAGAGTACAGAGTACAGAGTACAGAGTACAGAGTACAGAGTACAGAGTACAGAGTACAGAGTACAGAGTACAGAGTACAGAGTACAGAGTACAGAGTACAGAGTACAGAGTACAGAGTACAGAGTACAGAGTACAGAGTACAGAGTACAGAGTACAGAGTACAGAGTACAGAGTACAGAGTACAGAGTACAGAGTACAGAGTACAGAGTACAGAGTACAGAGTACAGAGTACAGAGTACAGAGTACAGAGTACAGAGTACAGAGTACAGAGTACAGAGTACAGAGTACAGAGTACAGAGTACAGAGTACAGAGTACAGAGTACAGAGTACAGAGTACAGAGTACAGAGTACAGAGTACAGAGTACAGAGTACAGAGTACAGAGTACAGAGTACAGAGTACAGAGTACAGAGTACAGAGTACAGAGTACAGAGTACAGAGTACAGAGTACAGAGTACAGAGTACAGAGTACAGAGTACAGAGTACAGAGTACAGAGTACAGAGTACAGAGTACAGAGTACAGAGTACAGAGTACAGAGTACAGAGTACAGAGTACAGAGTACAGAGTACAGAGTACAGAGTACAGAGTACAGAGTACAGAGTACAGAGTACAGAGTACAGAGTACAGAGTACAGAGTACAGAGTACAGAGTACAGAGTACAGAGTACAGAGTACAGAGTACAGAGTACAGAGTACAGAGTACAGAGTACAGAGTACAGAGTACAGAGTACAGAGTACAGAGTACAGAGTACAGAGTACAGAGTACAGAGTACAGAGTACAGAGTACAGAGTACAGAGTACAGAGTACAGAGTACAGAGTACAGAGTACAGAGTACAGAGTACAGAGTACAGAGTACAGAGTACAGAGTACAGAGTACAGAGTACAGAGTACAGAGTACAGAGTACAGAGTACAGAGTACAGAGTACAGAGTACAGAGTACAGAGTACAGAGTACAGAGTACAGAGTACAGAGTACAGAGTACAGAGTACAGAGTACAGAGTACAGAGTACAGAGTACAGAGTACAGAGTACAGAGTACAGAGTACAGAGTACAGAGTACAGAGTACAGAGTACAGAGTACAGAGTACAGAGTACAGAGTACAGAGTACAGAGTACAGAGTACAGAGTACAGAGTACAGAGTACAGAGTACAGAGTACAGAGTACAGAGTACAGAGTACAGAGTACAGAGTACAGAGTACAGAGTACAGAGTACAGAGTACAGAGTACAGAGTACAGAGTACAGAGTACAGAGTACAGAGTACAGAGTACAGAGTACAGAGTACAGAGTACAGAGTACAGAGTACAGAGTACAGAGTACAGAGTACAGAGTACAGAGTACAGAGTACAGAGTACAGAGTACAGAGTACAGAGTACAGAGTACAGAGTACAGAGTACAGAGTACAGAGTACAGAGTACAGAGTACAGAGTACAGAGTACAGAGTACAGAGTACAGAGTACAGAGTACAGAGTACAGAGTACAGAGTACAGAGTACAGAGTACAGAGTACAGAGTACAGAGTACAGAGTACAGAGTACAGAGTACAGAGTACAGAGTACAGAGTACAGAGTACAGAGTACAGAGTACAGAGTACAGAGTACAGAGTACAGAGTACAGAGTACAGAGTACAGAGTACAGAGTACAGAGTACAGAGTACAGAGTACAGAGTACAGAGTACAGAGTACAGAGTACAGAGTACAGAGTACAGAGTACAGAGTACAGAGTACAGAGTACAGAGTACAGAGTACAGAGTACAGAGTACAGAGTACAGAGTACAGAGTACAGAGTACAGAGTACAGAGTACAGAGTACAGAGTACAGAGTACAGAGTACAGAGTACAGAGTACAGAGTACAGAGTACAGAGTACAGAGTACAGAGTACAGAGTACAGAGTACAGAGTACAGAGTACAGAGTACAGAGTACAGAGTACAGAGTACAGAGTACAGAGTACAGAGTACAGAGTACAGAGTACAGAGTACAGAGTACAGAGTACAGAGTACAGAGTACAGAGTACAGAGTACAGAGTACAGAGTACAGAGTACAGAGTACAGAGTACAGAGTACAGAGTACAGAGTACAGAGTACAGAGTACAGAGTACAGAGTACAGAGTACAGAGTACAGAGTACAGAGTACAGAGTACAGAGTACAGAGTACAGAGTACAGAGTACAGAGTACAGAGTACAGAGTACAGAGTACAGAGTACAGAGTACAGAGTACAGAGTACAGAGTACAGAGTACAGAGTACAGAGTACAGAGTACAGAGTACAGAGTACAGAGTACAGAGTACAGAGTACAGAGTACAGAGTACAGAGTACAGAGTACAGAGTACAGAGTACAGAGTACAGAGTACAGAGTACAGAGTACAGAGTACAGAGTACAGAGTACAGAGTACAGAGTACAGAGTACAGAGTACAGAGTACAGAGTACAGAGTACAGAGTACAGAGTACAGAGTACAGAGTACAGAGTACAGAGTACAGAGTACAGAGTACAGAGTACAGAGTACAGAGTACAGAGTACAGAGTACAGAGTACAGAGTACAGAGTACAGAGTACAGAGTACAGAGTACAGAGTACAGAGTACAGAGTACAGAGTACAGAGTACAGAGTACAGAGTACAGAGTACAGAGTACAGAGTACAGAGTACAGAGTACAGAGTACAGAGTACAGAGTACAGAGTACAGAGTACAGAGTACAGAGTACAGAGTACAGAGTACAGAGTACAGAGTACAGAGTACAGAGTACAGAGTACAGAGTACAGAGTACAGAGTACAGAGTACAGAGTACAGAGTACAGAGTACAGAGTACAGAGTACAGAGTACAGAGTACAGAGTACAGAGTACAGAGTACAGAGTACAGAGTACAGAGTACAGAGTACAGAGTACAGAGTACAGAGTACAGAGTACAGAGTACAGAGTACAGAGTACAGAGTACAGAGTACAGAGTACAGAGTACAGAGTACAGAGTACAGAGTACAGAGTACAGAGTACAGAGTACAGAGTACAGAGTACAGAGTACAGAGTACAGAGTACAGAGTACAGAGTACAGAGTACAGAGTACAGAGTACAGAGTACAGAGTACAGAGTACAGAGTACAGAGTACAGAGTACAGAGTACAGAGTACAGAGTACAGAGTACAGAGTACAGAGTACAGAGTACAGAGTACAGAGTACAGAGTACAGAGTACAGAGTACAGAGTACAGAGTACAGAGTACAGAGTACAGAGTACAGAGTACAGAGTACAGAGTACAGAGTACAGAGTACAGAGTACAGAGTACAGAGTACAGAGTACAGAGTACAGAGTACAGAGTACAGAGTACAGAGTACAGAGTACAGAGTACAGAGTACAGAGTACAGAGTACAGAGTACAGAGTACAGAGTACAGAGTACAGAGTACAGAGTACAGAGTACAGAGTACAGAGTACAGAGTACAGAGTACAGAGTACAGAGTACAGAGTACAGAGTACAGAGTACAGAGTACAGAGTACAGAGTACAGAGTACAGAGTACAGAGTACAGAGTACAGAGTACAGAGTACAGAGTACAGAGTACAGAGTACAGAGTACAGAGTACAGAGTACAGAGTACAGAGTACAGAGTACAGAGTACAGAGTACAGAGTACAGAGTACAGAGTACAGAGTACAGAGTACAGAGTACAGAGTACAGAGTACAGAGTACAGAGTACAGAGTACAGAGTACAGAGTACAGAGTACAGAGTACAGAGTACAGAGTACAGAGTACAGAGTACAGAGTACAGAGTACAGAGTACAGAGTACAGAGTACAGAGTACAGAGTACAGAGTACAGAGTACAGAGTACAGAGTACAGAGTACAGAGTACAGAGTACAGAGTACAGAGTACAGAGTACAGAGTACAGAGTACAGAGTACAGAGTACAGAGTACAGAGTACAGAGTACAGAGTACAGAGTACAGAGTACAGAGTACAGAGTACAGAGTACAGAGTACAGAGTACAGAGTACAGAGTACAGAGTACAGAGTACAGAGTACAGAGTACAGAGTACAGAGTACAGAGTACAGAGTACAGAGTACAGAGTACAGAGTACAGAGTACAGAGTACAGAGTACAGAGTACAGAGTACAGAGTACAGAGTACAGAGTACAGAGTACAGAGTACAGAGTACAGAGTACAGAGTACAGAGTACAGAGTACAGAGTACAGAGTACAGAGTACAGAGTACAGAGTACAGAGTACAGAGTACAGAGTACAGAGTACAGAGTACAGAGTACAGAGTACAGAGTACAGAGTACAGAGTACAGAGTACAGAGTACAGAGTACAGAGTACAGAGTACAGAGTACAGAGTACAGAGTACAGAGTACAGAGTACAGAGTACAGAGTACAGAGTACAGAGTACAGAGTACAGAGTACAGAGTACAGAGTACAGAGTACAGAGTACAGAGTACAGAGTACAGAGTACAGAGTACAGAGTACAGAGTACAGAGTACAGAGTACAGAGTACAGAGTACAGAGTACAGAGTACAGAGTACAGAGTACAGAGTACAGAGTACAGAGTACAGAGTACAGAGTACAGAGTACAGAGTACAGAGTACAGAGTACAGAGTACAGAGTACAGAGTACAGAGTACAGAGTACAGAGTACAGAGTACAGAGTACAGAGTACAGAGTACAGAGTACAGAGTACAGAGTACAGAGTACAGAGTACAGAGTACAGAGTACAGAGTACAGAGTACAGAGTACAGAGTACAGAGTACAGAGTACAGAGTACAGAGTACAGAGTACAGAGTACAGAGTACAGAGTACAGAGTACAGAGTACAGAGTACAGAGTACAGAGTACAGAGTACAGAGTACAGAGTACAGAGTACAGAGTACAGAGTACAGAGTACAGAGTACAGAGTACAGAGTACAGAGTACAGAGTACAGAGTACAGAGTACAGAGTACAGAGTACAGAGTACAGAGTACAGAGTACAGAGTACAGAGTACAGAGTACAGAGTACAGAGTACAGAGTACAGAGTACAGAGTACAGAGTACAGAGTACAGAGTACAGAGTACAGAGTACAGAGTACAGAGTACAGAGTACAGAGTACAGAGTACAGAGTACAGAGTACAGAGTACAGAGTACAGAGTACAGAGTACAGAGTACAGAGTACAGAGTACAGAGTACAGAGTACAGAGTACAGAGTACAGAGTACAGAGTACAGAGTACAGAGTACAGAGTACAGAGTACAGAGTACAGAGTACAGAGTACAGAGTACAGAGTACAGAGTACAGAGTACAGAGTACAGAGTACAGAGTACAGAGTACAGAGTACAGAGTACAGAGTACAGAGTACAGAGTACAGAGTACAGAGTACAGAGTACAGAGTACAGAGTACAGAGTACAGAGTACAGAGTACAGAGTACAGAGTACAGAGTACAGAGTACAGAGTACAGAGTACAGAGTACAGAGTACAGAGTACAGAGTACAGAGTACAGAGTACAGAGTACAGAGTACAGAGTACAGAGTACAGAGTACAGAGTACAGAGTACAGAGTACAGAGTACAGAGTACAGAGTACAGAGTACAGAGTACAGAGTACAGAGTACAGAGTACAGAGTACAGAGTACAGAGTACAGAGTACAGAGTACAGAGTACAGAGTACAGAGTACAGAGTACAGAGTACAGAGTACAGAGTACAGAGTACAGAGTACAGAGTACAGAGTACAGAGTACAGAGTACAGAGTACAGAGTACAGAGTACAGAGTACAGAGTACAGAGTACAGAGTACAGAGTACAGAGTACAGAGTACAGAGTACAGAGTACAGAGTACAGAGTACAGAGTACAGAGTACAGAGTACAGAGTACAGAGTACAGAGTACAGAGTACAGAGTACAGAGTACAGAGTACAGAGTACAGAGTACAGAGTACAGAGTACAGAGTACAGAGTACAGAGTACAGAGTACAGAGTACAGAGTACAGAGTACAGAGTACAGAGTACAGAGTACAGAGTACAGAGTACAGAGTACAGAGTACAGAGTACAGAGTACAGAGTACAGAGTACAGAGTACAGAGTACAGAGTACAGAGTACAGAGTACAGAGTACAGAGTACAGAGTACAGAGTACAGAGTACAGAGTACAGAGTACAGAGTACAGAGTACAGAGTACAGAGTACAGAGTACAGAGTACAGAGTACAGAGTACAGAGTACAGAGTACAGAGTACAGAGTACAGAGTACAGAGTACAGAGTACAGAGTACAGAGTACAGAGTACAGAGTACAGAGTACAGAGTACAGAGTACAGAGTACAGAGTACAGAGTACAGAGTACAGAGTACAGAGTACAGAGTACAGAGTACAGAGTACAGAGTACAGAGTACTTACTTACTTACTTACTTACTTACTTACTTACTTACTTACTTACTTACTTACTTACTTACTTACTTACTTACTTACTTACTTACTTACTTACTTACTTACTTACTTACTTACTTACTTACTTACTTACTTACTTACTTACTTACTTACTTACTTACTTACTTACTTACTTACTTACTTACTTACTTACTTACTTACTTACTTACTTACTTACTTACTTACTTACTTACTTACTTACTTACTTACTTACTTACTTACTTACTTACTTACTTACTTACTTACTTACTTACTTACTTACTTACTTACTTACTTACTTACTTACTTACTTACTTACTTACTTACTTACTTACTTACTTACTTACTTACTTACTTACTTACTTACTTACTTACTTACTTACTTACTTACTTACTTACTTACTTACTTACTTACTTACTTACTTACTTACTTACTTACTTACTTACTAATAAGTAAAATTAGCATATAATGACAATCCTTTACCTAACTTCGGAAAGAACACTAGGCTAGTTAGAATATAAGAAATTAGTTGTAATTTTTATATTTTTTATATTTTTAATTAAAATTGTAAATTAAGTTAAATAAATCTTTATAAAAGACGACAATTAGTAGTAGATAGTAATAGATTAGACTTAGGAAGTATTTTAGAATTAGAAACCATGACCACCCAAATTCAGCCAGACACTATTTTTAAGGCACTCCGCCTTATTCGGGACTTTGATGGCAACCCTAACGTCTTGACGCGTTTCATAAAAATTTGCGATCAGTTAGTTTCGGAATACTTAAATCCAGCACCGGGGAATGAATTCTCAAATTCTTGTATACTTAACGGAATATTAAATAAAATAACAGGCGTTGCAGCTAGTACCATCAACGCTAATGGGATACCAGAAAATTGGTTAGGGATTCGAACGGCCCTGATCAATAATTTTTCAGACCAAAGGGATGAAACGGCCCTCTACAATGACCTCTCTTTAGCCACACAGGGTAATAAAACCTCGCAAGAATTTTACGAACATTGTCAAACTTTGTTCAGTACAATAATGACGTATGTGACATTACATGACGCTATCCCGACCACCATCGAGGCGAAACGCGAACTGTATAAAAAAGTTACCGTACAAGCGTATGTACGCGGTTTAAGGGAACCCTTAGGATCGCGCATACGTTGTATGCGACCTAGCACTATAGAGAAAGCTCTCGAGTACGTTCAGGAGGAGGTTAACGTAATGTACCTACAACAGCGAAACGAGCCCTCCAGAAACCATTTAACACCAAAGGTTTCTACCCCCCATAACTTACCACCAGTAACACCACATTTCACACCACCACGACAGCCAAACTTCCAGACCTCTACACCGAACTGGCCTGTACCTTTCGGACAGCGCCCAATGAAACCTCCGACTCAGCAATTTCATCAAAATCAACCCCGTATGCCAACGAACACCCAAAGAATGTTCGCTGCCCCACCACCTAACTATAATCCCCGTAGCAACGTATTTCGACTACCACCCCGAAACAACCAGACCCACGGACAAACATCGCGGCCTATGAGTGGAGTCCAAAGATTTAGCACCCGACCATTACTTCCCACTAACACCATAACTGATAATAATTGGAATAAGATCGGGAACCCTCCAACTGGTAATAATTATTTTCGACCGCGCGAAATGCACGTGAACGAATGTAGGTCATATGACGACTCGTATTACGATGACTACAGTGCTTACTGCGAGCCCGAGTACGATGACACTTACAACAATGACTATAGTAGTGCTTACGACCAGGGTTTGCCTTACGACTTTAATAATTTTAACTATAGTGACATGACTGTTAGCGACCAACGTTACGACGAACCTCAGCTACAGGCAGCGTCCACCCATGTCGAACAGGATTTTCAGAAGGCTTTGACACCTTCAAAGCCAAGATAGAAGTAAATCTTCACACGCAGAGGCAGTTACCTTACATCCAGATTGCGAACCCCCCATTAAAACTTTTGATCGATACAGGTGCGAACCAGAGCTTCATTGACCCTAAAGCTGTAGAAAATTACTATGCCGATTTTCCTTTAAATTTTGACCCATTTGAAGTTACAAACATACACGCGACTAGTAGAAATAATTATTCTATTACAATACCGTGTTTCAAGGAGTTCAACGACACAAATGATATCAAGTTGTTTGTGTATCAATTTCATAATTATTTCGATGGTCTTATGGGTTTGGATTTATTAAATGAATGGGAAGCTCGTATCGATTTAAGGGAAGGTCGTTTAATAACTCGTTCTGCCTCCAATCCGATTAAGGTGTATAACTCATACAACGTCAACCTGTATGAGGATGTCATTCCAGCCGGTTCTTCGAAAATTATTCGTATACCAGTCGATGTATCGGACGGCGATGCCTTTATTAACGAACAAGTGATATGCAACTGCATACTACATGAGTGCATCACCACAGTGAAGAATAACCGCTGTTACTTAGAAGTCGAGAACCCTTCACGGAACGACATAATTTTCTCACTCGATCGCCCCGCGCACGCGGAATTATTTAACATTGAGTGCACGCGTACGCAACAGCTATCATTACGCGCACGTGATGTAGTCTCGCGTTTGCGAACCGATCACTTGAACGAGGAAGAAAAGGCTAACCTCACTATGCTTTGCTCGCGCTACTCCGACGTATTTTATATTGAAGGAGAAAATTTAACGTTCACAAATCAAATCAAACACCGAATTAGAACAACCGACGAGGTGCCCATCCATACCAAAAGTTATCGCTACCCATTTATACACCGACAGGAAGTTAGGGACCAGGTACAGAAGATGCTACAACAAGGCATTATACGACCCTCTAACTCTGCCTGGAGCTCACCTATCTGGGTAGTACCTAAGAAAGTAGATGCCTCCGGAAAAAAGAAATGGCGTATCGTAGTTGACTTTCGAAAACTTAACGAAAAGACAATCGATGACAAATACCCCATACCGAACATTAATGACGTACTGGATAAATTAGGAAAATGCCAATACTTTACGACTCTGGACTTAGCGAGCGGATTTTACCAGGTTGAAATGGACCCCCAAGATAATTCCTATTAATCTTATCCAGAAACCTAATGAAAGTTCCACAGATCATAAAAATAGACATAATTATCTAAATATGCTATCTACGTTTGGACTATTACCAGGGCATATATTACCAACTAGAGATAATAGCTGCTTAGACCACTTTATGCTAAAACTGGACAGAAAAAAGATCAATGCTAGTGTAGCTGTCTTTAACACAACCATCACAGACCATCTTATGGTATTTTGTAGTTTAACTAAAATTAAATATGCTAGAGAGACTATTAAGAAGAAAACTTATATTGATTTTGACAAAGCTCTTATAACACTCGCAAATAAAAACCTATCTTCTTTACTGCAATGTGACGACCCGAACAGTTTACTTGAAACTCTAACTACTAAAATCACTGAATCTTTACAAGAAAATACACATACTATGAATTTACCTAAAAAACAAAGAACATTAAAACCATGGATAACTCATGGTATCTTACGCTGTATACGTCATAGAAACAATTTGCAAAAACAACTAAAACGTAATCCAGACGATAACATACTTAAAATAACATTTAAAAGATATCGCAATTACTGTAACAATTTAATTAAGAAAGTAAAACGTCTACATGATAGGAAATTATTACTAGATCAAAATCCAAAAGTGCTATGGAACAATGTAAGAAATTTAACTAATTCAAAACCCAGTAAAACAACAAATTCGCAATTACTAGACATCGACCCATGTCCTGCGAAGGCAGTTAACTCAGTAAATAACTTCTTTGCTAATGTTGGACCAAACCTTGCTAAAGAAATTGAATCAAACAATCAATTATCACTCCTTCACAAATCAATAGAGATACCTAACGGTAATAATCAATTGTCATCCTTTGTTATCTTAAATACCGATTACGAAGAGGTAACTTCAATTCTCTTGAAGTTAAAATCAGACAGTGCCTCTGGTATTGATAACATCCCTACAAAGTTTTTAAAACGCTCAAAAGACTTAATAGTTCCCATACTCACTTATTTAGCAAATCTTTGTTTTACAAAAGGTGTTTTCCCTTCACTTATGAAGCAATCACTTATTACTCCTGTGTATAAAAATGGGGAAAAAACTCAAATCAATAACTACAGGCCAATTTCAGTATTAACGGGTATGTCTAAAGTAATGGAAAAATTAATTAATAACAGACTAATTCACTACCTAAATAAATTTAACATATTATCTACCTCGCAATATGGCTTTAGACAAGGGAAAAGTACGCAAGATATCAACTTAGATTTAACTTCGCGAATTACTGACCATCTTGACCAGAAAAATAAATGTCTAACTGTCTTTTTGGATCTAAAAAAGGCGTTCGATACAGTTTCTATCCCCATACTTGTAAAAAAACTACATAACATAGGAATTAGAGGAAACCAGCTTAACCTGATGAAGGACTATCTAAGTAACCGTACTCAGCGCGTAAAAATAGACGACTATATCAGTTCTGATCTTGAAATGACCTTTGGTGTTCCACAGGGTAGTGTCTTGGGACCTACCTTGTTTTTAATATACATAAATGACTTATGTGATTTTAAAATAAATTCTGGGCATATTTACTCTTATGCAGATGACACTGCTATAGTATTTCATGGGAAAACTTGGATAGAAGTTCATAGCGCTGCCGAAACAGGCTTAAGAAAAATATTAAGTTGGCTTAATGCTCACTTTCTCACACTTAACACTAATAAAACAAACTATATATGTTTCGCAATAAATAATAAAAGTCAACCAATTACATCAAATCTAAAAATACATTACTGTGACGACCAGAGCGTAATTTGTACGTGTCCTACCATTGATAAAATAAACTCAACCAAATACTTAGGCATAATTATTGACCAAAGATTATCTTGGCATTCCCATCTTGAACTAATATCTAGCAGAATTAGAAAATTAATTTGGATCTTTAAAATCTTAAGACATGTTGCAACAAATAAAGTTGTTAAACAAGTCTATACAGCTCTTGCTAAATCCATACTGTCTTACTGCGTTCCAGTATGGGGAGGAGCATCAAAAATTAAATTTCTTGAATTAGAACGTAGTCAACGCGCCTTGTTAAAAGTAATGTACTGCAAACCATATCGATTCCCCACAATTGAGCTATACTCCATAGATAACTTGTTGAGTGTGAGAAAGCTATATATATTACAACTATTATTAAGGAGGCATAACAGTAACCATAGACATAAACACAAAGACGAAAAGAAGAATAAACATTAGAACAGGTTCAAATATTGTAAAAACTACATTTGCTAAAAAACAATATACTAGACAATCGACTTATATCTACAAGAAGGTAAACAATTTATTAAATATACACTCACTTAATACTTACCAGCTTAAAAAGACTCTTAACTGAGTGGCTTGGAAAACTAACATATGAAGACACTGAGGCATTACTCGAAGCAAACAAGTAAAATCCCAATCACAACACAAACACAAACACTCACACACACACACACACACACACACACACACACACACACACACACACACACACACACACACACACACACACGCGCGCGCGCGCGCACGCTCACACAGAAACACACACACTCTCTCCTGGTTATTGATTTGATTTTATATATATAAGAATATATACACATATAATACATGTTATATACATTTTACGGAAGGCGGGACACCCTGGCACAAGTAAAATAATTACTTAAAAGGATGTCCCAACAACGGATAAATGTTATATGTAAAACGTATTTTTTGAATAAATTTTTTTCATTTTTTCATTTTTAATTCCAAAACAGCCTTTAATGTAGAAAATGGGCATTTTGAGTTCCTTAGAATGCCCCTGGGCCTCAAAAATTCTCCATCCACGTTTCAACGCGTGATGGATAATGTTCTAAGGGGATTACAAAATGAAATATGCTTGGTCTATTTAGACGATATCATAGTATTCAGCACTTCCTTACAAGAACATCTTGTAAATTTAGAAAAGGTTTTCCAGAGACTTCGAGAGTCCAACTTTAAAATACAGATGGACAAATCAGAATTCTTAAAACTTGAGACCGCGTATCTAGGTCATATAATTAGTAAAGACGGTATCAGACCTAACCCTGATAAAATCGCTGCTATTGAAAAGTACCCTATTCCCAAGACCCCAAAGCAAATTAAGCAATTTTTAGGCCTTCTCGGTTACTACCGAAAATTTATCCCAGACTTTTCTCGCATAACGAAACCTCTCACCCAACGTTTGAAGAAGGGTAGTAAGATCTCTCTCGATAACGAGTATGTCAATTGTTTCGAGAAGTGCAAAACTCTGCTGACCAACGACCCTATTTTACAATACCCAGACTTTAGTAAAGAATTTAACTTAACAACAGACGCTTCAAACGTAGCCATCGGAGCTATATTGTCCCAAGGTCCAATAGGCTCAGACAAACCAGTTTGTTACGCGTCTCGAACCCTAAACGATAGCGAGATAAATTATAGCACCATCGAAAAAGAACTCCTTGCATTAGTTTGGGCTACGAAATACTTTAGACCATACCTCTTTGGACGGAAATTTAAGATTCTGACAGACCATAAACCACTACAATGGGTAATGAGTTTAAAAGAACCGAACTCTCGTCTTACTAGATCGCCATCTAGTAAGACGAGACGTCACTCAGATTGAGCGAATACGACTTCACAGTTATCTATAAAAAGGGCAAGGTTAATACCAATGCTGACGCGCTCTCACGGGTAGAGATTCACACCGGCGAAGCTATGTCCTTAATAGAGGAAATAGACGAATTAAACTCCCTATTAGGTAATCCATCCACAACAATTGCCACCCAAGCAAACTCCTCTACTGAGACCGCCCATACGGGTACCGAACACCCCATCTTAGAAGTTCCCATCACCGACGAACCCCTAAATAAATTCCATCGACAAATTTATTTCACACTAGTGAATGACGTAAAAAAGAAACCCGTCGTTTCCAAGCCATTCGATACCCACACGCGGATTAGCATACAGCTAACGGAATCTAATTTAGAGGAAGACGTCATAAACGCTATAAAGGAATTCGTTACCCCTAAAGTCAAAACGGCTATCTTAATAAACCCACCGTTAGCCATGTATTCAATCGTACCAATTTTGCAAGATAAGTTTAGGTGTTCATCAATGAACCTTGTATTGACAAAAAGCGAATTAGAAAACGTGAAGGAATATCTTAGGCAACAAGAAATTATCCGTCACTATCATGATGGAAAAACTAATCATCGCGGAATTAATGAATGTTATCTAGCCTTGTCTCAGAAATACTACTGGCCTAAAATGAAAGACCACATAACTAAATTTATAAACGAATGTACGATATGCGGGCAGGCTAAGTACGATAGGAACCCCGTAAGACCACAGTTTAACGTCGTGCCCCCAGCAACTAAACCCTTCGAAATAATTCATATGGACTTATTTACGGTACAGCATGAAAAATATGTAACCTTTATAGATGTATTCACAAAGTATGGCCAAGCATACCATTTACGGGACGGTACAGCTTTAAGTATATTACAAGCCCTGTTGCTATACTGCACACACCACGACGTACCCTGGACCATTATAACCGATAACGGAACCGAGTTCACCAATCAGCTTTTTATGGAATTTACACGACTACATAAAATTAAGCATCACCGAATTCTAGCTCACAGTCCTAACGATAATGGCAACATTGAACGGTTCCACTCTACACTCTTAGAGCACCTCAGGATTTTACAGTTGCAGCATAAGGACGAACCTATAGTCAATCTCATGCCCTACGCCATAATAGCATACAATAGTTCTATACATAGTTTCACGAGATGCCGCCCATTTGACCTATTAACCGGACACTTTGACCCAAGAGACTGCCTTGACATAGACATTTCCCAACAACTACTTCAGCAATACGTTCAATCGCATAGGGAACAGATGAAAAAGGTCTATGAAATTATCAACACTAGCTCACTCGCTAAACGTACCGCGTTAATAGAAAGTAGGAACGAAACCCGTGAACCGGAAGTAGACTACGCACCGGAGCAACAAGTTTTTATCAAGAACCCCCTCGCTAGTCGACAAAAGACCGCACCACGATACACGCAGGATACTGTCCTAGCCAACCTACCCATACACATTTATACATCCAAAAAGCGTAGCCCCGTAGCAAAGTCTAGATTAAAACGTGTGCCTAAATCGGGAAACTTGTTACAGAATAATTCTACTGACCACTCTCCACATGACTCAACAGGAGTTGTTAAGAAAAGAAAATAACTTAGCTTTTGTTCCTGCATCGAGTACGCACCCACAATCTATGATAGATGTAGACATTTTAGAATTAATGATTAGTAAGCTTCAAAGCATCTACGGGTTAGATAAAATAATAAAATTAGAGTTAAGGGAATATTATAATATAATAAAATCAGCGTCATACTATACTTAAAAGCAAATAGTTTTTGTATTCAATTTCCCTATTATCTCCAAGGACAGGTTCGATTTATATAGGTTATCAATAATTCCAAACAGGAACGCTCAGGCCCTCATCCCATCCTATCCTTTCATCGCAACAAATGAGAAAGCGTTCGTGTACATAGCGACTGAATGTCCGAAGTTAAGCAGCTGGTTCCTATGTGAGAAAGAAATAAACCATCAACTCCGCACCAAATCAGACTGCATCCATGGTCTAATCATTAATCAAGTTTTGCAGGAATCCTGCCAATTTACAACCATAACCCTGATGAAGGAAGCCCTAGAAAAACTGGACGACAAACACTACATACTTTCTTTCCCAAAGAACACCAAGGTACAATTCTCCTGTAACCAAGAAGATCACACTTTACTTCAGGGAAGGAATTCCCATAGGATGCCGCATTAAAACGGAAGAGCTTACCATTGTAAATGAAAACGACGAAATTAAGGGCCAGGCTCTCAAGCTATCGAAGATACCAGTAGTGGAGAATGCCGATTCTGCAGCACCCCCGAGGTGCTGCAAAAAAAACCTCCGCCGGAAGCGAAAATTTTTTGGAGAAATTCTAATAAGATTCCACTTGAACGGTTTTCCACTTAACTCCTATGCCGATTTCGGCGCCGAGGCTTACCTAACCTAACCGAAACCTTACAGCCCCCGGATCCTTCCACATAAGATTTTTCTAAGGGATAAAACTTCAAACGTAACCTAACCTACCCTAAACCTAACAGCTCCCGGGTCCTTCCACATAAGATTTTTCTAAGGGATAAAACTTCAAACCTAACCTAACCTAACCTACCCTAAACCTAACAGCTCCCGGCTCCTTCCACATAAGATTTTTCTAAGGGATAAAACTTCAAACCTAACCTAACCTAACCTACCCTAAACCTAACAGCTCCCGGCTCCTTCCACATAAGATTTTTCTAAGGGATAAAACTTCAAACCTAACCTAACCTACCCTAAACCTAACAGCTCCCGGCTCCTTCCACATAAGATTCTTCTAAGGGATAAAACCTAACTTAAATTACAGTTCAATTGTGAAGTTTTTCAATCAAACTCCTATGCCGAGCTCAATCAGGACAAAAAAAAAACAAAAAAAAACGCGCAGGTACTTCCTTCGACCCTTCCGTGCGGTGCGACCGGTAGTCCTACGAGTTTATCTTTAACCGACATCAAAAAGGAAGTGGTGTATTTTCATGAATGTTTAAATACGAGTTCATAATGTTATTTCTCCATTGTATTGATGCATTATATGACTCATATTGAATATAATGAATGAGTAAAAATAGAATGTGCAATTGGTTATTTAGACATGTATTTTAATATCATTAGATACTGTGTGTTACAAAACCAATGCCGTTTTTTGCTGTCGTTGATATTTAGATACATCCACCAAATCAGTTTTTATCACCTATTAATTTTACGTAGATACAAAAAATATAAAAAATTATGTCACCATGCAGGTGTGCTCGTAAACATGTCCATTGTGTTTGTTTCGAATATTTATTATCTTATTGCGAACGACTTTAACAAAAAATTAACCTATGATAATGCTCATTTTAGGAATTCCCTGAATATACGTTACATTTTCTAGATTATAAAGAGGTTGCATTTCATCATAACACCACAAAATTTGCACAAACCGTGTGTTACATATATCATTACAGTGATTCAAAAAAAAATGTAACAAAATTTGATCTACCGCAACCACTTGGACATGCCACTATAGCCGTAAATGGGTGGATAAAATGAAACATCGTAAACAAATGCGTATGGATTTAGTTATGGTAGATAAGGAAATGAATAAGAAATAATACAACAGTGATTTTAAGTATCAATCTAAAATATTTTATTTCCCTTTTGTAATAGTGATGTAACGAATGTTGGATTTTTCACATTCGCGAATGCGAATGAGAATATTTTAAAATTTTAAAAAAAGCGCGCGTAATATGTTTGACAGGTTTGACGAGAAAGTTCATTCTAAAAGTTTTAGTTTAAAAGAGTCTCCAAACTTTTCTTTTTAAAATTTAACATTCCATTGCTTTTTGCAGTTTAATTATTAAGAATTTAAAATCACAACAAATTTAATTATAAAATAGTCAACATGTTATTAGAACTAGGTATATTTTGTGTACCTTCTTACTTACTTACACATCATTATTTTTATACATAGATAAATAACTTGCAATTGAAACCAAATGTTAACATAACAAGTGTTAGAAGTTTACTTTAGTTTAAAATAAAAATAATTATAATTTTGTTTTTGAAAAAAGGTTTATTTACAAATAGTTAAGTATTCGTTGTTTTGTTTTTTAAGTTTATATTGCATTCATTATAAATATATTTAATTCCTCAGATAAAGTGGAATGAACAAATATACATTTAAAGCCAAAGGTTATAAATACTTAATACATTAGATATTTAAAGTTTAATAATTTTGTTTCAAGTAATTGTTTAGTTTTGTAGTAAATAGAAACTGTAAACTTTATTTAAAAATGGTAGTAAAGTAATAATATACTACTAAATAAATTCAAACCTTACTAAGTGTTATCTATTGTATTATTAATTCATATGCATGCATATAATAATTTACTTTTTGATTATTAAAAATATTCGCTAAATGTTAGCATAATTTTTGCGAATGCGCTTCGTTACATCACTATTTTGTACATGTTCTTAAATATATTTTCTTAGTTCTACTTAATAACTATACACTTTAATAATTATGACAGTTATATACATTTCAATACGCATGTATTGTAATATGTACATGTGTATATACATCATCGAAATGCATTATAGCTCATTATTTAATGTAGGTATTTTGTAATGCCCCCAAGCTAAAGTGTCAGTGGAGTTATTAATTAAAAATCGTTATGTGTCTGAATGTGATAACGATATTTTATTAATTTTTTGAGTGAATATAACATGCTTTATAGATCTAAATCTAAACATTTCACATATTTAATTTTTTTGATCGAATAAGACTGTTTTATAATTTTCCATTTTAAACTTCTTTGTTACTAATTTGTTAACCCCTTTTGCGCTGGCAATTAATTTATTTTGTGTATTAAAAGCGTGTACCTTTGATCTCAATCCAACAAATTCTGTTAAAATCGTTCCATTATTTTCATGTTTAAAAAGAACAATTTTCTTTTTATTAATCCGCGGTAATTTAAACATATTATCAAGACGATAATCTGAAGTATCAAAGTATTTTTTGAAATTAGGTTTAATGCCTGCATAAAAAATTTCCGTTATAATATGATAAATGAAACTGTCAGTGTCAGTATATAACATTTTACAATGAGAGCCATATTTGTTTTTCATGTATTTGTAATGAAAATCATACATAAGTGTTTTAGAAATATCCAAAATACAAAAACTTAAAAAAATGGGTTTGCCGTAAAGCACTTTAGTTTTGTTAAGTTGAATTGCAGCAAAACTTTCAGAAAATATTGAGAAGCGGGCTCCGACGACTTTTCCTTTATCTTCCCAATGTGTACATAATTTAACATCTACTCTTTTTTCAACATTTTCCCCGAATATTGAATTATTCATTAATTTGTAGAAATCCTTTTCAAAATATGAATGTGCGGAAGTACGTAACTGGGTATTCAAATCAATATATTTTTGTAACCAAGGACTCTGTTTAAATTTTAAAATCCGGTGAACTTTCTTTAGCCTTAAGCCTTAAGCCCATTTCTAGACATTTTTTTAAATTTATATAATGAATAACATACTTTGTTTTATCAAATAAGTTCGGAACTAATTTCAAATCTTTACTCCCACCCACTATTATATACTTAATTTATTAAATTATTAAGCAACTCATCATTAGATTTGATCAGATCTCTGAAGTTCTTTTTTCATAAATGAAACTTTAATTTAGAATGTAGAAGTATGACATATATTGAATATTTTTAAATATATTTTCTTAGTTCTACTGAATAACTATACACTTTAATAAAAATATTTATTCATGAGTTGCTTGATAAGCTTATCAAGCAACTCATGAATAATATTTTTTTCAAAAAAGTTTTCAAAAATGTTAAAAGTCAGACAAAACCTCAAAATTGAATTAATATTTATTGATTCTTTTAAATTTTTATCATGTAGTTTGGAATTCTTAACAAATAATTTGAATGCTGATGACTTCATTGAATTACGCAGAAATTTTCAAAGTGAGAAGGATCTATTTTATTTAAAACGTAAAGGTGTGTATCCATATGAATATATGTCATTATTTGAATCCTAATGGTAGATATCTAAGAAGATCCTCGTAAAGGGTTAAATTTGATTATGTTTAAATCCATGTAATTATTTTTTTTAAGACTCCAGCCACTATCTTTCTTTTCAAAATTACAAACTTTATTCGAAATTTCAGTATCCAAATTTGAGTATATTTCATTGACATCCTGATGTTAACAAAAATTTAATTAATCGTTTGAAAATCAAAGGAATCCACTAGATTTTTTGTTGTTTGTATAAAATCTCCACTTAAAATTAAATTAATTTTAATTGACCTATATTCCTTTATAAGCTTATCAAGCAACTCATGAATAATATTTTTATACATTTCGTTTTCAAAAATGTTAAAAGTCACAGAAAACCTCAAAATTGAATTAAGATTTATTGTTTCTTTTAAATTTTTATCATGTAGTTTGGAATTTTTAACAAATAATTTGAATGTTGATGACTTCATTGAATTACGCAGAAATTTTAAAAGTGAGAAGGATCTATTTTATTTAAAACGTAAAGGTGTGTATCCTTATGAATATATGTCACATTTGAATCCTTAAAGTTGACGTCGCTCCCTACTCAAGATAAATTTTTTAAAACACTTACAAACAACACTTTTTCGAATGATGGTTATTAACATGCCAGAGATGTTTGGAATCATTTTAAATGTCGTAATATGAAAGATTACTCTGATTTATATTTAAAAACGGACGTTCTCCATTTTAACGGATATATTTGAAAATTTTAGACACGTATGTATTAAAACTTATGATTTAGATCCTGCTCAATATTATACAGCACCGGGTCTTAGTTGGGATGCAATATTAAAGTGTACACAAGTAACGTTGGATCTACTTACAGATTACGACAAAATTGCATTCATAAAATCAGGTATACGTGGTGGAGTTTCGCAATGCAGTAATCGTTATGCCCAAGCTAATAATAAGTATAAGGAGAACTTTGATGAGAAAATCAATCAATCAATCATCCTATATCACGTACATAGACGCAAATAATTTATATGGATGGGCTATGTCTCAATACCTTCCTACAGGTCATTTTGAATGGGTACCAATTGATTCTGACGTTGGGTATATTCTTGAAGTGGATTTAGAATACCCACAAATTTTACATGACTTACATACCGATTTTCCGCTATCTCCAGACATTATAATAGTGGGTGGGAGTAAAGATTTGAAATTAGTTCCGAGCTTATTTAAACGAAAGTTTTGCTGCAATTCAACTTAACAAAACTAAAGTGCTTTACGGCAAACCCATTTTTTTAAGTTTTTGTATTTTGGATATTTCTAAAACACTTATGTATGATTTTCATTACAAATACATGAAAAACAAATATGGCTCTCATTGTAAATTTTATATAAATTTTATAAATTTTACATTGATTTTATACAAACAACAAAAAATCTAGTGGATTCCTTTGATTTTCAAACGATTAATTAAATTTTTGTTAACATCAGGATGTCAATGAAATATACTCAAATTTGGATACTGAAATTTCGAATAAAGTTTGTAATTTTGAAAAGAAAGATAGTGGCTGGAGTCTTAAAAAAAATAATTACATGGATTTAAACATAATAAAATTTAACCCTTTACGAGGATCTTCTTAGATATCTACCATTAGGATTCAAATAATGACATATATTCATATGGATACACACCTTTACGTTTTAAATAAAATAGATCCTTCTCACTTTGAAAATTTCTGCGTAATTCAATGAAGTCATCAGCATTCAAATTATTTGTTAAGAATTCCAAACTACATGATAAAAATTTAAAAGAAGAAACCCATTTTTTTAAGTTTTTGTATTTTGGATATTTCTAAAACACTTATGTATGATTTTCATTACAAATACATGAAAAACAAATATGGCTCTCATTGTAAAATGTTATATACTGACACTGACAGTTTCATTTATCATATTATAACGGAAATTTTTTATGCAGGCATTAAACCTAATTTCAAAAAATACTTTGATACTTCAGATTATCGTCTTGATAATATGTTTAAATTACCGCGGATTAATAAAAATAAAATTGTTCTTTTTAAACATGAAAATAATGGAACGATTTTAACAGAATTTGTTGGATTGAGATCAAAGGTACACGCTTTTAATACACAAAATAAATTAATTGCCAGCGCAAAAGGGGTTAACAAATTAGTAACAAAGAAGTTTAAAATGGAAAATTATAAAACAGTCTTATTCGATCAAAAAAATTAAATATGTGAAATGTTTAGATTTAGATCTATAAAGCATGTTATATTCACTCAAAAAATTAATAAAATATCGTTATCACATTCAGACACATAACGAGTTTTAATTAATAACTCCACTGACACTTTAGCTTGGGGGCATTACAAAATACCTACATTAAATAATGAGCTATAATGCATTTCGATGATGTATATACACATGTACATATTACAATACATGCGTATTGAAATGTATATAACTGTCATAATTATTAAAGTGTATAGTTATTAAGTAGAACTAAGAAAATATATTTAAGAACATGTACAAAATAGTGATGTAACGAAGCGCATTCGCAAAAATTATGCTAACATTTAGCGAATATTTTTAATAATCAAAAAGGAAATTATTATATGCATGCATATGAATTAATAATACAATAGATAACACTTAGTAAGGTTTGAATTTATTTAGTAGTATATTATTACTTTGGGGTGCCAGGTCGGGTAACCTCCACGTGTGCCCGGGTGCTGTGGGTCCCTCTTGATTCGTCCGGGGGGAAGAGCAGCATTCGGGCCGGTGCACCCTGGTAACATCGGTTAACAATATCTTTTGTGCGATATTGTTAGCCGATGGCTAATGACCCGACGCGGAGGGGGTTTCCGCGCGTCCCTCTGACCAAGCTGAGGGCGCAGTGGATAACCCAGGGGGTGTATCACCCCGTGTGGTGGAAGGCCTGTCCAGGTATGGGACTGGCAGGCGGGGGTGGGCGGCAGTCTGCTGCTGGAGATGGGGGACTGAGACTGGTCGTCCCCATTGGAAGTTTGCGGCCCGTCCAGGTATGGGACTGGCGGGCTGGGCCCGTCCAGGAATGGGACTGGTGGGCCGGGGTGGACGGCGAGCGTTCGCTGCGCTTGCCGTCGGCGATGGAAGGCCGGATGCGAGAGAGTGTTTTTCTTCCACCTCTCTTGCTCCTGTGCCTTCGGAGGACTTGTGGGCGATGGAAACGGGGCCGTCCATCACTCACAGTACGGTTCTCAAGTTGGCTGGTGTGCTGTTGTTCCGGCACACCTCTAACCGGCGAAACTGGGCACGTCGTGCCCAAGGAGGGTCTGCTTCGGCGGACACCCGCTGGTGGAGTTGCGGTTGTATGCGAAAGCTTTCCCGTGACTCCACCATACAGCGGCGAGTAGGAACACGTGGGGGTTTTAGTCAGTAGGAGTCTGACATAACCTCTGTGCCTCCCCGTGGCGCAGAGGTATCCATGAGGATTTACCCACGATAAAAAAAAAAAAAAAAAAAAAAAAAGTATATTATTACTTTACTACCATTTTTAAATAAAGTTTACAGTTTCTATTTACTACAAAACTAAACAATTACTTGAAACAAAATTATTAAACTTTAAATATCTAATGTATTAAGTATTTATAACCTTTGGCTTTAAATGTATATTTGTTCATTCCACTTTATCTGAGGAATTAAATATATTTATAATGAATGCAATATAAACTTAAAAAACAAAACAACGAATACTTAACTATTTGTAAATAAACCTTTTTTCAAAAACAAAATTATAATTATTTTTATTTTAAACTAAAGTAAACTTCTAACACTTGTTATGTTAACATTTGGTTTCAATTGCAAGTTATTTATCTATGTATAAAAATAATGATGTGTAAGTAAGTAAGAAGGTACACAAAATATACCTAGTTCTAATAACATGTTGACTATTTTATAATTAAATTTGTTGTGATTTTAAATTCTTAATAATTAAACTGCAAAAAGCAATGGAATGTTAAATTTTAAAAAGAAAAGTTTGGAGACTCTTTTAAACTAAAACTTTTAGAATGAACTTTCTCGTCAAACCTGTCAAACATATTACGCGCGCTTTTTTTAAAATTTTAAAATATTCTCATTCGCATTCGCGAATGTGAAAAATCCAACATTCGTTACATCACTATTACAAAAGGGAAATAAAATATTTTAGATTGATACTTAAAATCACTGTTGTATTATTTCTTATTCATTTCCTTATCTACCATAACTAAATCCATACGCATTTGTTTACGATGTTTCATTTTATCCACCCATTTACGGCTATAGTGGCATGTCCAAGTGGTTGCGGTAGATCAAATTTTGTTACATTTTTTTTTGAATCACTGTAATGATATATGTAACACACGGTTTGTGCAAATTTTGTGGTGTTATGATGAAATGCAACCTCTTTATAATCTAGAAAATGTAACGTATATTCAGGGAATTCCTAAAATGAGCATTATCATAGGTTAATTTTTTGTTAAAGTCGTTCGCAATAAGATAATAAATATTCGAAACAAACACAATGGACATGTTTACGAGCACACCTGCATGGTGACATAATTTTTTATATTTTTTGTATCTACGTAAAATTAATAGGTGATAAAAACTGATTTGGTGGATGTATCTAAATATCAACGACAGCAAAAAACGGCATTGGTTTTGTAACACACAGTATCTAATGATATTAAAATACATGTCTAAATAACCAATTGCACATTCTATTTTTACTCATTCATTATATTCAATATGAGTCATATAATGCATCAATACAATGGAGAAATAACATTATGAACTCGTATTTAAACATTCATGAAAATACACCACTTCCTTTTTGATGTCGGTTAAAGATAAACTCGTAGGACTACCGGTCGCACCGCACGGAAGGGTCGAAGGAAGTACCTGCGCGTTTTTTTTTGTTTTTTTTTGTCCTGATTGAGCTCGGCATAGGAGTTTGATTGAAAAACTTCACAATTGAACTGTAATTTAAGTTAGGTTTTATCCCTTAGAAGAATCTTATGTGGAAGGAGCCGGGAGCTGTTAGGTTTAGGGTAGGTTAGGTTAGGTTTGAAGTTTTATCCCTTACAAGAATCTTATGTGGAAGGAGCCGGGAGCTGTTAGGATTTTTTTTTTTATACGGGTGTCCTCTTTCATTAAAAGAGACCTTTTTTGCTTTATTAAATTTTTACAATTTCATTACAATTTTTAGTCTTAGATAATTTTTAGTTTTCAACAGTCAAAAGTCAAAATTCTAATCTACACTAATATTATAAAGAGGAAAGATTTGTATTTTTGTATGTAACGAATAAACTCAAAAAGTACTGGACCGATTTTAATAATTATTTTGTCATTAGAAAGCTACATTATCACTGAGTAACATAGGCTATATTTAGTACTAGATTACTATAGAAATCTTTAGAAATTCCTATTAAAACCAACCGAAGGTGTAAATGTCTTTCAACGCATACGCTGCGAAGAGTATTAATGATAGGACAAAAAAATGATCGACAATATTATAGAATATATCAATATCTACAAAAAACTTCGCGAGACCATGTGTCTAACTCTTGTAGTTACGTCACTATAACTACTTTTTTACATTTAACAAATTGATAGAAATGCCGATCAAAATCAGACCGTGTTATCCATATCATTTATAAATTTTCATCCAAATAAATAATTTAATATTCCCGACTGTCTCAATACCTAATGATTACTTTTTGAATTATTGAAATCGGACATTCCATTTAAAAGATATCGTGAAATTAAAATATAAATACATGCCGGCGGCGGCCACCACGCAGCGCATCGAGTAACTAACTCTTCGTGAGAGGGAGGAGTGCGGGAGCTCAGTGCGGGAGTGTGTTGTGTACAGGGAGGCTTTAAAATAAGCATACGTTTTTTTTCTAATTTAGTGATTCATGGTCGTTTTAATTAGCCTGCTTATAACTTAAATATCTGTACCTATTTATGTCTACCCGTGCGAAGCCGGGACGGGCCGCTAGTCTACTATATAATTAAAAACAAAATTTACACTAAGTTAAAATTGTTGGAGGGTGTATAAGGCCCCCAACAGTCAATCAGATATTAAATACAACTAAATAGTAGTAGTTAAAACTTAATAGTAAGATAAAAATTAATTCAAATTAATCTCATTGTCCGATAGACGTAAAATTCATGATATGGCCTTCTTGCACAAGCTCGTAAACGGTACATTTAATAGTAGTGGAGAATGCCGGTTCTGCAGCATCCCGGAGGTGCTGCCAAAAAAAAAAACCCCCCGCCGGAGGCGAAATTTTTTTTAGAAATTCTAATAAGATTCCAATAAGATTTCACTTGAACGGTTTTCCACTTAACTCCTATACTGATTTCGGCGCCGAGGCTTACCTAACCTAACCGAAACCTTACACGAGTTCTCGATTCCAATAGGATTTCACTTGAACGGTTTTCCACTTAACTCCTATACCGATTTTGGCGCCGAGGCTTACCTAACCTAACCGAAACCTTACAGCCCCCGGGTCCTTCCACATAAGTTTCTTGTAAGGGATAAAACTTCAAGCCTAACCTAACCTAACCTACCCTAAAGCTAACAGCTCCCGGCTCCTTCCACATAAGATTTTTCTAAGGGATAAAACTTCTAACCTAACCTAACCTAAACCTAGCAGCTTCCGGCTCCTTCCACATAAGAATTTTCTAAGGGATAAAACTTCTAACCTAACCTAACCTACCCTAAACCTAACAGCTCCCGGCTCCTTCCACATAAGATTAGACTAAGGGAATAAAACCTAACTTAAATTAGAGCTCAATCAAACTTCAATTGTGAAGTTTTTCAATCAAACTCCTATGCCGAGCTTTTTTTGTTTTTTTTTTTATTTACTACAAGTCAGCCCTCGACAGCTATATCACCTGGTGGTAAGTGATGATGCTGTCTAGGATGCTAGCGGGTCAATCTGTTAGAAGTATGGTAAACCCACGCTCCTAGTTGGTTTCTACGCGACATCGTGCCGGAACGCTGAATCGCTTGGCGACACGTCTTTGTCGGTAGGGTGGTAACTAGCCACGGCCGAAGCCTCCCAATAGACCAGACTCGAGCCGGGAATCGAACCCAGGACCTCCAGTAAACGCGTAACGCGCTACGGAGGTTGTCAAAAATCAGAAAAAAAAAGGTACCAGGTACCGCGCAGGTAGGCGACCTTTTTCGCGGTCCGTGCTCCTATGAGTTTATCTTTAACCGACATCAAAAAAGGAAGTGGTGTATTTTCATGAACGTTTAAATACGAGTTCATAATGTTATTTCTCCATTGTATTGATGCATTATATGACTCATATTGAATATAATGAATGAGTAAAAATAGAACGTGCAATTGGTTATTTAGACATGTATTTAAATATGATTATAAACTGTGTGTTACAAAACCAATGCCGTTTTTTGCTGTCGTGTAGATACATCCACCAAATCAGTTTTTATCACCTATTAATTTTAAGTAAATAAAAAAAAATGATGTCACCATGCAGGTGTGCTCGCAAGCATGTCGACTCGTGTTTGTTTCGAATATTTATTATCTTATTGCGAACGACTTTAACAAAAAATTAACCTATGATAATGTGTTCCCTTAATTCAGGTAGATACTAATCGCACGCAGGTGCATCAAAACCTGTTGATTCCGTCTAAAAATATGTGGGTATAAAAGGACTCCATCGTAATTTGTGTCACAAGTTTACTCCGTGGCCGATCGTTAGTATCTCATTGTTATAAGTCTTAAATACAACTTACCAGTCTAGAGCGATTGTGTTGTGATTTGTGAATCTACATATTTCCATTCATCATGGCGGTAAGTGTACAATTATATTTATATTTGTAACTATGATCTCGACTCGTTTCTAATGAGGTACTTTTATAAATTGTAAGTTGATATAATTCTGTTAGTTAAAGTATCATCTTCATCTTATTCATAATAACCTTTTTATTTCAGAACTCACAGAATGAAGAACTCAATTATAAGCATTACTACTATCCACTCGATGTGTCAGATGATCAAGATGCGAGTGATTCTATATTAAATACTAAAAACACTACTTCAAAAAGGAGCACAGCAATGGAGCAAAACAATATCGATGTATTTTTAGAACAACCAAAGAAAAAGAGGAGAACTACTATTTCGTCATCGGTAGCGCAAGCGACTGATGGAGGCCTATCTTATATCTCATCCAATAATGATGATGGTGCCAGCGCAACTCATCTCATCAAAATAGATATCTACGACATGAAGAATCTAAAAGGGGTTTTACCTCTTGAGTACTGGAAACATGCAGATTTACGATTAAAGTACTACGTGAAATCAGACGCCGATAAATTTTATCGCAGCACGCGAGATATTATTTACAACATAACAAAGCAGATCGCAGGAAGACATGACTGCAAAAAATATTCTATCGACAGAGATAACAAGCAATAACAAACAATAGCTATAAATTATACCAATAATTCCAAAAAATATAAATATTTAAAGCATGGTTTAACAGACTCAACTTTAACAGATAATGTGCATGAGTTTCCCTTTTGTTGATTTTTGATAAATGTCTAACCGAGTCCCCCACTCTTCGTCGACAGCATAAAGTATAAAAGCGTTTTGCTTTGAGAGACAAAGATCATATTCTATTTCACTACGTCCAACTACACGATGTCGTCTCAAGCTCAACTGTGTGAACTGAACGAGACCATATATGATGAAGAAATGGTTTCGCTTTGTGTAGAAGTGGAAAGTGCAGTAACTTTTGAAGATATAGAAAAAGAACACCTATTGACCGAACTATGTGAGGATAAAGAGGATGAAAATTGGTATTCCAGTCCCATCGCACCACTGAACGTAAGGCAATTAGCAAAAGTAGAACCTTATTGTTATGCGCAAACAGATAGAAGTCTAACACCATCACCAAGTCTCTTCAGCCCGGTTGAATATGTTCCAATTGAAGATGATTTTTTTAGAATACGTGAACCACCAACCGATTATGAAGAAATTGAGCAAGGTTCATATCATTCGTTCTCATCACAGTGTACACTTAAGTTATAATATAATGTTAAATATGCATGTTCATGCAAATAAAACTATAATTATTTAAAACAATCTTTTTATTTCATCTCTTTACAAATAAAGTCTTAAACATATATTGTACAAGTTGATCATTATACAAAGTATTATCAGAAAATACATTTATAAATCGTGACATTGAGATGTCGTGATATTTAAAATATATATAAACTAAACAATACATTCCGCAAAATGAGCTGAAATAGTTCTGAAGTACTTTGTTGTTATGAATCCACTTCTTACAGTTTGTTTTTAGAAACATTTCATGATAATCCATTGGTTTTCGACCAAACGAGTCAAAATATTCACCAACACCATTACTATCCACGTATATTGCTACCCAGTGAGATCCAGGTTTTGTATCGGGGTCTAAATTGGATATTAAATAAGCTGGTGGTGTTAAATATATCGGTATCTTATTAGCTGCAAAAACATTGAAGTAAATATTTGGATCGATTATTTTTAAATAGTTCTCTATCTCTTTGGTATTCATTGAAACTTTAATAGAAATAAATTAAAAGCAAATAGAATAATCTTTTCAATAGAATGGGTGGTTATCAAATGACTTAAATTTATTATATTATCTCCATTTATATTCACTGTTAACTGTTATAGTCTAAGCTAACATCTCGATTTTTATTTATTTCAATTACGTTATCAAACTCTGCGTATACTATGCAATTAACCGTTGTGGTTAGAGCTCTTTCGAATCGAACTTCAAATCTCACACTACCCCGTTTTATAAGATTCCAGTGGGAGTTTGAATTAGCGGATAAATCAGGAGTTAAATCAAAAGCAAACAGGCAATACCCATTATTATACTCCTCTTTAGATACATCATTTCCATCATTCAGAAAATGAATTCCTGTTCCAGAGAATAAAGTATGATATGCACTTGTGAACAAATTATTATCAAAAGACGCTGTTAATGTTTTTGATGGTATAGATTGACCATCAACATATAAACCAAACAGGTTAAGCCCGTGATTACCAAAATTAAAAGGATTTGTATTTAGAGTTCCATTGAAAGCCGAGTTTCCTACGAAACCAACTATACATCTTTTGGGTATTTGTCCTAAAAATACATTATCAAGCATTTTTCCTTGGATTCCTGATGGAATCGTTAACACTTTAACTTCAGCACGAGTGACAGGATATTTTGCAGTTGTAGTAGCTAATACTTTTTCATGCGCAATTAATACACTGGGATTGATCCGCACTTTACGCATTATAAGGCTAGCACTAGATATATGCACTTTGAATTTACTATCTACAGATGAACACATAAGATTAAAAGTATCTTTAGAACGTACTAGTTTTAGGCGCATTTCAACACCGTTGATTAAAAACTTATCTTGATTAAAAATATCAGCATGTATGTGGCCAATCATTTCAATAGTTTGACTTTCCTTTGCTAATTCTTCTCTTTTTATGTATCCCTGATTTGAAGCATCACATGAATCCATTTTTGAGGCTGTATCTTTATACCAAAGGCCACAAGTAAGATGAGATTTCTTAGCAGCTGTACCATAATTAAGCAATGTCTCGATGTAAGCTCGAGACCCATAAGTGTTGTTTGGGGGTGTTACGAGCTTTTGATTTAAATATATGTCAACCTGGCTAAAAAGTGAGTGTAGCCAATTGTTAACTGGAGCAACATTAGACGTCGTCGTAATGTTAGTTGCGTCACTATTAAGAACTTTAGCTTTTATGAGAAGTAGGGTATGAGATAAATCGATGTAATCATCTCCATTTCCCGGTACTAAAAATTCAATGGGTCCATCATCCGTCAATGATGAAATAGGGTTGTAATGAATCCACTGACCTCCCTCAATACTGGTTTGAGTCGATGGTAGAGCAAACAAATCCAACTCAGATTTTACGCATTCACAGGAGTTATGATGTAAAAATGACATTTTTTTTAATTTTTTAATTTTAAACTTTTATGAAAGATATCCTTAATATTAATCTGTCTAATTTTCTTAGTACCGTTCCCTTTGAGAGTGTTTTTCGAAGTGATACGTTTCCTTTTTTGTCCCCTAATTTTATAGCCTGATCCTCTCATGATGGAATCAATTTTTTTATCGGCTTTTTGTTTAAGATTTGATGTTGCTGTTTTAAAACGTGATCTTATAGATTCATCCATTGGTTGCACATTTAACACATCGGACAATAGACCCACACCAGCATTCAAAGCTTCTCTACCCACAACTTTTGCGCCATTTTTCAAAAGTGGAAGAACAGATCTGAATAACCCACCCAAAAAACTGCCTATCCCATGTCCTCGCTGATAAGGTGCACCCTTATAAATTGCGCCTACACCTGTACCAGCCTGATGAGAATAATAATGTAAATATGGGCATGGCATTTTAAAAGTACGTTTTTACTTGATTCTCTTAAAATGTACTTTAATACACGTCGTCCCAAACTGGAATGGTACTTTTTGTCCTGTACTCGTTCTTATATCTATTTCTATTACATCGAACTCTCTACGCATGACAGGTACGTAACGAGGTGGTGAAAAAATATGCATTTTATTTGCCCCGTATACATAGACTGTAGGATCTAGTGGTACGATTCTGAGAAGAGGGGCCATCACATCTCCAACAATCTGTGGTTCTATTATATCGCAATAAATGAACAATTGAGATGGCAATCCTAATTTTAAATTATAAGGATATGTTCCAGTTGTATTTTGAATAAGATTTGTATCTGGTTCAAAACCCAGTTGTAAACATAACTTGGTTGACAACTTTACTACATCAATTGCGTTATCCATGCATAATACTGATATTTGCTTTTTTATTTCATCATAATTAAAAATTAATTCATTAACTGTATTTTTATTTAATTCAGCTACAATATGGTGAATGCTGTCATAGTTCATGGCTGGAATACGGCTTCTATAGTACACTAATGAATTAATACCGTCCTCGGGTATCATCATCCATTTTGACGTATAAATAACATTTTCATTTTCTCGAACCGTATACATAGTGCATGGATATTGAATTTCAACAACTCCAACATACCATTCTCCTTCCAAAATAAGCGATTTTGGTAATTTTGTTGAAAACATAGTTGTCGTGTTTTCCGGGAAGTATTCTATTGAACTATTACTAAGTAAAGTCAAATAAAAATTTTCTTCCATCATCCTATTTGATTAAGACTGGATTCTAAAATCCAACTGTTAAATTTATCAGGATAACCTTTCCACTTGACAAGTAATTGTTTTCTGTTACCTGAGTAACGAGTGCGTAGTATTTTATCAATTTTATATTGAGTGGTGGGGTTATATTTAACTTTTTGCAATTCAGCCTCATAAAACGTACCTACAATAGCCTCATCTTGAAGATCTTTGAGAGTATAAACAACCTTAGACATGTTATTTTTTACACCAGTTATAATAAATATTTCATCACTCCAATTTGTTTCATACCCTTTTTGAAAAATGTGTTTATATTTTGTTATCCTTACATAATCACCAATTAAAAACTTAGTTTGCTGTGTAACACTTCTTTTATTACTAAGGCTTCCATATAAATTATTCCAAACTTTCATGATGTTATTACAATTAACTTCAAACGGACACATTTTTATACTTGAATGAAAGCTATGGTTATAAGAATAGAGTAAATCTTGTAAAACGTTAATATAAGTATAGGTATTTTTATGAGTAAAATAACGCCACATTTTAGTTTTTAATGTCCTTTGAAATCTCTCAACTACACTGGCTTTAATATCTGGGTTGTTGGTTGTATAATAATTAATATTTTTACTTATGAAGTATTTTTTAACTTCTTTTGATACAAATTCAGTGCCTTTATCAGATTGTAAGTGGGTGGGAGTTGATTTAGCTTCAGTAAATATGCTTTCAAATGCCTGTTTTATATTTTCTGAATTCTTTTTTTTTAATGCTCTAGCGAAAGCGCATTTACTAAAAACATCAATAACACACAGAATATAATTAAAACCTTCATTATATTGAGAATAAGTACGCATATCACTTAAATCTGCTTGCCAAAGTTCATTAAAATTAGATAATATGTATTTGTTTCTGGGAAATTTTCTATGCACAGGCTTATGTAAAGTATAAGTTTCCTGAGCTTGCAACCACTTTTTAACTTGTTTTTTATCCATTTTACCCTTCAATGCTCTTGTTAATTTATCTACGCTACTGTAACCAGCTGGGTTGGAAACATCGTAATAGATGTCTTTTATGTCTAGTATGGATTCCATCTTTCCCAAACGTCGTGTTTCTTTCTTAACTCGTAAGGTGTAAAAGTTTCACGACTCTTATTATCATTTGAGGAACTACGTCTTCTAAATTTTGGTGGGTCATCATTAAGATTTTCAAAAGCTTCAGGATTACCTATACAAGCCAAAGGAACTCCTATATTTTTTAGAGTTATAACAAATTTGTCCCATCCAGCAGGTTTGGGGCGTTTTAATGGTCTTAGTGTGTAATTGACTAATTCAACGATATTACTGCCATCTACAATCTCATTTTCTATGACTACCAATCCATCATTTTTCCAGTTAATTTTGTCTTTATTGTTTAGGAGAGTATTTAACAATATATCACCTTTTTTTCTATATGTTTTAGGTATAAGTTTGTTTATGTATGTGTTGGTGTATAAAATATCATTTGATAAACCACATGCGTGCTTATCATCCTCAGAATTCTCACAAACTGCAGAATTATTGTCTTTACTTTCCTTTTTAAGCAATTCAGTACCATTTTTTTGCTCATCCTGTACTGTCACAGGTAATATTAATGGTTTCTTCTCTTCTCCGATAAAGTGCAGGTATCTTTGTAATATTTGCATATACAACGTCCATTTTTCACGGTCATCCATATTACTTTTAAGTATATTTTTCATTTCTTTGTCTAATCTAGATAAAGAATCTTCATGTGTTGTATCTCTTGATTTTAAACGTTCAATTACCTCGGGTTCAATAAGAATCATTTTCTTAGTATACTCCATTGTTTATACCAAATTCAACAACCCATTCAAAACAGCCCCCAATACAATCGGTAAAAATGCCCCTCCTTGTTGAATGATAATACGTTTTCTTAATTTACCTTTTCCTTTCTTAACTAATTTTCTTAGAATAGTTTTGTGTTTTTTCAGCTTAGATTTCTCACTGTCCTTTAAAGGTACTTTACCATTTAATATATTAAAAATGCACTCACTAATACAATCAATTTCTTCGTCCTTGCAAACTTTTAATAAGGCTGTACGAAATTTAGGTTTAAGTGTGTGTAAAGCCTTTAATAAATCTTTATGGGTTTTAACACGTCCAAACATTATTATTATTGAATTTATAATAATTAAATCACATTTGTAGAAAAAAAGCAATTCAGTTTTACGATGCTTAAGATGGGTTTTCTTACTTCTTTATACTTAGGGGTATTGTCTTTAAATATATCTTTAATATATTTACATACACAATTAATTTCCTCCTTATTAAGAGAACGAAGTAAAATTTTACGATATTTTGGTTTAAATGTTTGTAATGCACTCCTTAGCTTTTTAATATCTGACGTTGTGTTACCTTCAACCATTATTTGTTACTAACAAGAATCGGGTGATGTATACCATATTTAAACCCCTTCTTGGGGACATATACTACACATTCATTAGTAGTAGGATCGATTTTACTTTTGAAGCGACACGAATCACTTGTATTTTGTTTTAAATCAATCATTAAATAACCAAAAGGTTCGACAAATTTTGAATTGTCTGGAAACACTTGACGAGCTAAATGACGAATCTGAGTACGGTCTCGTGGATTTTTGAAATAAATAATGTAACTTGTGTTCAGTGAAATATCTCGTTGTCCTCTGCCTTGATGAAATAGATTTTGTGTAATGTAAAATACACTTAAATTTCGGTGATGGCTACCTTTTGTAAAAATATCAACAACGCGACCATCTGACTCTCTCATAAGATCATCAATTATAACTAACCGTGGTTGTTTTCCATCAAACATGCTCATTTCAGGAATTCCCTGAATATACGTTACATTTTCTAGATTATAAAGAGGTTGCATTTCATCATAACACCACAAAATTTGCTCAAACCGTGTGTTACATATAGCATTACAGTGATTCAAAAAATTTGTAACAAAATTTGATTTACCGCAACCACTTGGACCTGCCACTATAGCCGTAAATGGATGGATAAAATGAAACATCGTAAACAAATGCGTGTGGCTTTCGTTACGGTAGATAAGGAAATGAATAAGAAAAAATACAACAGTGATTTTAAGTATCAATCAAAAATATTTTATTTCCCTTTTGTACATATTATCTTAAATATATTTTCTTAGTTCTACTTAATAACTATACACTTTAATAATTATGACAATTATACATTTCAATACGCATGTATTGTAATATGTACATGTGTATATACATCATCGATAAACATTATAGCTCATTTTTATGATTGTTATTATTTAATGTAGGTATTTTGTAATGCCCCCAAGCTAAAGTGTCAGTGGAGTTATTAATTAAAAATCGTTTTGTGTCTGAATGTGATAACGATATTTTATTAATTTTTTGAGTGAATATAACGTGTTTTATAGATCTAAATCTAAACATTTCACATATTTCATTTTTTTGATCGAATAAGACTGTTTTATAATTTTCCATTTTAAATTTTTTTGTTACTGATTTGTTAACCCCTTTTGCTCTGGCAATTAATTTATTTTGTGTATTAAAAGCGTATACCTTTGATCTCAATCCAACAAATTCTGTTAAAATCGTTCCATTATTTTCATCTTTAAAAAGGCCAATTTTCTTTTTATTAATCCGTGGAAATTTAAACATATTATCAAGAGGATAATCTGAAGTATCAAAGTATTTTTTTAAATCAGGTTTAATGTCTGCATAAAAATTATCCGTTATAATATGATAAATGAAGCTGTCAGTGTCAGTATATAACATTTTACAATTAGAGCCATATTTGTTTTTCATGTATTTGTAATGAAAATCATACATTAGTGTTTTAGAAATATCCAAAATGCAAAAACCTAAATAAATGGGTTTGTCGTAAAGCACTTTAGTTTTGTTAAGTTGAATTGCAGCAAAACTTTCAGAAAATATGGAGAGGCTATGAAATTCCGGTCTTGCTATAAGTTTCCGGGTTCCGGCAACTTTTCCTTTATCTTCCCAATGTGTACATAATTTAACATCTACTCTTTTTTCAACATTTTCCATTGTTTTCCCGAATATTGAATTATTCATTAATTTGTAGAAATCCTTTTCAAAATCGGAATGTGCAGATGTACGTAACTGGGTATTCAAATCAATATATTTTTGTAACCAAGGACTCTGTTTAAATTTTAAAATCCGGTGAACTTTCTTTAGCCTTAAGCCCATTTCTAGACATTGTTTTAAATTTATATAATGAATAACATACTTTGTTTTATCAAGTAAGTTCGGAACTAATTTTAAATCTTTACTCCCGCCCACTATAATATTGTCTGGACATAGCGGAAAATCGGTATGTAAGTCATGTAAAATTTGTGGGTATTCTAAATCTACTTCAAGAATATACCCAACGTCAGAATCATTTGGTACATTAAAATTAGTATCACAATCTACCCATTCAAAATTACCTGTAGGAAGGTATTGAGACATAGCCCATCCATATAAATTATTTGCGTCTAAGTACATGAGATAGGATGATTGAATTTTCTCATCAAAGTTCTCCATATACTTATTATTAGCTTGGGCATAACGATTACTGCATTGCGAAACTCCACCACGTATACCTGATTTTATGAATGCAATTTTATCGTAATCTGTTAGTAGATCCAACGTTACTTGCGTACACTTTAACATTGCATCCCAACTAAGACCCGGTGCTGTATAATATTGAGCAGGATCTAAATCATAAGTTTTAATACATACGTTTCTAAAATTTTCAAATATATCCGTTAAAAGAAGAACGTCCGTTTTTAAATATAAATCAGAGTAATCTTTCATATTACGACATTTAAAATGATTCCAAACATCTCTGGCATGTTTATAATCCTCATTCGAAATAGCGGTGTTTGTAAGCGTGTTAAAAAATTGATCTTGAGTAGGGAGTGACGTTAACTTTAAGGATTCAAATGATGACATATATTCATATGGATACACACCTTTACGTTTTAAATAAAATAGATCCTTCTCACTTTGAAAATTTCTGCGTAATTCAATGAAGTCATCAACATTCAAATTATTTGTTAAGGATTCCAAACTACATGATAAAAATTTAAAAGAATCAATAAATCTTAATTCAATTTTGAGGTTTTCTCTGACTTTCAACATTTTTGAAAACGAAATGTATCGTTCTTTATTTTGAGGTATGACCTTTACCCCACCTTCTGAAAAATTTAACGCGTGTACAATAAAATGAGCATCATAGTTACTAAGGTTATGAAGAATCACAGGGATAAATCGAGGCGTCTCAAATTTTTTACTACAACTTTTATGACAGACACCTGTGAAAACTCCAGTGTACTTACAAAAATCTATTTTAAAGGTTGAACTCAGTTTTTCATTACATACATAACATAGAGTGGCTCTAGATATTTTTGCGTTATCATCCTCTGAGAGGGGCAGTGGATCGAGTTCAATTAAGTATTCGTTATAAATACGGTTTATGTCCTTATTTAAACACTCCATAAAAACTTTTGAACAGTTACTACCTGCATACGTTTTGTATTGAAATAGACTTTTTTTTTTTTTTTTTATATACAAAGCGAGCAAACGAGCAGGCGGGTCACCTGATGGTAAGTGATTACCGCCGCCCATGAACATTTGCAGCACCAGAGGAACCGCCAATGCGTTGCTGGCCCTTGAGGAATTTGTTTATTCGCCCTTTGAAGATCCCCATATTAAAACCATTAGGGAACACAGAAGATGGAAGCTGGTTCCACAATTTGCAGGTTCGTGGCAGAAATGACCTGGAATAGCGGGTGGTGGAAGAGGTCCAGGCATCCAGGTGGTGAGGATGAAATTTATTTCTGCGACGAAAAGTGCGACTGGAGAACACGGAAGGTGGAATTAGATTAAATAGCTCCTCAGAGCACTCTCCATTGTAGAGACGATAGAACACACAAAGAGAACTAACGTCTCTTCGGTGCTCTAGGGACTCCAGCGTGTAAGTAATCTTGGGATCATCCACGAGACGAACTGCCCGCTTTTGTATCCGGTCAAATGGAAGGAGCTGGTACTGGGGTGCTCCGGCCCAGAGGTGAGAGCAGTACTCCATGTGGGGCCGCACTTGCGCTTTATAGAGCAGAAGCCTGTGCTTAGGCGCAAAGTATCTTTTCGCTCTGTTGAGCACCCCGAGTTTTTTCGAGGCTAGTTTAGCTTTACCTTCCAGATGCTCGCGGAACTGGACTTCGTTCGATATGCAAACACCGAGGATCCCTATGCTGTTAGATGGAGTCAGGGGAGTGCTCTGGAAGATAATAGGAGTTGTAAAAGCGGTCTTTTTTGCCGAAAACGCGCATACTTGTGTCTTCGTGGGGTTGAAGTGCACAATATTTTGTGAGCCCCATTGAGATACTTGGCCAAGACAGAACTCGATATTCGACACAAGCGTACTTCTACACTCCTCCAGCTGAGCACGAGAAAGCTGTGCACGACCTTTATATAAGGCATCACCCGTACTGTCGTCCGCATAGCAATGAACCTTGTTATTATGTAACATGTCATTGATATGCAGTATGAACAGCGTGGGTGAAAGCACAGATCCTTGCGGAACGCCAGCATTGATGGGCTTCAGTTCAGAGCAAAAACCGTCAACAGCGACTTTAATGCTACGCTCGTTCAGAAAACTGGCGATCCAATTACACAGCTTCTCGGGGAGTCCGTAAGAAGGCAATTTGGACAGAAGTGCCTTATGCCAAACCCGATCAAAGGCCTTTGCAATATCCAGGCTGACCGCCAAAGCTTCTCCCTTGCTGTCGATTGCCTCCGCCCAGCGGTGAGTGAGGTAAGCTAGGAGATCACCAGCTGAACGACCGTGGCGAAAGCCATACTGACGATCGCTAATCAACTGGTGCTCTTCCAGGTAATGAAGCATTTGGGTGTTTATTTTACGCTCCATAACTTTACAAAGCAGGGAGGTTATCGCAATTGGCCTGTAGTTCGATGGGTCTGAATGATCGCCCTTCTTTGGAATAGGGTGGACTAAGGCAGTCTTCCAGGAAGACGGAACAGTGCCGGAGGAGTAAGACTGCCGAAACAGGCGCGTTAAGACCGGAGTCAACTCAGGAGCACACATTTTAAGCACTACGGCAGGGATACCGTCAGGCCCGCTCGCCTTGTTGACGTCGAGAGAGAGAAGCGCTTTACGCACTGCGCTCTGAGTGAAGCGAATGTCACTGAGCGAATTTTGGCATCGCGGGATGGTTGGCGGTGTTCTCCCTCCGTCATCAAGTGTCGAGTTACCAGCGAAGAGAGAGCCAAAGATATCTGCTTTCTCCTTGGCGGTGTGGGCCAGCGAATCGTCCGGTTTTCGTAGAGGTGGAAAGGTTAAAATTATTGAATGTGCATTTGATGTAGTACCCAAAACTATATACTTCGTGCCTTTGAACATTTGTTGTATATGAGGTAGATGGATTATTATTACATCCTAGTATAGGGTTTAAAAATGCTTCGAAATCTGCATATACAACAAAAGGCAATTTTAACTTCCTCTCGTGCTTATTAAAAGTTACTTTAGCTTTAGCAATATCGGGCAAATCAGTTCTAATATGATTACATTAATTACATTTAATTTACAGTCTGTTTGAAAATAAAGCAAGCAACCATCGCAAATATATTTCGTGTGTTGATGTCCATTTAATTGATGACTTACTAGTCGGGAAAGGTTTTTGATATAACAATAGTGACCATAAGAACCATTATCTATGTAAAGTAAATTAATGTGTTTTTGTTTTCGGCATTTTGTAAAATGAAGTGGACCAATGATCTTTGTGGAATTACTTTTAGTATCACGTTCAAGTCCAAAAACATTAATACTAATATTATTTAAGTGCTCAAATTTTTTTATATCTTTTAATTTTACTGGAAATGGAATATCTGTAAAATTTAAAGCGTTTTGTTTAGATACATATGAATTCACTCTATCGGCATTTATTTGAACTGGATATAAAGCAGAAAGTACAGCCCATTGAAAACATTGATAGTCTTTATTTTTTACATTAATTACGGTGTGCTTATGTTTGATATCTAAAGGTAGATCTATATAAGAAGATCCTCGTAACGGGTTAAATTTGTTTATGTTTAAATCCATGTAATTAATTCTTTTAAGACTCCAGCCACTATCTTTCTTTTCAAAATTACAAACTTTATTCGAAATTTCAGTATACAAATTTGAGTATATTTCATTGACATCCTGATCTAAACAAAAAATGTAATTAATCGTTTGAAAATCAAAGGAATTCTCTAGATTTTTTGTTGCTTGTATAAAATCTCCACTTAAAATAAAATGAATTTTAATTGACCTATATTCCTTTATACGCTTATCAAGCAACTCATGAATGATATTTTTATTTGAGTTAAGAAAATATTCAGGTGTTTCGAATTCTGTATTAGATGTTCTGTTCTTATTGGTAATTCTGTATGTTGCTATTCGTCGACCGAAAGCGTTTTCTATTAATTGTACGTTGGTTATGTTTTGAATGGAACTATTAAGAAGTACATTATTAATATGTTTTTTGCTTTTAAGGTGGTTGGTATAGTATTTTCGATTAACATTTATTTTACAATAAGGACACTCGAAACTATTATTGTTTGTAAAACTTACAAATGAGGTTGATTCTTCCCCCGTTGAACTTGTTGCCGTCAATAGTCCCGAAGATTTAGAAGATTCTTGAGAGCTTAAACGCTTACTCGAAGAATGTATGACAGAATCAGCCTTTCTTTTAACTCCGGCTCCTATTTGCCCCGAACTAAAAAATAAAAATACAATAGTAAAAAATTGGTTTCTGAAACAATAAACCTCACACTTATCCTAAGTCAAAATATAATTTACCATTTGTAGTACACATATTACAATATGCTATCATAGGAAATACACCGTCAATTTCATCAGAATGAGGACAATTAATGGAGATAGAATGTCCGCTACATGGCGTATAAAACGGTTTAATCTCTGGGTCATCTAACATCCATCTAGGGAGTCTATCAGAGATATACCATAACCGTATGTGTCTATGCATCTTATTTATCACAAATGATTTAGTTAATACACTGATTTCATCATTAGAAAAAGCTTCCATGATTAATACTTTTCTATCACAACTTCTCTCTGAATGAGTGCAGCTAACACTAAAACAGGATATTTATACACAGGAAACCCCTCCCCATCAGCGATGCGTATTTGAACAAGATTAAACATGCGTACGTTTCTAAATAAACTAATAGGATGGTGGTGTTATCAATAATTTTCGGTCTTGCAATCTTTAATCAACTGTTTAAAATGTAATAGATTAACGTGAACATTTTTAATAAAAAAGGTAAAAAATTTAAAATACTCACGGAAAATCTTGATCTCGTTCTGCTTATATGCAACAGTCAACTAGGTCATTTTTAAGTTCTACTTCCTCACAAAGCGAAACCATTTCTTCATCATATATGGTCTCGTTCAGTTCACACAGTTGAGCTTGAGACGACATCGTGTAGTTGGACGTAGTGAAATAGAATATGATCTTTGTCTCTCAAAGCAAAACACTTTTATACTTTATGCTGTCGACGAAGAGTGGGGGACTCGGTTAGACATTTATCAAAAATCAACAAAAGGGAAACTCATGCACATTATCTGTTAAAGTTGAGTCTGTTAAACCATGCTTTAAATATTTATATTTTTTGGAATTATTGGTATAATTTATAGCTATTGTTTGTTATTGCTTGTTATCTCTGTCGATAGAATATTTTTTGCAGTCATGTCTTCCTGCGATCTGCTTTGTTATGTTGTAAATAATATCTCGCGTGCTGCGATAAAATTTATCGGCGTCTGATTTCACGTAGTACTTTAATCGTAAATCTGCATGTTTCCAGTACTCAAGAGGTAAAACCCCTTTTAGATTCTTCATGTCGTAGATATCTATTTTGATGAGATGAGTTGCGCTGGCACCATCATCATTATTGGATGAGATATAAGATAGGCCTCCATCAGTCGCTTGCGCTACCGATGACGAAATAGTAGTTCTCCTCTTTTTCTTTGGTTGTTCAAAAAATACATCGATATTGTTTTGCTCCATTGCTGTGCTCCTTTTTGAAGTAGTGTTTTTAGTATTTAATATAGAATCACTCGCATCTTGATCATCTGACACATCGAGTGGATAGTAGTAATGCTTATAATTGAGTTCTTCATTCTGTGAGTTCTGAAATAAAAAGGTTATTATGAATAAGATGAAGATGATACTTTAACTAACAGAATTATATCAACTTACAATTTATAAAAGTACCTCATTAGAAACGAGTCGAGATCATAGTTACAAATATAAATATAATTGTACACTTACCGCCATGATGAATGGAAATATGTAGATTCACAAATCACAACACAATCGCTCTAGACTGGTAAGTTGTATTTAAGTCTTATAACAATGAGATACTAACGATCGGCCACGGAGTAAACTTGTGACACAAATTACGATGGAGTCCTTTTATACCCACATATTTTTAGACGGAATCAACAGGTTTTGATGCACCTGCGTGCGATTAGTATCTACCTGAATTAAGGGAACACATTATCATAGGTTAATTTTTTGTTAAAGTCGTTCGCAATAAGATAATAAATATTCGAAACAAACACGAGTCGACATGCTTGCGAGCACACCTGCATGGTGACATCATTTTTTTTTATTTACTTAAAATTAATAGGTGATAAAAACTGATTTGGTGGATGTATCTACACGACAGCAAAAAACGGCATTGGTTTTGTAACACACAGTTTATAATCATATTTAAATACATGTCTAAATAACCAATTGCACGTTCTATTTTTACTCATTCATTATATTCAATATGAGTCATATAATACATCAATACAATGGAGAAATAACATTATGAACTCGTATTTAAACGTTCATGAAAATACACCACTTCCTTTTTTGATGTCGGTTAAAGATAAACTCATAGGAGCACGGACCGCGAAAAAGGTCGCCTACCTGCGCGGTACCTGCTACCTTTTTTTTTCTGATTTTTGACAACCTCCGTAGCGCGTTACGCGTTTACTGGAGGTCCTGGGTTCGATTCCCGGCTCGAGTCTGGTCATGTGGGAGGCTTCGGCCGTGGCTAGTTACCACCCTACCGACAAAAACGTGTCGCCAAGCGATTCAGCGTTCCGGCACGATGTCGCGTAGAAACAAACTAGGAGCGTGGGTTTACCATACTTCTAACAGATTGACCCGCTAGCATCCTAGACAGCATCATCACTTACCACCAGGTGATATAGCTTTACTTGTAGTAAATAAAAAAAAAACAAAAAAAGCTCGGCATAGGAGTTTGATTGAAAAACTTCACAATTGAAGTTTGATTGAGCTCTAATTTAAGTTAGGTTTTATTCCCTTAGTCTAATCTTATGTGGAAGGAGCCGGGAGCTGTTAGGTTTAGGGTAGGTTAGGTTAGGTTAGAAGTTTTATCCCTTAGAAAATTCTTATGTGGAAGGAGCCGGAAGCTGCTAGGTTTAGGTTAGGTTAGGTTAGAAGTTTTATCCCTTAGAAAAATCTTATGTGGAAGGAGCCGGGAGCTGTTAGCTTTAGGGTAGGTTAGGTTAGGTTAGGTTTGAAGTTTTATCCCTTAGAAAAATCTTATGTGGAAGGACCCGGGGGCTGTTAGCTTTAGGGTAGGTTAGGTTAGGTTAGAAGTTTTATCCCTTAGAAAAATCTTATGTGGAAGGAGCCGGGAGCTGTTAGGTTTAGGGTAGGTTAGGTTAGGTTAGGTTTGAAGTTTTATCCCTTAGAAATATCTTATGTGGAAGGAGCCGGGAGCTGTTAGGTTTAGGGTAGGTTAGGTTAGGTTAGGTTTGAAGTTTTATCCCTTAGAAATATCTTATGTGGAAGGAGCCGGGAGCTGTTAGGTTTAGGGTAGGTTAGGTTAGGTTAGGTTTGAAGTTTTATCCCTTAGAAATATCTTATGTGGAAGGAGCCGGGAGCTGTTAGGTTTAGGGTAGGTTAGGTTAGGTTAGGTTTGAAGTTTTATCCCTTAGAAAAATCTTATGTGGAAGGACCCGGGGGCTGTAAGGTTTCGGTTAGGTTAGGTAAGCCTCGGCGCCAAAATCGGTATAGGAATTAAGTGGAAAACCGTTCAAGTGAAATCCTATTGGAATCGAGAACTCGTGTAAGGTTTCGGTTAGGTTAGGTAAGCCTCGGCGCCGATATCGGTATAGGAGTTAAGTGGAAAACCGTTCAAGTGAAATCTTATTGGAATCTTATTAGAATTTTTCTAAAAAATTTCGCCTCCGGCGGGGGTTTTTTTTTTGACAGCACCTCGGGGGTGCTGCAGAACCGGCATTCTCCACTACTGTAGAGTCAGTCAGAAAGCCCGTTTTGTTCTTAACAGACTCTACTTCATGATTAATAAACGCAGTAGGCTACCTCTCCGTCACAAAGTGACATTATATAAAACTTGTATCCGCCCAATCATGTCTTACGCGAGCGCCGCTATAGCGCTTCGTCCCACGTATAAAACCTTTCAAACGATTCAGAATCGTTTCATGCGCACGGCAACCGGCTGTCCCTGGTATGTGCGTAACGTAGATCTGCACAGAGACCTAGAACTTGACACTATCGCTCAGCACTTTAAGAAACTCTCGAAAATCTATTTCGAGAAATCAATCCGACACCCCAACCCTCTCGTAGTTGCGGCTTCTTTTTACTCCCCCGACCTAAGCGCTCCTCTCCGAAAGAGGAGACCTGAACATATCCTTCATGACCCTGACGATCAGATGACTACTGACAACACACTCGTACCACCTACCACACAATCATACGCTACACACCGTCTTCGCCGGCGAAGACGAGGTCCCCGCTATCTTACGTCATCCGGACGTGGGCTCCATCCACGGCCTCGGAGACGTACGGACCACTCACCGTCCGACCCCCCCGTTATCCCAAACGTCACCTAAGCCGAGGTTCGGCCTCAAAGGAGGCGCCCTTAGGCAGTCGTTCCCATAGTTTCTTCGAGCCCTAGGGCTCAAAATTTCTTCTGGCAGAGCTTCTTTCCAAAGCTCGCCAAACAGCCCGGTTACGCTGTGGCAACCAATAGGGTTTGTACAGCTAACAGACAGTCCGAAAAAAAAAAAAAAAATTCGCTTTAACAGTTGGAATCATAATATTTGTTGTTGTATTTAATTATGGTAGCAATCATTAAATAGGTGTTTCACTTTTATATGGTTCTGTCGGTCATTTCATTGCAATACTGTGGCCACACAGATAATCTTTTTTAAGTCTTCAGAAGGGTTTCTCCGCTAAGGAGTTCTTCCCTATTTTTGCAACATTTTTTATTTGATCTTATAAAGACCAAAATCGATTTCAATCTAATGGATTCCCAGAGTAAAATCCCTCAATATTCTATTAAGTTTTTTCGGGACAAATAGGTGGACCTGTCATGTATTGTTACTCCTGAAAACTCTAGTAGAGATACAGGTATATGAAAAGGAAACCTATGGGATATCTGGATGTTCAAAATTTTAAATAACTTAATAATTATAGTTATAAATTTATATATAACTGAATTTATTGTAAATACTAATTCTTTATTGAGATGTAAGTTAAGAATGTCATCTTAGTATTACATGAAAAGTTTCGTAAAACAATCATACATTCTATGGTATGCGAATTTATACAGTAATACTTATGAATATATAAATAAAGTACCATTAGATGCTATACAATAAAAATTCTAATTAACGTTAATATTTTGGTAATTACTCGGCAAAATACCTACCAACTGAACAGACGGAAGGATTGTAAAAAAAAACACTGCTTCTCTATCATGAATTCCGTAACGCTGTCAGGATAGAAGGTACTTAGAGGTATTCTATAGGCTATATTATATGACTTCATCACCATCGCTGTGCAAGCTTATCACATTATCATGGCAAATATTCCGAACACAACAAGTAAAACTGGTGATTGCATGATATGTGGAGCGCCCGCCCTGGCACCCCTCATCAGCTCGTACATCTGGGTCAGGATCTTTTGCTTAGTCGCCTCCAGCTCTTCAGTCTCGCTATTGTTCGTCGGCCTGAGGAACAGTTGGTTGGTATTATCTGGTCATTGCCATCGGTAGGTAATTTTAAGTAGGTAGGTACTAGTAGTATATCTATTTCATTGAATATAAGCATTAAGATATACACTAAATATGACGACCTCCGTGGGTCAGCGCGCGCTGTCGCATTATGAAGTTGAAAGTCCTGGGTTCGATTCCCGGCTCAAGTCTGGTCTGGTGGGAGGTTTCGGCCGTGGCTAGTTACCATCCTACCGACAAAGACGTATCGCCAAGCGATTTAGCGTTCCGACACGATGTCGTGTACAAACCAATTAGGATTATATGTTTACCATACTCCTAACAGGTTAGCCCGCTACCATCTTAGACCGCACCATCACTTACCATCAGGTGAGATGTCGTCAAGGGCTAAATGTAAGGTATAAAAAAAAAAAATTTCGATAGCTGGTGACTAACGTAAAAATATATAGGTAGATATAAGTTATTGTACCAATTCTAAAATTGACCTCATGGTAATAGTTTAAGTGTCTGTTATTCTGTACAAACGTTACGCCTTAGGTAAGCGCTGTCTGTAGCAATGTCAACGAATATGAATTTGAATATTGGGACAATTGGGATTCGAAATGAACTATTCGTCTACAAACTTGTACTCATCAGGAAGTCCTCGCCACTCCGACCTCACCTGATAGCTCTGCAGTGCGACACTCCAGGCACCACGAACACCGGCGCCAGGTGAGTGGCGTGAGAGGCGTTGGGCGCCATGGGGGCCCAGGGGTCGTGGCCCCCCGACACCGAGATCACGTGGTCGGGCAGGTGGCTCAAGCCCGCGAACATCTTGTTGGTCCGCGCTATGCCTGACCTTAAGAGGTCTGTGTCGAAGCTGGAAAAACCATTTTAATAATTTTTTACCTATCTATGTTAGTTAGGGGTTTTCATGTCAGCAACAGACAGACATCAAAGGGATTCTTTTGGGACCGAAAAAAAGGTCAAATCAACTAACAATAGTTATAAAAGAGAACACACTCACAGGTTAGGGAAGAAGTCCGCGCACATCTGGTGGAAGTACTCCAGTGGCACGGAGGAGAGGAATGGCTGGCGGGAGCTGCTGGTGGTCTGGTACCAGCCGTACTCCACGCACGTCTGGTACGTCCACAGACGCACTGCAAAATCCGGGACGTTAATTAGCACACTCGCTCAAAACTCGTTTTTGGATCGAGATACTGTCTAGACAGACTGGGTACGATCTATCTACCTTTCATACGGGTCCAATGATCATAAAGATTAACTTGCCCTAATACTGACTTTGCAGTTACGCGCGGTTAAGTCACCATCTCGCTAGGATGCTGAGAAGTTGGAAACATGCGGGAAACCTGTGATGGATACTGGATTAACGAAATTATAAATTCCACCGTACAATTTTGTCGGCTTATCGCGGATTTTAGACGATTCTACGACCACCGTGGCGTGCGCGTGTGTTGCACTATAAAACACTGTTGCATTATAAAGTGGGAGGCCCGGGTTCGATTCCCGGCTCGAGTCTGTCTGTCAGGCTTACGCCGTGGCTAGCTAGTTACCACCTTACCGAAAAATAGGTGTCGCCGATTTAGCGTTCCGGCGCGATGTAGCGTAGTAACTAATTAGGAGTGTGGGTTTACCATACCCAGGTTAGCCCGCTACCATCTTAGACTGCATCATCACTTACCACCATGTGAGATATAAAAAATGAAACTTAGTGTTTATGTCACGGACTTCTCATTTATTCTTGTTTCAAAGCTAGTTTTTTTAACATTCATTTCCAAAGTGGCTTTTCATCCGAACGTGTATATTGCCGTCCTTAGACCGAGAATTAAAACGAGAGACTTATACCTGACGTTGTCTCGTTTTAAATGTTTTAAGTAAGAAGTAGGTAAAAATAAGAATCTCGACCTCGATATTCTTTCTACAGACAATAAGTTCAATGATTTTATATACAGTAGGTAAGCACTTGTGATCCGCATTCGTTCACAACTTTAGTACCTACTAGTGATATTCAGTTACTGTTAACGAGATAAGCAAACTGTTCTATACAATGACTTCTATGTATATATGTAGAAGTCATTGGTTCTATCAAGCATTGTAGTGAGGCAGAAACCGCAGTGACTACAACAGCTTGTATCCATACTAATATTATGAGTGCGAAAGTGTGTTTGTTTCTGCGTGATCCAATATTGACTGGTGGAGAATGCTCAGTATTAAGTTCGCCTTTTATAATTTTTTTTTTCACCAATAAAGTTTATAAAAAAAAAAGTGTGTCTGTTTGTTTGTATTCCGTGCAACTACTGCATCTAATTTTGGTGATCATATCGATTAAATTAGGTGGGCTTTTTTCCAGACCTCCGTTATGCCAAGGGGGCATAAAAATTTGCACCACTATAAAAAAAGAGACTCGAACCATGGAATAAAAAAGTACTTTATACAGCATTAGGCAGTACTTGCCTACATCACAAAATATAAACGATTTTGAAATCTTGCATTTAGCAGTTATCCTGAAGACATACTAATACAAGTGCGGTGAAAATAGCAAACATCTGGTTTTGTTTAAATACCTGCAATGTTATTCAAAATGCAAATGGGTCCGTTATTCACCCTCGGCATGTAAACTTGGAGAGCTTCGGAATTGCGCATAACAAATGGATTTTGCATTATTTAGTTGTTTACTTTAGATAAGTACTTCTCAAGTGCCTTCTACATCTACATGAATATTATTGACTAACGTTGGTTTTCATTTTCTCTGCATTTGACATACTGAATAAATAAAATTTAATTCGGTATTTTTAATCATAAGTGTATTACAAACGCGAAAATCTTAAAATACCTTAAAACTCGTTTGCTACTCCACCTACAATTGTATTTCCAATCGATCCAGGGACTCACTTCAACATAATCTATATTTTGCAATAGATTTTATTCCTTTATTTCACACTGTTCAGGCAGTGTACGTAATGGCATGTTATGCCGACTTCAATTACGTTTATTGTTTAAATATTGAAAAATAATAAGACCAAAATATAAGTATTTTATAATACTCAAGAAGCTACGATAGCCTAGCGGTTAGGACGTCCGCCTCCTAATCAGAGGTCGGGGTTCGAAACCGGGCACGCACCTCTAACTTTTCGAGGTTATTAGCGATTTTTAAGCAATTAAAATATCACTCGCTTCAACGGTGAAGGAAAACATCGTGAGGAAACATGCATGCCTGAGAGTCCATAGTGTCGTTAAAGGCATGTAAAGTCTGCCAATCAAACCAACCCTTCTCATATTGAGAGGAGACCCGTGCTCTGTAGTGAGCCGGTAATGGGTTGATTACGATGATGATGATGATAAGACTCAGGAATAAAATACGTTTCTAACAGTAGGAAAACTTTTAAGATCAAATAAGTACTATAAAACAGCTCAGATTAATTGTAATAGATAATTAATGCTGTTTTATACGGCTTACAATTAGTAACCACACTTTTGTGCCGTCAATCAAAAGTACAGTTCCAAAATATCGGTATTGTGTGACGAATACAAAATAATAAAACGCCAATTTAAAACCATTGTCACAGCGAATGTTAAGGATGTGGTATGAATTTTAAACACGACCTCAATGGAAAGCTGTTACCCAACCGTGTACCCACCGGGTCCTTCAGTTAGCACTGGAAGATTTATGAAGTGATTATCAACCTCGGTAGCCTATAAGCGATCTAAAACGTAAAGAGATTTAAGAGCGTAGATAAACCTGCCTATTTTAAAGCGGTTTGGAGGGCTTAGTAATTATTTTCTCATATTTTCGTATTAAGGGGCGTTATAATCGAGTTACGGCGGCAGACGACGCGTATTTCCCTGAAAATAACTCGGAAAAAGTAACAGTATCTTACTAGTAGCCTGCGGAGAGTCATAGCTGGTGTTGGTGTGAGCGGCCACTTGCGTAGAGTACCGGGATTCGATGCACGGTTGAGTTGAGGGTTGCGAGGTGATCCATGCGGCCAGGCGTTCTACGGGGTCAGAACCTGAAAAAATAACAGTAAATTTCAAAAAACCGGTCGTTTCCTGTACCTACTTCCAGTATCCTAGGATGTGGGATATAGCCCGTAATGTTTTGATTCAATTACGACTGAACTGTCTAGGATGGTAGCGGGATAACCTGTAAGGGATATGGTAAACATACACACCTAATTGGTCTCTACGCGACATCGTGCCGAAACGCTAAATCGCTTGGCAACACATTTTTGTCGGTAGGGTGGTAACTAGGCACGGCCGACAACTCCCACCAGACCAGGCTAAAGCCGGGAATCGGACCCAGAACTTCCAACATTATAATGCGACAGCGCACGCATTGCACAATGAAGGTCAAAAAAGCCTGTAATAGATTTACATGAATAAAGAGAGAAGCGGTGATAGCCTAGTGATTACGGCGTCAGCCTCCTAATCAGAGGTCGGCGGTTCGAATCCAGGCACGCACCTCTAACTTTTCGGAGTTATGTGCGTTTTTAAAATATTAAAATATCACTTGCTTCAACGGTGAAGGAAAACATCGTGAGGAAACCTGCACGCCTGAGAGTTCTCCATAATGTTCTCAAAGGCGTGTGAAGTCTACCAATCCGCACATGGCCAGCGTGATAGACTGTGGCCAAACCCTTCTCATATTGAGAGGAGACCCGCGCTCTGTAGTGAGCCGGCAATGGGTTGATCATGATAATTATGATGAATAAAGCTATTTATTTGATTTGTACATTCAATGCTTACTGATGCTGGTGTTAGTGATCCGGTCGCAGGCGGCGGGGATGTCGCCCGGCGTGGCGTACTGCACCAGCGACGCGAACGTCTCCGTGACGCCGAACCAGAAGAACGTGGCCAGGTCCAGCGGCGACGACGCCTGGAGCGGGCCGCAGGTGCTGGAAGTTGGGTTTCCTTAGCATCCTACACAACTTAGCAGAACTACACACATCATATTTACGTAATAGGTTACGTAATAGCGCGCGCGCTGTCAGATTATAAAGTTGGAGGTCTTGGGTTTGATTTCCGGCTCGAATCTGGACTGGTGGGAGGCTTGGCCCTGGCTAGTTACCACCCTACCGACAAAAACGTGTCGCCAAGCGATTTCGCGTTCCGGCACGATGTCGCGTAGAAACCGATAAGAGTATGGGTTACAGGTTACCATACCCCTTACAGGTTAGCCCGCTACCATCTTAGACTGCATCATCAATTACCATCAGGTGAGATGCCGTCAAGGGCTAACTTGAAGTGGATAAAAAAAAAAGGTTTTGTATTTCTATAGAAATGGAATCTTAAATGTTTTTGTGACGTCACAGATAGTTAAATTATAGTTTAAAAGGTGTTAACATTGGATACTAATATAACTTAAATTCAATCTTTTCCGTTGTGACTTATTTTTTGGCCCTAGTCACAATTACACGGATTGACAGCTGAGACGAAATAGTCTAAGCGATTTCGAATTGGGCACAAACCCTTTTTAACCCGAAAATATGATCACTTCTAGTTCCGAAAATCTGCCTCTGAACTTTTGCTACCTCAATAGATAAATCGATCATGACAAAACTTTGCACATAGAAAGCTAAGTGATCGTGAAGCTTCTGTGAACCCCAAACTTTTAATTAATTTAGCAGTTTGACGAGTGAAAAATTAGGTTCAAACTGTCAAAGGTTTTTCTTCATTCAAGTGTTAGAGATCATGTTATATTATAATTAATTTAATATTTGTATTACGAATATAAACTGTCAATTTCAAATGTCAAATGACGTACGAGTCCTCATTGAAAAGAAGAGACAACTTCGGTTTTCTAACGTAAGGAAAGGAAGAAAAGAGCGGGAACTAGCGGCGGCGTTTTTGGAAGGACGTGATACAAGCGCGGTTGATTTTTGACAAATTGATTATTATTTAAGTTAGTTTCAATAATATAGTTGTTTATTGTCAAGATAATAAAGTTATAAAATAAAGAGGACTAATTTGTTATAATTTCACACAATCGTTAACACAAGAGTGAAAAGGTTTAGATTATTTTGAGTCGGCTACTAACTTGAACAATTGCGCAACCCTTCCCGCTCCGGTGGTGGTGTTCAGCATGTCCGTGATGCCTCGCATGGCGGCCTCAATGCTCGTCACGCACGCTTCGCTTCCTTGCTCGCGAAGCGCTTCGGTTATCACTTCTAGGTATTCTGAAAGAAGAAGAATTTACTATCAAATCTCAGGTACATCATATATACGTATCACAGCTACGAAGTATCTAACCATCGATATGGACAAAGCTCGCTTCCATGGTACAAGTGGGTGTCGCTAAAATTTGAAACATCTTATCGGCTTTCATCTTCCACCACCTATAATGTAACATGTATGTTCCTTAAAAGTGCAGAAGTCTCTTCAATTCAAGCGCAAAAACACTTGATACTTTTAATTAGTGATTGTCAACTCATGTTCGCTCTGCGAGGTATTTAAAAAAATATAACTTTACTTTGTAATAATTAAAACGAAGCAAAACCCGATAGCACGAGCGAGGCTGAGGTAAACACAAAAAGCTTTTAGAACTAATTAAAGTACTCGTTTACGCCAAGTACGTTTCGTTTTCAGTTCAGTTTAATTATTTTCTTAAGTTAATTAAAATATCTTTGAGTTTTAACTATAAGAATTATTTATCTGATAGAATTGTGATACCCAGTTGTGATATACACGACTACACGATGTACAAACAACGCCAGAGTGATAATGTTTTAGTTTCTCTTACGAAGCCTTATTACTGATTGTCCATGAGTTATGTTCTCCTAATAATTGTAGTAAAAATAATGGCTGATGCCCGCTAACCCGAATTGGAGTAATTTCTAAACCATAATATCGTATACTTGATTTCCAAAACAGTTTTAAAGAACTAGCACATCATCATCATCATGATCAACCCATTGCCGGCTCACAACAGAGCACGGGTCTCCTCTCAATATGATAAGGGTTTGGGCATAGTCCACCATGAGCGGATTGGCAGACTTTACACGCCTTCGAGAACATTACGTAGAACTCTAAGGCGTGCAGGTTTCTTCACGATGTTTTCCTTCACCGTTGCAAGCAAGTGATATTTTAATTGCTTAAAAACGCACATAACTCTGAAAAGTTAGAGGTGCTTGGGATCGAACCCCCGACCTCTGATTAGGAGGACGTCCTAACCACTAGGCTATCACAGTTTGATATCACGATGATGGACTCCAATGTGGGCATTGCGTGTTTATTTACCTCTGTCATACCGGATTGCTCAATCGCTTGGCGGTAGAGTCCAAACACGAGGTGGGAATCGAACCTAGGACCTACCAAATTATAATATGACAGAACGCTCTGCGTCACGGAGGTCGTCAATGATTAACATAATGACGTGACGTGTAAAAGATTCAGTTAAAGCTACAGAATATATGTTGTATCTTTAATATATGTCCTGGATGGTATTTCTGGAAGTAACTCCGTCTTCGAATTTAGTACCTGGGAAGTCCTCCTGCGCGTGCAGCGGGCCGCTGTCCGAGAGCGCTGCAGCGATGAGGTGAGGGTGTGCCAGCCGCATCCACGTCGCCATGCTGCCCGCATACGAGCAGCCCACCAGCGCCACTTTGCCACCCCTGCGGACCAGCGGCCATCAGCGCCCGAGGCCTGGCACTGCCCACTACTGGACAGGCCTCCCACCACTTACAACTTCCAAACTGCTCCAATGCAACATATTTCACAATTTTCAAGTTACTTCGAATGAGCGATTAGCTACCTTTTTTTTTGTCGTGGTGGAAAAGCTTTATAGCTACCTCCGTACCCTTGGGCGGGAAAGAGGTAATGTTGGACTTCCACCCCCGAACTAAAAACCAGGTTTTACTGTACACCTGGGGGACCCGTTGTATACTTCCCGGATGCAAGCGAGCGATTAGCTACCTAGTGTGCACAGTGTTAATTTTTTACTACAAAGTTTTCACATGGTGGTAAGTGTTACTTGGTGGTAGTCTAAGATGGTAGCGCTATCCTGTTAGGTTTATGGCAGTTTTTACGCGACATCAAATCCAAATTCAAATAATCTTTATTCAAATAGTCCTTAAAAAGGCACTTTTGACGCGTCAATAATTTACATAGTAGTGATTTGATGGTGATAACTACATTCGTGAACTCAAAACTAAAGCTATGAGGGTTCCAAACGCGCCCCGGTCTAAGAAGAAGCCCACAACAAACTTAGCCGGATTTTTAAAATTTTTTATCTTGACAACTTTGTCGGTGTTGTAGAGTTCTAGAATTTTCTTCAACTCATAGAATTCTTGAAGCGATTATGATAATTGATAATGAAAATTGAATAAATGCGTCTCCCGTAAAGCTTGTTTAAATAAATAATTGTGCGTAGCTGCTAACACATGTAAGGGGAAGTTTTGTCTGAGTTAACCTGTAACGGCCATTCTCGAAGCTGTCACTCTGCACATGCTGGATGAACTGCGCCAAGTCCCCCAGCGCCTGGTCCACCGTCAGGTAGCGGAGATCAGACACACTGGTTTCACTGGAACCATAAAATATCATGCATTACTTATGTTAGAGATCATATTATAGTACAATTAATTTAATATTTGTATTACGAATATAAACTGTCAATTTTAAATGTCAAATGACGTACGAGTGCTCATTTTAAAGAAGAGAAACTTCGGTTTTCGAACGTAAGGGAAGGAGAAAAAGAGCGGGAACTAGCGGCGGCGTTTTTGGAAGGACGCGGTACAAGCGCGGTTGTTTTTGACAAATTGATTATTATTTAAGTTAATTTCAAAAATACATAGTTGTTTATTGTCAAGATAATAAAGTTATAAAAAAAAGAAGACTAATTTGTTATAATTTCACACAATCGTTAACACTTATTTATGACGGGTAGGTGTTATAATTCAATTAAAAATACACAGGCTAGTGGATACTTTTAAGCACTTTTGAAACGTTAAGTATACGTCAGTATAACGTCTGTTTGTAGTCTCGTTTAGGAAGGTGGAAGCCGGCAGGAAACTCAGTAATTGGTCTTTCCAAAATGAACGTTTTACATGAAGATGATAGCGGAGCCGATGGACCCGAAGTCTTCCCCACTAGACTCTCGCTGCCTTCTTTTCGCTATACGCTTCTTGCTTGCTTTAATTTCCTTTAATAGGGTGGCCTGAGCGGATCAGTGGATTTTTTTTTTTTTGGACTGTCTATTAGCTGTACAAACCCTATTGGTCGCCACAGCGTAACCGGGCTGTTTGGCGAGCTTTGGAAAGAAGCTCTGCCAGAAGAAATTTTGAGCCCTAGGGGTCGAAGAAACTAAGGGAACGACTGCCTAAGGGCGCCTCCTTTGAGGCCGAACTTCGGCTTAGGCGACGTTTGGGATAACGGGGGGGTCGGACGGTGAGTGGTCCGTACGTCTCCGAGGCCGTGGATGGAGCCCACGTCCGGATGACGTAAGATAGCGGGGACCTCGTCTTCGCCGGCGAAGACGTTGTGTAGCGTATGATTGTGTGGTAAGTGGTACGAGTGTGTCTCAGTAGTAATCTGATCGTCAGGGTCATGTGTTTAGGTCTCCTCTTTCGGAGAGGAGCGCTTAGGTCGGGGGATTCAGTGGAATGTTGTTGTGTCATAATGATATTTTTCGCATTTAAGAGCGCAGAGGTCTTTAGTAGACAATTACTAAAGACCTACTGCATGTTCAGATACAAACAGATTAACAGGTTTTGCACACTATACGAGGTTTGACGACCTCCGTGGCGTAGCGCGCGCTGTCGCATTATAAAGTTGGATGTCCTGGGTTCGATTTCCGGCTCGAGTTTGGTCTGGTGTGAGGCTTCAGCCGTGGCTAGTTACCACCCTACCGACACAAACGTGTCGCCAAGCGATTTAGCGTTTCGGCACGATGTCGCGTGGAAACCAATTAGTAGTGTGGGTTTACCATACCCTTAACAGCTTAGCCCGCTACCATCCTAGACTGCATCATCACTTACCACCAGGTGAGATAGCCGTAAAGGGTTAACTTGTAGTGTGTAAAGGTTATTATCGGTGGGTATTTTATGTTTATCTGTCATCACTGTGTTACAGCTGATTTGGAGTTGCCGTAACGACGCGGAGTCATGCGGCGACCCAGCGGTCACTCGGACACTCGCCAATTGACCGGCACCTCGTTAGGGTTGTCACGCGCAGGCGTCGTAACGAGCAAAGCTGGCTCAAACTCACTACTCAGCACTCAGCCGTTATTTGAGATCATTCACGGATCGTTATTAAGTAATGTAAGGTCAATTTGTATACTTTTTTTTATACACGTTAGCCCTTGACGGTAAATGATGATGCATTCTAGAATGGTAGCGGGCTAACCTGTTAGGGGTATGGAAAAACCACACTCCTAACTGGTTTGTATGCGACATCGTGCCGGAACGCTAAATCGCTTTACGACACGTCTTTGTCTGTAGGGTGATAAGTAGTCACGGCCGGAGCCTCTTACCAGACCAGACTCGAGCCAGGAATCGAACCCAGGACCTCGAACTTTATAATGCGACAGCGCATGCCACAGTGGTCGTCAGAAGTTAAATTTATACTCATCATGATCAACCCATTCTCGGCTCACTACAGAGCACGGGTCTCCTCTCAATATGCGAATGGCTATAGTCCACCACGCTGGCCATGTGTGGATTGGCAAACTTCACACGCCTTTGAAAACATTATGGAGAACTCTCAGGCGTGCAGGTTTCCTCACGATGACTTCCTTCACCGTTGAAGCAAGTGATATTTTAATTGCTTAAAAACCCGTGCCCGGGTTGAAACCCCCGACCTCTGATAAGGAGGCTGACGTCCTAACTACGAGGCTATCACAGCTTCAACTTTGTACTCAATGTGTGATAAATTTCATCATAGATGTTGACAGGCGTCAGAGTGACATTTACCTTGTTACACTCTTTAGGAGTTGCAAACTCTGAACTAGGAATTTAAGGGGTTGAATGTAGTATTGAGGTAGCTTTAACATATAAGATGAAGTGCATTTAAGTCCCACGTTGAAAATGCTCCAAAAGTGTGTTTTAAACCTTTTATTGGTGATTTCAGCTTAACCTTCTTCCAAGGATTCAACCCTAGTATAAATTGCTTTGGACGCCTCAGTGCTGCGCTCGTGTAGTTAAGAGTCATTGAGATTATTAGCCGAAATGGCTGAACTCAGATTAGGAAATCCGATATTTGTGGAACGCCTCTCTGACCTCACCGGGGCCAGGGTTCCAAATGGTTATTCTGAGAACCCACAGATTCAGTTCAGTACGAAGATACCCAAAGTGGTCTCCACCGAAGGTCAGGAGTCTACGACCACCGAGCCGTAACTATGGAAGTGAAAAATAAATCAAGTTCTACGAGTCATCATCATCATCATCATGATCAACCCATTACCGGCTCACTACGGAGCACGGGTCTCCTCTCAATATGAGAATGGTTTTGGCCATAGTCCACCACGCTGGCCATGTGCAGATTGGCAGACTTCACACGCTTTTGAGAACATTATGGAGAACTCTCAGGTGTGCAGGTTTCCTCACGATATTTTCCTTCACCGTTGAAGCGAGTGATATTTTAATCGTTTAAAAAACGCACATAACTCTGAAAAGTTATAGGTGCGTGCCCGGATTGGAACCCCTGACCTCCGATTAGGAGGCTGACGCCCTAATCACTAGGCTATCACTCGTTACGTTTACTTGCTTGCGTTCTATGAGTCAAATGGATTTATTTAGCTAGGGTTGAAGCATGCTTCTCGGGGCGTGTTTTAATGAATAAAGGGTCCATTTCTGGAATGGTTTTAAAAATAGTACCGCGTGGCAAAACAACTACAAGATTGACTTTGATAATTCAGTATTGGAATAACGCATTCTTCAACAGATTCAACACCTCAAATCAATTTCGATTTTAGAAGGTGCCAGGGTGTCAAATAATCATATTTTGGAGAGATATACGGCCACTGGCTTCGGGAAGCGAGAGAGCAGTGAGTGCCCCCCTACACCGCGCTGGTCTCCTCGCGACATCTTCCGCAAGTAACGCGCCGCTTGGCAGAGCACTGGCAGCCATGCCTCAGCGGCGCGATGGAAAGTGGTTATGATTTAACGGCGCTGCGCTGGCGAGCGGCCAGCGCCAGCGCCTCCCACACGAGCCAGGCATGGCCTGATCACACACGGCCGGAGCGATATTTGTTAGACTTTAAAATCTCGTACTCAGTCGCAAGGTCATCTGTCTTTCTTTATTCCAAAAGACACGATACATGCTACGAACAGTATGCTATTCGATTTAGTTCGACCTTCAGCTCTCTTCGTTATCATCGAACCGCGAGGCATTGAAAGACATATAAATTTTTATTGGGGCTAGACGGAAAAAATTCTTACGAAAAGTTGTCACGACCCTTTTTGCTATAAAGCTGTGCGGCGTCGCATATTTCTCTGTCTGTCTCTCTCTCTTATAGAAAGGAAGCCAGATATTTTCATTTCTATGTAGCGTCGCATGTTTCTCTGTCTGTCTCTCTCTCTCTTATAAAAAGCAAGCCAGATATTTTCATTTCCTTTTGTTATTGTTGTTAATATTGACTTTTTAAACTCAAAATTTTTTATTACAATTCCTTCACTAATTAATCGAAAGGAACTTCGTTCCATCCGGGTGTCCCTTGACACCTCTCAAGTTTTTTTCGGCTTCATCAGTTCCTTCAAACCGAGTTAGAGGAGACATCTGCCAGAGGCAATGCACTACAAGTTCACCACATTTTATATCCAAATTCAAGTCTTTTTTCGCGAGATTACAGGTTAACTTGACTTACACTGTATGAATTTTTCCAAGATACAATCTGTAATTCTTGTAGATTTATATGTTAAGTTCTTGTTTATTGAGACAAATTATTATATATACAATAACACATAATTATAAGTTATAGTTTGTATTCGATAAAAGCACTTAAAATATTGCAGTTTGAATAAAATTAGACCAAATAATTAAAACAAAAGGATGAATCTAATCAAAGTAATTCTCTATGTCATGTAAGCTTAGTGGCAGCGGGGAGGGTGTCATCTCTCTCGAGAAGGCCTTTGCCGTCATGATGATGATTAAGTGGCCACAGGCCCAACTAGCCACGGCCGAAGCGTCCCACCAGATCAGACTCCCCGGACAACACAGGACTTTCTGGCTTATAAAAAAACAACGCACTTTAATGAATAGAAGCAGACGTTACTTTGCGGAAGTCCATGATAAACAATAAACAGCAACAAATTGTCGGCGGAATATAGCAAATTATACTATACTTTATTTACTTACTATACTATATTTGCTGTTTATTGTTTTACAACGCACTTTATTAATAGCTATTAAAAAAATATATATAATGCATTTTTTAACTTCCATCTCTGTTAGTTGCTAGTAGTGGGTGTCATAATTTAGTCTTCGTTGATATCTACTGCTGCGTCATTTTAATTTCTGTTTAGATAACAATGAGCGAGTATTGGAGCCATTTCCTAACGCGAGCTTTGTGGGTTCGGCATTTCAGGGTACTGTCTGAGAGTACAAAAGAGAGAGTAATAAAAAAACCAAGGTCAAGTAATTTCGTTCTAATAACTTTAAAAACTCCCAAATTAACAGAAGGGGCCCGTGTGTGGGTCGCAGCGGGACTAGTTTATGGTGACCATTACCAGTAATGATGTAGTGGGCGGTTTCGGCGAGTTATTGGCACCTTCGTCGTGTTGGATGCTCTCCATCACCCGCGGGCTGCCAGGGCTTGGTGCATTTAGCTTTAGATAGAGTAATGGTAAGTGTATTTTTTAATAGATCTTGGGTTCGATTTCCAGCGGTGTTTATTAGGGTAATTATCTATATTTAAACATCATGTCCTTTTTTTTCGTTCCGTCGAGAGTTTCCGCGTCGGGTCTTACGTGTCCCGCACAAGTTTTCGTGTATTTATTTACAAGGGCTATTCTCTAGCGCGTACCTACTACTAGTTGGATGAAGTTATGGGACCCCACTGGTCTATCTATACCTGTAATATGTAATTTATATAAAATGTAAGCTTGTTGAAAAGTCTTACTATAGTGTAAAGGATTGGGTAAATGATAAACAAGCATGGTTGTGAAATATTGCTCTCATAAGATAGTTCTTGATATAATTTTAAGTGGCATGTGAGATGGTGATAACAAAAAGAAAATTTACCTGGCTAAGTTTGTTGTGGGCTTCTTCTTAGACTGGATCGTTTTTGGAACCCTCATAGCTTTAGTTTTAAGTTTACGAATGTAGTTATCACCATCAACTCACTGCTATGTAAATTATTGACGCGTCAAAAGTGCCTTTTAAAGGACTATTTGAATAAAGATTATTTGAATTAGAATTTTGTATTTGAATATATTTTTGTTTTATGTAATATATTTTTAAGTATATTTGGTACACCCAGGGAAAGAAAATTGAAAAAGTAAATGTCGAATTGTGTTTTCCGGGTAAGACTTTTACCAGTCGACGAGTATGCTTATATTACAAAGAGGGAAGGTTGAGATTTGAGGAAACCAAAACAGTAAACTTAGCTTGATATTCTTTTAGAGATTTTGGACGGAAAGCAATATAGAGGTCTAGGTGTGCGCTCGGTGGCCTAGATAATGCAACTTCAAAGGTTCGATAAGGCTGGTGTACGCGGCAGAGGAAAAGATGAAATTATCTAATTAACATAACATTATCAAAGCGGTGCACTTGCTTTACATAAAATGATAATTTCCGCGAGCGGTGCAGTTGCCCGCCCCGCCGCGCCGGGCGGCGAGGCGGGCGCGGAATCCGAACCGGCTCATTAGCGAACAAATACAGGGGGGTGGCGGCCGACCCTGGCACCGGAGCGTATCGCCGGCTGCATTATACGTACTTTTATTTATTTAGTGTATGCCGCGGTGGTCTAGTAGGTATTTAGATATGATCAAGAGGTGGTGGATTCGAGTCCCGAGTCGAACAAAGGATTGTTAAGTATTAGGTTTAGCTGTTAAAATCCTCAGTTTTAAGATGAGAGAGGAGGTTTTACCTCGGCAGTTGGAAGTTAATAGATGTTAATGAATGAAAAAGAGAAACCACAAAGAACACTTGATTTTTTTTTATTATTGGAATACGTCTTCGATTTGAATCTTTGTAAGCTGATGGTGATGTAAGCAATTTTGCCTGCGTAGACTTACGGTATTATTAATTAAAGATATTAAAATATTCCTGTGGCATAAGCAACGTGTGTAATTGAAGATCATGCCATGTCTGACGCCCGTCCCCGTTTCCGATTCCGCTTGCTCTCCCGACTTATAAATCTAATATCTATAGTTATAGTTGTAGCTGATGATTCACAAATCACGCGAAAAAAAAAACCGATAAATATGTTATAGGCTTATTATCCAGAGTATAAGCTATATACATTCAAATTGCCAAATTTCCGGCGTGACAGAGATGACGACCTCCGTGGCGCAGCGCGCGCGATTGCGCATTATAAAGTTGAAGGTTCGATTCCCGGCTCGAGTCTGGTCTGGCTGCGGCCGTGGCTAGTTACCACCCTACCGACAAAGACGTGTCACCAAACGATTTAGTATTCCGGCACGATGTCGCGTTGCAACGAATTAGGAGTATGGGTTTACTATACCCCTCGCAGGTTAGCCCGCTACCGTCTTAGACTGCATCATCACTTACCATCAAGTGAGATTGCCATAAAAGCCTAACTGTAGTGGATAAAAAAATACAAACATTCATACAAATAAAGTGATAAAGACAGTTACCAATATAAGAATAGAACTACAAACTTTTATCGTGAATCAGGTAAGAATAAAAATAAAAAAAAGCGGTGATAGCCTAGTGGTTAGGGCGTCAGTCTCCTAATCAGATGTCGACGGTTCGAATCCGGGCACGCGCCTCTTACGTTACGTACGTACGAGTTATGTGCGTTTAAAAAAAATATATATATCACTTGCTTCAACGGTGAAGGAAAACATCGTGAGGAAACCTGCACGCCTGAGAGTTCTCCATAATGATCTCAAAGGCGTGTGAAGTCTGCCAATCCGCACATGGCCAGCGTGGTGGACTATGGCCAAACCCTTCTCATATTGAGAGGAGACCCGTGCTCTGTAGTGAGCCGGTAATGGGTTGATCATGATGATGATGAGGTAAGAATAAAACAAAGTATTCAGCGATAGGTAATGCATGTTGTGTGTGTCCAACTAATGTCGTCTTACTTCACACTCCCCGACTCCACAGCCAACTCCGCGGGGACGTGTCTGTAAACTGCTACTATCCTTAGCACGAGGTTCGAACGTTTTCAATAACCTAATAGTCGATTTCGAATACCGAAACATTATCACGTCTGTGTACACGAAGTGATAATTCCTCTTCCCGTTCTTGACCATTTTACTCAAAATAAAAATCAATATATACGTGGGATTTTCAATCAATAAATTATATTTTAAGAAAACAGCGCAAGCAATAGCAGATATTAGTTATTTCTGCGGCGCCGGGGGTTGAGTGTGAGTGCGAAGCTCAGCCTGTGAGAAGAGCACTTAGGGCTCGGCGTAATCTGGGGAACATCCCTCTAGGGCGCCTCCTGTGAGACTCGGATTTCGGTTTAGGGTGACGTTGGAAATTGGGTGTCTCAGACCTCGCCTCCGTAAGCTGCGTTGAGAAACTTGTTTCATGTTATACGGTTTCGACACCTGAGAACATCTCGAGCATGACGAGCGTGCATCCCGTACTAGGCGGCGCCATTGTCAGATCTCCGCGTGGTGGGAATTAGTGGTTCCTCGACGCGACTGTTGCGTCGCAATAAATTACATCCAGCACAAGACGCCGACCAGCTATAAATTATTTACACCAGCAGTTGAATATCTGATAAGTCCATCCATCTTCTGTATTCCCTAATGGTTAATCGTTAAATCGTCAAAGGGCGGATTAACAAATTGCTCAAGGGCCAGCAACGCATAGGCGGTTCCTCTGGTGCTGCAAATGTTCATAGGCGGCGGTAATCACTTACCATCATCACCATTACCATTGTGCTATCAAATACAAAAAAGATTTCTTAAATCAGTCTTCTTAGTTCTCGATTGGAGCGTTCAGCTTCATTATTCGTTGATTACTCTCGACATGTCATGCAAATTTTCTCAGACATACCTACTCGTTTGTTGCACAGAAATGATAGCTAGTTCTCTCCAGTCATGCTTATAAACCTACCTACCCGCCTACCCGGCAGATTGTAAGAAACTCTAATTAAATGTAACACCAATCAACTACACAATCTATGCAAATAAATGATTTGATTTGATTTGATTTGATAAAAATATACGTATTAACAACTTTATACTCCCAAGGCACATACTGGCTGGCGACGTGTGGTATCCTTCCGAAGTAAACCTTTTATGACTGCGGCTATTTTGTTCTGGTTCATTGCCAATACATATTTGAAAATTTAATGTATGTCCACAGAAATATAACAAAATTCAATAAAAAATGCGATTGCAACAATCTTAACATCAGAAGTAAAAATAAACTTGTGTTGCACGCTACTAGACTACAAAAAATTAGAAATTCATTTAAAGGTAATTGTATACAATTTTATAACAAATTGCCTAATGAAATTTCTGGGATGTCTCTCAATAAGTTCAAAGTTTATATAAAATGTAAGCTTGTAGAAAAGTCCTACTATAGTGTAAAGGATTACGTAAATGATAAACAAGCATGGGTGTGAAATGTTGCTCTAATAAGATAGCTCTTAATATAATTTTAAGTGGCATGTGAGATGGTGATAACAAAAAGAAAATTTACCTGGCTAAGTTTGTTGTGGGCTTCTTCTTAGACCGGGACGCGTTTGGAACCCTCATAGCTTTAGTTTTAAGTTTACGAATGTAGTTATCACCATCAAATCACTACTTTGTAAATTATTGACGTGTCAAAAGCGCCTTTTAAAGGACTATTTGAATAAAGATTATTTGAATTTGAATTTGGTACGAACCTGAATTGTACTCCTAACAGGTATCATCACAGACGTACAAAATGGAAGACGTATAAAATGTCATAACTAAAATATATTATTAAAAGGAGTCCCTTTAGGCAAGGTTCCGAAGATACTGGCAGCGTTCCCCCTCTGAATAGCTACACTAATTCGTTGTCCGAGGTAGCTGGCAACTCTTCGGTCTCCTGTGATGTCGACTAACCTTTTGCTATTTCCTTATAAAACCTTATAGATTCAAAATTCAAATTCAAATAATCTTTATTCAAATAGTCCTTTAAAAGGCACTTTTGATGCGTCAATAATTTACATAGTAGTGATTTGATGGTGATAACTACATTCGTAAACTTAAAACTAAAGCTATGAGGGTTCCAAACGCGCCCCGGTCTAACAAGAAGCCCACAACAAACTTAGCCGGTTTTTTTTCGTTATCACCATCTCACATAATCAATAATAAATTATGACTATGGAGATAGAGCAATTCACACCCAAGTTTTTTTATCGTTTATATAATCCTTAGTATATATCCTTAATATATAGAGCTAGGACTCCGCTGACCAAGGGTTTATAAATATATCTAGATTAAAATTCAGTCAAGGGCTAACTTGTAAGGGACTAATAATAAAAAATTTCGGTGTGACAGGCGGCCCGGGCTTAGTTACCAGCACAATCGAACCAATGGAATGTACACACATACATGTAACGCGCCCGGCCCCGCTCGTATCGAGGCTGCATCTAATGGATGCGCGGCGTCCGCGTGTAATTGCCACTCAGTGTATTAATGAGACATGTTTTGTGTTTAGCTTGTACGAATTTACTGCACCGATGTGTAATATTGATATATGATTCATCTTTCCATTCCTTTCTGGGCTAAATGTAGATTACTCTGCAAAATTCATGCAACTTCTTTGCTCCGTTGCTTCTTGCATTATTTTTTTATAATATATGTTAGTTAATAGCTAGCTAAGTTCCGCTGCAACTTAAACTCAAAATAATTCGGTATAATGCAATCGCCACGGTCAAAATATAACTAGGTTTTTTTTTGGGTTGACCTCTAAGGGTCAAACCTTATGTTCAATAATCAAAAGCCTTCCTTATTGCTGGGTGACAATTATAAAAGATCTAATCTGACGGGTAGTAACAGAGATTCGCGCGTTAAAACAAAGAATCTTATCAGTCTAATGATATGAGAAAAAGAAATGAAGAAACATTTAATTGCACGCAAAACATAATAATTTTACATAATTAGTATAAGATTACCGTAAGAAGTCTCAGAGTAACCCAATGGGCGATGGAGAGAGCTACGCTCGGAGTATCTTTACGTGATCAATTTAGGAATGAGAAGATCCGCAGAAGAATCAGAGTCACTGACGCATATAGTTAAGCCAGTTGCGAAGCTGGAGAGCCAATGGGCGGGGACATAGCTTTTTTTTTATTCACCACAAGTTAGCCCTTGATTGCATCTCACCTGATGGTAAGTGATGATGCGGTCTAAGATGGTAGCGGGCTAACCTGTTATGGTAAACTCATACTCCTAATTGGTTTCTACACGACATCGTGCCGGAACGCTAAATCATTTGGCGACACGTCTTTGTAGGTAGGGTGGTAACTAGCTACGGCCGAAGCCTCCCACCAGACCAGACTCGAGCCGGGAATCGAACCCAGGACCTCCAACTTTAAAATGCAACAGCGCACGCAGAAAACCGATGGACGTTGGAGTCCCAAGGTGCTGCAATTTTGACCTCGCGCTGGTAAATAAAGTGTTGGTCACCACCGGTAAGTAAAGGGAGTCGAAACTAGGAGGACAGAGATCTGGAGATAAACGGACCTATGTTCAGCGATGGTCTATCAGTTGATATGATGATGAAGACTTACCTGGTAGGTCTTGTTTGGCCGTAGTATCTGTGCTCCGTGTAGAACAGCCCAGCCTGGAGCATGTCGGCCAGCTCGTATGCCAGCCCCCCCGTGACCCAGCCCGACGAGATCGCCCACTCGCCCCCCACGAATATCACTATGTCGGACGAGTTCGCCAGCTCGCCGTTGTAGAGGTAGCGCTAAAAACAATTTTAGATCAAATTATATTTATTTATCTATTCATTTATCTTTATGGATTATAAATTTTATCCTTATGAATTAAACGGGGTTCCTTTCAGCTCGCCGGGAGCGCTGCTTCTCTTCTACTGTAACGGGAGCCTAGAACTTCGCGTTGAGGCTTTAGTTATTGGGTCGTAGGTAATCGGTTTCGAGCGCTATGCAGCACTTTACTCGGAGTAATTGTGAACCAAATAATGAATAGAAGCAGGCGTTACTTTGCGGAAGTCCATGATAAACAATAAAAAGTATAATTTGCTATATTTCGCCTACAATACATATGTATAATATATAATAATACAAATCTCCCGGTCATATACAAGTGGTTTTCGCGCTTGTGAAGTCAACATCTCCTGAGGATGATCCGGTGTCGGGTCGAAACGTGCGTAGAGGTTCTAGTGGAAGATTTTGTGTGGTGTTATATTATACAAATCTTCCGGTTGTCGGCGGAATATAGCAAATTATACTTGCTGTTTATTGTTTAATTGTGAACCATTTGAACCATGTCCAAGCACTTAACATGTAACCACAATGTTGCTATAAGATATTCTATCGCGACTCATCATGATCAACCCATTACGGCTCACTACAGAGCACGGGTCTCCTCTCAATATGAGAAGGGTTTGGCCATAGTCCACCACGCTGGCCATGTGCGGATTAGCAGACTTCACACGCCTTTGAGAACATTATGGAGAACTCTCAGGCGTGCAGGTTTCCTCACGATGTTTTCCTTCACCGTTGAAGCGAGTGATATTTTAATTGTTTAAAAGCGCGCATAACTCCGAAAAGTTATAGGTGCGTGCCCAGATTCGAACCGCTGACCTCTGATTAGAAGGCTGACGCCCTAACCACTAGGCTATCACCGCTTCTATCGCGACTCATTTTGACTTATTAGCCGCGCATGTTGGCACACTCTTTCTGATTTGAGGTTCCATTTCTATTTTGTTGGTAGCTTTTTTAAGAGATTTAACGAGCAGTTTAGCTTCAACCTGTAACTTTTGTGTTACAGTGATGCGCGCATTTTAAATTTAACTCTTATAATTTTTTCATAACGTGTATAAAGAAGTATAAATAAGTAATGAGTTTACCTACTTATTTTATTATCTCACGCGGTAGAAGCCGCCTCACTTCGGAATTGGTTCCTTTGTAATATCAGGTTGTAGCTTAATTACTTATTCTCAGGTATAATCACTCTGTATTTATAAATACACTTAATAATATAATTACGCCTACATAATAGAGGCGTCTCGTTAGCTGATATTCTCAGGAATTATACGTTGGTTCGTTTTTGTAATCTTGTATTTAACTTACGTTATTTCTAAATATAAAACTTTTCTATACGAAATACGGTGAGATGCATTTTTATTCAGAACTATTAAAGTATAAACATTTAGTAAACAGTAAGACTTCGGAATCCCTTACAGGGAGATCCCCGGCTTATGTGCATTTTGAGGTAATCAATATCACTTGCTTTAACGGTAGAGGAGAAACACCAAACGCCTAAGGGTTCATAGTTTGATTAACAAAAAAATATCATGGTTGGGCATGATGATGATGTCTGTCTATTCTTAAAATATCTAGTTTTATACGAACAGAGTTTTTATTGGATCATCAAACTGGTTTCATGTTCATCATCACCATTTTCAGCACACTTTAAGACTCTTTTCTCATAGGAGAAAGATTTTTAGAGCGGAGACCTATCACTCTGATGATTATCAAATGTTAGTCATTAAACCGGAAAGTGTGGTTTGTTAAAAAAATGTAACTTATTCAACCAAGGGTTGGCTGACTTACCATTTGAAAAGTTTCCGTGTTGGAAGCATCGAACTGGTTCAACCGGACGGGCAACCACCCCTCGGCAGGCGTGCTGCGGGTTGCGGGCGTCGGTGGGGGGGGCTCGATGTCTCGAAGAGCTAGCGCTAGAGGCAGGGCGCAGAGAATCCACCCTGCGAGATGATCATAAAGATTCAATGTTGAATTTGGAGCAACTTTATCTAAAATTCAATATTTTTTAAGTATTTTTTAATTTAAGTAACGAAAAAGTGTGAAGTCCTTAGATTGTTTACACATTTTATGTCGCAAGGGCCAGGGTCGCACTCTTTTTATGGAATTTTCCCGGAGTGATGAGCCGCGAGCTTTGGGAAGAGCCCGCCGGAAAAGTGTAAAATATGGAAAATATAGGGAAAAAAACATTTAACAAAATTAAGCTTGGTACAAAGGGAGAAGCTGTTCCGAGTTTAAGATATTGACCAGCGTTTTGCCAATTATTTTTGCCTGGATTCAATGCATTGTCCGAACGATGAGTTTAGGTGTTTCGACCTGAGACATATCAGAAATTTATCAAGTTAAATTAATGATTCTATTCTCTAAAGCCTCTTTACGTTCCAAGACACTCTCTAGTTTGACATTATGCACAGATCATTAGGTATGTTCAGCAAGAAAGTGTAGCGAAGAGAACCGATCCTTGCGGGAAAGTGATATTGATTACTGTAAGGAGGCTGAGCCATCGTGATCAACCCATTACCGGCTCACTATAGAGCTCGGATCTCCTCTCAATATGAGAAGGGTTTGGCCATAGTCCACCACGCTGGCCATGTGCGGATTGGCAGACTTCACACGCCTTTGAGAACATTATGGAGAACTCTCAGGCGTGCAGGTTTCCTCACGATGTTTTCCTTCACCGTTGAAGCAAGTGATATTTTAATTGTTTTAAAAACGCACATAACTCTGAAAAGTTAGAGGTGCGTGCCCGGATTCGAACCGCCGACCTCTGATTAGGAGGCCGACACCCTAACCACTAGGCTATCACAGCTTCTTCGGCTGAGCCATAATAATCCGAAATTAATAAATTATGTAAAATGACAAGATGTATTAAGAGATTGATTTATTCGGACCTGATACATTTCGTAAATGAATTTGTCAAATTAGTGCGTTCTGCCAAAGCCCTTTATGTTTAAAAATCTCAAGTCCACAATAGGGGGAATCGGGAACGTTTGTTTCCGTTGCCTTTTCCTGTGTACCCAGATACCGTTTACAGATTATTACGTGAACATAAAACGTGTAGTGGAGAAAGCTGATCCCTGAGTAACACTGGTATTTGATGATTAAAATGAAAAATTCTTTATTGTGTATCAAATTTACAGAGGAATCTTTAATGAACGATAACATCTGTATTAGTTGAAAAACTGTGTCACAGACATTAACGCCCACCTCCGGGGATTTCCTTTGAGCTTAAAATTAAAATTAATTTGGTATTTGGGATAAAGAAGGCTGTGACACAATAATCATAACAAATTATGTAAAATTATATAAAAACTTACACATGTTTGAATGCAGTCAGCTCGCTCAATAACAAATGAAATGAGTTCACAGGCGATAGGATAATCTGTTCGGGGATAATTAGATAACGCTATTGTTATCATTGATAAATGGTTTCGATATTGGCAATCAGAAATACGCAGGTACCTAATTATTACATAGCTTTTTAACCGTTTATTCCGGTTATATTTATTTTTATGTCAATATTTATACAGGTATTGGAGTTTATCAAATGAAAGACCATGTAATAGTTAATAACCAGAACAACTGTGAAAGCTGTGATAGCCTAGTGGTTAAGACGTCGGCCACCTAATCTGAGGTCGGGGTTTCGGAGTTATGTGCGTTTGTAAGCTATTAAAACATCACTTGCTTCAAAACATCGTGATGAAACCGGCTTGCCTGAGAGTTCTCCATAATGTTCTCAAAGGCGTGTGAAGTCTGCCAATCCACACATGGCCAGCGTGGTGGATTTGCCAAATAAACAATCTGCACAAAGAAATTGTGACTGAAAGGTTTTTTGTTTGTTTTAACAAATAATTAAGATTATTTTGCTTAACTATGTTAGTAATTAAGTTAATTAAAACAAAAAAAAAATGGAGTCACTAATTTAAATTGTAATATTATATAAAGATATAATACCTTTGAACCTAATGTTTAATGTTTTCTTTAAGTAAACAGTTTGTTCTTTTGGCTTTGAACCTAATCTAATTAGGTGAAACAATAAAATGCCAAAAACAGATACCCGTACTGATATTATAAACACGCAAGTGTGTTTATTTGTTTGTCTGTTTCTTACTCAAACATTGCTTCGATTGGGATGACAATTTTTTTAATTACCATGCAGATATAGAATACTTTTATTCTTAAGCATTGTCACCAACGTATAGTAATTCTAGGAGTTTTGGAATCTGGGAAAAAACTACTATTATATTTTGTATATAGATAAATTGAGAATTAACCGGGAGTCTACCTCGATTTTAACATAACCGAGTAATGTCGCGGGCGACACCTTGTTTGATTATAATCTTATCGCGTTTAGAAAATATTTTGTGATTACATAATTTGCCATCGCATTCCAAGATAGCGATCTAGTTGTCAAAGCGTAACCCGGTAAGAGAGCTCGCCTGGTCAAACCCTGGGGAGACTCCTCTGAGGTTATTATAAAAATATGATAATAATTCATCTTCATCATCATCATTTCAACCGATTGACGTCTACTGCTGGACATAGGTTTTTTGTAGAGAGTCCACGGTCCACGGTCATGGGCCGCATGTATCCAGCGGCTCCCTGCGATTAGTCTGTTGTCGTCTGCCCACTTAGTTGGCGGTCGACCAACGCTACGTTTACCGGTGCGGGATCGCCATTCCAGCACCTTGGGACCCCAACGTCCATCAGTTCTTCGAACTATGTGCCCCGCCCATTGCCACTTCAACTTCGCAACTCAAAAGAAAATATAATTCATATAACGGTAACGGCACCGAAAAAACCGAAGAGGTTTGTTAGGAGGTGTAAGCATATTTAGATTTACATTGACATACACCTTTTTTACTGAGTTAGACGGTCGACACCAATGAGTCCACCAACTCAGCCAAAAAATATGTATATATATGTGAATTAGACGAGCTAGACATACATAACAAATAAACAAACAGAAGCAATCGTTTTTATTGTTATGACTAATCAAAGATACACTTATCCGTTCCGTTGCATACAAACTGAATACCTAGTTGCGTTTTATGAGCTTAAACCTATTTCTTTAAGCCGTTGCTAGTGACACGGCGCGGAGCAACGTGCGGGGATTTCCAAAAGCAGCGATTCGAGAAATACCTTAACAACCAACAATCGACGGAAATTGGCTGTTGATCGCTTTTTGTACAATATCATTATCACGAAAACAAAAGGTATAAACACTTGTATTAAAGGGAATTTATAAGCTTCGAAATCTTTATTGTATTTTAACGTCAATGTGTTAAGGTATAAAATGTACGACTTTGGTCTCATATAAAATCCATAACCAGTCGAAAGGGTCGAGCATACTGTGCTTAGCTGTGGAATTAAGATAATCAGTGAAACAAGTGGAAAACATTTAGACGAAAGAGTTTTTTGATTCGTTTAATATATTAACAACTAGCTAAGTGATGCCTATGGTCGCGTGCATTAAGAAGTTTGATTTAAATGGATGGATGAATGGATTGATTGGTAGACTTTCGACGTTTGGAGGAGAATTGGGCGGATAGACAAAATCGCAATCTTCAATAACTTGCGGAAGGTTAACCAAGAACTTTCTAGCTTCACTTAGCAATTGTTCGGTGTGAAGTCAACTTCTCCTGAGTATGTTCCGATCTCGGAGCAAAACGTGAGTGCTTTTAATGACCGGTAGGGTGTGGTTATACACCACAACTCTTCAATCTTTATACCCATAAAAAACTTAGCCGGGTTTTTTTTTCACCAATTTCACTTAATCAATAATATTATAGTACCTATGGAGTTAGAGCAATTCACACTCTATGGAGAATCGGCCCTTAGATAAACGAATAATTAAAAAAAACCTTAGCTCTTCGCTTTCTATAAATTTTATTTGAAATAAATACGCTTAGGAACGATTTAATTTGGTCGTCTCCACATTTTATACCAACATATAAGCTAAGAGTATCTTAGGGATCTGCACAGCTGATGGATGGTTTCATAGACGCACCGCAAGAATCTAGAAATGCCCTTCTAGCTTCGCTATCCCTACCATTTCCGTTTTCACTATGCTACTTTGACAATTACAACCAGGTGTGGAAGCAGTCAAGCGCCCTCCTCAAAATAATAATAAAAAAACAGTCATATGTCAGTTAAATCGCCCGGCTCCCGGAAGAATAGACCACTTCTATTAAGAAAAACCACATTACTACGAGTGGAAAAAAAAAATTCTATGAATCGTGAGACATTTAATAGATTCAACGTTTAATGGAATTTTGACTCATATCGCCTATGTCTCATAGACACCAAGTTTAATTGTAAATGAGAGGTAATTAAACACGGATTTAATTACTACATGCAATATTTAATTACACAATATTAAGTATCAAAAACTATAATATTTTTTTATTTGTAACAACTGAAACTTAAAAAAAACTAATTAGAGATTGAACTTAAAACTAAAAATCTTTAAAAATATAATAATCGAACTAAAATATATTATTAAAAGGAGTCCCTTTAGGCAAGGTAATTAAGTTATTATATAATACTTTGTATATTGATTACGACGGTTCCAAAGAACATACAAACAGGCGGAGTGACAGCTTCCACTACGTTCTCTTATTGTCTATAACTGTCGAAATTAAAAATCTATTTATCTCAGAAAAAAATGTACGGTTTTTGATTGAGTTATTTTGATAGATTTCCTATTTGTGACTTATTTTAAGTGAACTCCTGACCTTGTAAGTTGATCTTCCGGTGGATTGTTATTGGTGATTTTTTTTGTTTTTTATGAAGAAATTTTAAACTATTTTCAATAAATAAATTTACTAAAGATCGGTCGCATAAGTTGACCAGCACTTGAGAACTCGATGTTAGCTCGATGGAGTCAATGTAGTGGAATTTTAAATACCGAATATTATTATTTTGAATTCAAATTCAAATTCAAAATAATCTTTATTCAAATAGTCCTTAAAAAGGCACTTTTGACGCGTCAGTAATTTACGTAGTAGTTATTTCATGGTGATAACTATATTCGTAAATTCGTAAAATAAGTAACAGTAAGTCTTGACAACCTCCGTGGCGCATCGCGCGCGCTGTTGCATTATAAAGTTGGAGGTCCTGGGTTCGATTCCCGGCTCGAGTCTGGTCTGGTGGGAGGCTGCGGCCGTGGCTAGTTACCACCCTACTGACATAGGCGTGTCGCCAAGCGATTTGGCGTTCCGGCACGATGTCGTGTAGAAACCAATTAACAGCTTAGCCCGCTACCATCTTAGACTGCATCATCACTTACTATCAGGTGAGATTGCCGTCAAGGGCTAACTTGTAGTGGATAAAAAAAAAAGTAACAAATATAGTTTTCTTAGGCTATTTCCAACTTTCCATGATGATGCAATGTGGTAGGTGCACTGTTATGTTATGCTGATGGCCGGTCACGTGACGCGCAGTGAGCCCCGCCCACAAAACTAAACAGAAGTGCATAATGTTTATAATTTGACACATCTAGTTTTTATGTGTGAGGCGTGCGGTGGTGACTCAGCGCACGTGCTCTACTCCGTGCGGCATAGAGCCGCTTGAAGGGACTTGTTAAATACATCCTAATAGAAAGAAAGAAAGAAGTTTATTTATTTATTTTTATTATTTTTGTGCGGTGATAGCCCAGTGGTGAGGGCGTCAGCCTCCTAATCAGAGGTCGGCGGTTTTTAACTTTTCGGAGTTATGTGCGTTTTTTAAGCAATTAAAATATCACTTGCTTCAACGGTGAAGGAAAACATCGTGAGGAAACCTGCACGCCTAAGAGTTCTCCATAATGTTCTTAAAGGTGTGTGAAGTCTACCAATCGGCACATGGCCAGCGTGGTGGACGATGGCCAAACCCTTCTCATATTATATAATAAATAAATAAATATTGAGAGGAAACTCGTGCTCCCGTGCTTGTAGTGAGCCGGCAATGGGTTGATCATGATGATGATGATGATTATTTTTGCACCAAATTTGTGATATTGAACCCTTACAAATGAAGTATACAAAGGAAAGCTTATCTCTATAAGAGATCTCTTCCAGCTACCCTTATTTATTACTATAACAAATTACAACTAAAGCTACAGTTAACACAATTGACATACATATAATACAATCATCATCATGATCAACCCATTCTTGGCCCACTACAGAGCACGGGTCTCCTCTCAATATGAGAAGGGTTCGACCATAGTCCACCACGCTGGCCATGTGCGGATTGGCAGACTTCACACGCCATTGAGAACATTATAGAAGCGTGCAGGTTTGCTCACGATGAAGGAAAACTCCTTCACCGTTGAAGCAAGTGATATTTTAATTGCTTAAAAACGCACATAACTACGAAAATTTATAGGTTCGAAGCGCGGGTTCGAACCCCCGACCTCTGATTAGGATGCTGACGCCCTAACCCCTAGACTATCACCGCTTCAATTTCCTTATGTCTTTATTCAAATAATCCTTTAAAAGGCGCTTTTGACGCGTCAATAATTTACATAGTAGTGATTTGATGGTGATAACTATATTAATTAACTTGAAACTAAAGCTATGAGGGTTCCAAAGGCAAACTGCTCTAAGTAGAAGCCCACAGCAATCTTAGCCAGGTAAATTTTCTTTTTGCTATCACCATCTCACATGCCACTTAAAATGATTTAAGAGCTATCTTATAAGAGCAATATTCCATACCTATAGCACACAGACGCAATCATGTAGTCGGAAATCAATCCGACACCCCAACCCTCTCGTAGTTGCAGCTTCTTTTTACTCCCCCGACCTAAGCGCTCCTCTCCGAAAGAGGAGACCTAAACATATCCTTCATGACCCTGACGATCAGATGACTACTGACAACACACTCGTACCACCTACCACACAATCATACGCTACACACTGTCTTCACCGGCGAAGACGAAGTCCCCGTAATCTTACGTCATCCGGACGTGGGCTCCATCCACGGCCTCGGAGACGTGCGGACAACTCACTGTCCGACCCCCCCGTTATCCCAAACATCGCCTAAGCCGAGGTGCGGCCTCAAAGGAGGCACCCTTAGGCAGTCGTTCCCTTAGTTTCTTCGAGCCCTAGGGCTCAAAATTTCTTCTGGCAGAGCTTCTTTCTAAAGCTCGCCAAACAGCCCGGTTACGCTGCAGCAACCAATAAGGTTTGTACAGCTATAGACAGTACGAAAAAAAAAAAAACATCGGGTGAAAAGCATGAGACATCCAGTGGGTACTTGTGCTAGCGGGTGAAGTGAGCGCTGCGTGGACAAAATATCAAAGCGGTGATTAAGTATGAATCAGATGCACTCGCAGTACCACCGGTAGGTACCACCAGCGGCCGGCTCCGCACCCCCTCGACGCAGCTGTTTTGGGCTTCCTGACTCGGGCCACTGGATATATATAACATGAGTAATGTCTGACTGGTAGGTTTTACTAGCGGATTGCTTGCCTACTCTCATATTAAGTAGATATTATGACACTTGCTATAGTTATAACAACATTTGTAAGAAAAGTAATTTTACGATCTTCGTGGCGCAGTACATGCGCTGTCGCATTATAAAGTTGGAGATCCCGGGTTCGATTCCCGGCTTCAGTCTAGTCTGGTGGGAGGCTTACCTACCGACAAAGACGTGTCGCCAAGCGATTCAGCGTTCCAGCACGACGTCGCGTAGAAACCAAGTAGGAGTATGGTTTTACCACACCCCTAACAGGTTAGCCCGCTACTATCTTAGACTGCATCACTTAACATCAGGTGAGATTGCCGTCAAGGGCTACCTTGTAGCATAAAAAAAAAATTGTTGCGTACTCTCATACCTATAGGTTTTAAAGAAAATTGCGATAGTGTGATTATTTGGAATTGTAAATTGAATTAATTTCAGGTTATAACAACTTTTGTAAGAAAAGTCAGAACTTTTCGTTTCTAGTGATTATTACAGATATGGAATTTCACATTTCGTATTTTTCCAACGACACCATTTTACAATGAATGAATGCTTGCAAAATATATCACAATAAAAAATATTTATTCATGAGGGCGCGTCACACTTACTATACACGTCTTTGTCGGTAGGGTGGTAACCGGCCGTGGCAAGTCTCACAACAGAAAACCCTCTACCTTTAACCTTGGCCCTGCTGGGCCCCCGGTTAAAAGGAGACAGGAAAAGTTGCCCTTTAGTTTACCTTTAGAGAGACTATTCAATAAAAAAAATGCTATTTTTTTTTTGATGAATATTTAATTTTTTTTGCTTTAGCGGTTAAGAAAAACATGGAATGTATGTAATAGAAAGAAAATTTGTAAACGTAATGTGGAAATCCCGGGTTCGATTCCGGGCTCGAGTTTGGTATGGTGGGAGGCTCCGGCTGTGGCTATTGCTAACTAGGCATGGCCCTCTGACAAAGACGTTTCGCCCAATCGTTTAGCGTTTCGGTAATGTCGCGTAGAATCGGAGTATGGTTTTACCACAAACCTAACAGGTTAGCCCGCTACCATCTTTGACAGCATCACTTAGCATCAGGTGAGATTGCCGTCAAGGGCTAATGTGTAGTTTATAAATACGTATTTGTCCGTAGAATAGTAACTCGCCACGGCAAGAGTCTCCCAACAGAAAACCCTTCACATTCACCCTGCTCATGCCGTAGTAAAGTCCTGATAGGACAAGTTGAGGGATTGATCAACAAAAAATATGCGTTTTTTAATTTAATAAGAATTCTTAATTAAATGTCACTCGCTTTATCCGTGAAGAAAAACATTGGGTTATTCAAAGGAATATGAATTATAACTATCCGCATTTAGCCAGCGTGGTGGATTTCGGCCACAACCCTTCGCATGCTGAGAAGACATCCGCGCCCAGTACTAGGCTGGTTATGGGTTTACAATGATCGTGATTGTTAAAGCGGCAATAGAAACAAACGGTTTGTATATAAAAACGACCAATTACGGGCTTCAGCCAGTCTGCCATACTTCAGTATGGCAGACTGAAAAACGGACGCACAGAAGGTTTACTAGGATTATGGTGGCATCTCTTCAATAAAGGTTAGCGTGCACCGTGAGAACTTACAAATGACGTGTCCCGGCACATTACATACATTATGTGCGCTGATATAATAACGGCATATTTCCGCGTCGCGCCGGCCTGCAGTGACAGCCACTTACCGGCGCGAAATGCACGGCCTTATTTGCAACAGTGACAAACTGTGATAACTGCTTCGCATAACCGTTGAGAATGATGTTGATATTACCCTATTTTTATATGTCTTTTGCTGTGTAATTCCTTTGGTGACCGGTGCCTTGATAGATCAAGGTTATTCGGAGTAACTACCAAGCACATCCAGGGTGTGCCATCCTTAATCCTGAGTGGCTTAGGAGCGCCTAATATATATATATATTTTTTTTATCCACTACAAGTTAGCCCTTGACGGCAATCTCACCTGATGGTAAGTGATGATGCAGTCTAAGATGGTAGCGGGCTAACCTATTAGGGGTATGGTAAAGCCATACTCCTAATTGGTTTCTACACGACATCGTGCCGGAACGCTAAATCGCTTGGCGACACGCCTTTGTCGGTAGGGTGGTAACTAGCCACGGCCGCAGCCTCCCACCAGACCAGACCCGAGCCGGGAATCGAACCCAGGACCTCCCACTTTATAATGCAACAGCGCGCGCGCTGCGCCACGGAGGTCGTCAAAATGAACAATACTCGAAATCTTTCTGTGATAAATTTTGCATGGCAACCTCTTAACCTTTATGGTTCATACTTCACCGGCTCCGGCAGGTAAAAAAGACGCTGTCGTTAATCAAAACGAGATAGCGATAAGCGAGATAGAATGAATAAAAGAAACCTATAACCTAACCATCAGATTTGTATACATGAAATTAAAAAATTCAGCAAAAACTTACATCCTATATTTTACTAGCCTCTTTTTTAATTTATAATCATTCATCATCATCATTATGATCAACCCATTCTCGGCTCACTACAGAGCACGGGTCTCCTCTCAATATGAGAAGGGTTTGGCCATAGTTCACCACGCTGGCCATGTGCGGATTGGCAGACTTCACACGCCTTTGATAACATTATGAAGAGCTCTCGGGCGTGCAGGTTTCCTCACGATGTTTTCCTTCAATAAAGAGATCAAGTGATATTTTAATTGTTTAAAAACGCACATAACTCCGAAAAGTTAGAGGTGCGTGCCCGGATTCGAACCTCTGACCTCTGATTAGGAGGCTGACGCCCTAACCACTAGGCTATCACCGCTTCTAATCATTCAACTACTCGTAAATGCGATGTCTCTAACTTCAAAAACATAGGACTTTCATAGAAACTTCTCACCCCTTAAGTGGTCCAATTTTCAGATATACTTTCTTAGCTGACTATTAATTACATACTTGTCAAGTTTTAGCTCTTTTTATGAATCAAGTTAGAGAGGGAATGAGTGGTTTTCGCGTTGTAAGAATACAAAAAAAGCATTTCCTGTTTTGAAGTCAAAAACAAATTCAAATGAATGATGTGATTATTTTAAGACCTTTTTAAATGAAAGTAATCTCCTAACTTAAATTACCTATTTACTTAATTTTCAAAAACACATTTAAGCTCCGTTTCCGACTGAAGGGCTAATTGAGTTGTTAAAGTGTGCTATTGTAAATTCAGCTTAATTAAAGGCTATACAGTTTTTCGACCCTAAGGGTCTGCACTTAACTCAATTAAAGCAGGGGCTCAGTGTAATCTACTGGAGGGTGCGGCACTCTGCCCGGGGAGTGTTAATCTTGAGGATTTATGATGATTTATACGGGCTACCCTTGCCTTTGGTGAGATGATGAGATCTTTATGATATGAATTTGCGGCATGTGATTCGTAACGTCTGTGTTTGTATTTAAATTGGTTATGTACCTATTCCCTCCATCCGAGTGCCAACTTTGAATATTAACTGGATACACCACTTATGTGCGATGGTTAAAACAGAATCATTTGCCAATTCTAATACCGATTTTGGGATGCAGTAGGAGTTAAGCGGTAAACGTCGTTCCGTAAGGAAAAATCATTTAGTACTTTTCCCGCAAGTGTCCGGATTCCGATCGGCTCGCTCGAATATCGTCAAGCGCTGGCCACTTGTTTAGAAACAATACTTATATTGTAGAAAAGAGCTCCACTATTAGTAATATATAAACTTGGTCCAAGTGAATCACTTCGCAATTTAAATAAATAGGTAAACTTACAGTAGCTTCACAACATTTTCTTATAATTTCGACGACCCCGTGGCGCACCTCGCGCGCTGTCACATTATAAAGTTCGAGGGGCTGAGTTCGATTCCCGGCTCGAGTCTGGTCTGGTGGGAGGCTTTGGCCGTGGCTAGTTACCACCCTAACGACAAAGACGTGTCGTCAAGCGATTTAGCGTTCCGGCACGATGTCGCGTAGAAACCTATTAGGAGTGTGGGTCTACCATACCCTTAACAAGTTAGCCCGCTCCCATCTTAGACTGCATCATCACTCTCAACAGGTGAGATTGCCGTCAAGGACTAACTTGTATGGGATAAATAAAATAGTATTTGTTTGATGAAATATCAGTCTTTACCAAGCCAACAATTCACTTACTCGAAATAAGCATTAATGATCAATAATAATATATGACCTTGGTATATCGTCTACGGAAGGCACACAAGTCTTGTGGGAAACGAAACGCTAAACATATGAGAATGAAGTTACACAATTGATGCATTTCTGTGTCACAAGGTTGCTGTCATCCCCCACATGATTGGATAAGAGCAACTTCTGTGTCTCTTGTCGACTTGACTCCGGTAGAATCTGCTTTCAGAACTTGTGGTTAGTCCACTCCAAATAGAGAGACTTGAGGTTTCTAAAGTGCTCATGGAATAAGCTTACTTGAAATAAATTAATTTTGAATAAATCCGTTCATTTCATGGATTAAGTTATTTTCTGATATCAGAGTAGAATATTCTCTGTGGGATACAATCCGTCAATGGAACATCCGTAGGAGAACTAAAGTAACCGACATACCGATTCATCACGATCAACCCATTGTCGGCTCACTACAGGGCACGGGTATCCTCTCAATATTAGAAGGGTTTGGCCATGGTCCACCACGCTGGCCATTTGCGGATTGGCAGACTTCACACGCCTTTGAGAACATTATAGATAACTCTCAGGCGTGCAGGTTTCTTTACGATGTTTTCCTTCACCGTTCAAGCAAGTGATATTTTAATTGATTAAAAACGTACATAATTCCAAAAAGTTATAGGTGTTGCCCGGGTTCGAACCCCCAACCTCTGATTATGAGGCTGACGTACCACTAGGCTATCACTGCTGACATACCGATTAGCAACTTGAAATGGCAGTGAGCCGGCCGTTGGGGCAGACGTGTTCTGGAGTGGAGACCACGTACCGGTAAGCGCAGCGTAGGATGACCTCCTGACAAGGCAAGGGTCGCTGGTAGCGGAAGGATGGGGAAGGCGGAGAACCGTGTGTGTTGGCGCGCTATCGGAAAGGGCTATGTCCAGCGGTGGACGTCTAAAGGCTGATTAAGGCGTGCTAGTCAGCCAGTCTGCGCCCACCGGGGCTAGACTGAGACGTATGTAAATAGGTAAGTGTGATATAAACACACACGCCTTGGGAATACGGAAAAACGTGTGTTCACACACAGCGCCTTTGTCTGCGTGCGTCGGTTTAGGAGTTACGGCGTAACTGACTGACATTCTGAATTCCTGCCGCGTGCGACGGATAATTGTTCCGCTTATGGATGTGGTTTAGTCAGGGCGAACAATGAGATTGAATTGAATGGCATTTAAATATAACACTATGTACGTATATTGGATATTCTATTTATGGTATAGAGAACTGAAGCTATGGTAGCCGAGTGGGAAGCTATGATAGCCGACACTTGGTAACTAGCGACGGCCGAAGCCTCCCACCAGACCAGACTCGAGTCGGGAATCGAACCCAAGGCCTCCCACTTTATAATGCGACCCATTGCTCCACAGAGGTCGTCAAAAGTTATAGTTATAGTTGCAAGGGAGGTAATTCATTCTAACCAAAAAAGTCCATTTATATTAAGACAATTGTATTTAGATAATAATAAATATGTATTTAGATAATATAAATCAAAGCGGTGATAATCTAGTGGTTAGGGCGTCAGCCTCTTAATCAGAGGTCGGGGGCTCGAATCCGGGCACGCACCTCTAACTTTTCAAAGTTATGTGCGTTTTTAAGCAATTAAAATATCACTTGCTTCAACGTTGAAGGAAAACATCGTGAAGAAACCTGCAAGCCTGAGAGTTTATAATATTCTCAAAGGCGTGTGAAGTCTGCCAATCCGCATAGGGCCAGCGTGTTGGACTATGGCCGAACCCTTTCATATTGGGAGGAGACCCGTGCTCTGTAATAAGCCGCCAATGGGTTGATTATTATGATACAGAACTATGTAGAAAAAACAATTTAGTTGACTTAAGTGCAAACTGTGTTGGATCCAGCTTTCAGGACAGGCTTCAATACGACTACAAAGTTCTTGACTTCAATCTCACCTGGTGGCTAGTGACTATGCAGTCTAAGATGGTAGCGGGCTAAACTATTAGGGGTAAGGAGAATATATTATAGCCATATTCCATATCGTTATCATCATCATCATCACCCATCATATGGCTGATGATGAGCATCTACTACTAACAGCCTCTTTGTAGAAGCTCAAATTGGTTGTTTTCGGGCATATGGAGTAACTTTTGACTGTTGACGACCTCCGTAGCGCAGCGCGTGCGCTGTCATATTTTAAAATTGGAAGTCCTGGGTTCGATTCCCGGCTCAAATCTAGTCTGGAGGCTTCGGCGTGGCTAGTTACCACCCTATCGACTAAGACGCTACCATCTTAGACTGCATCTCCAGGTGAGATTGTTATCAAAGGCTAACTTGTAATGGATAAAAAAACTAATATTTTGTATGTTGCTTGTTATGTCGTATGTTTCTGGTTTATTTAGTTCAAGGTTATTAGAACCGAGTCGCATCGCTTGCGCGGCGGATAGGAATTCTCTGTGGGGCGTAAAATTGCATTCGCTTGTATCATTTATCGCCGCCTCCAAGGACACTCCGCTTGCCCGAGATTTATCCCGGCGCTCGTGACATGCCACTGCATTACTCCCACGCTGAATCCACTGTTACCTTGTAAGCGTAAGACCTTCAACGACTATGGGGACTGTCAGGCCAACGTTGCGAGGATCCGGGAACTCAAAGAATGCTCCGGTGCTTCCCCTGCACGACGCCTTTTGGCTGAGTCAAGCTCTGCGAAACCGGGATCTAACACTCAAGGATAACGACAAAGAATATTTGTTTGTGTGTGTGTGTTTTTTTTAATAGTAATACTATAGTTTATTATTCATTCTGTGAGATGGTGATAACGACAAAAAACCCAGGCTAAGTTTGTTGTGGTGCTTCTTCTTAGACCGGGGCGCGTTTGGAACCCTCATAGCTTTAGTTTTATGTTGACAAATTTAGTTATTACCATGATATAACTACTGTGTAAATTATTGACGCGTCAAAAGTGCCTTTTTAAGGACTATTTGAATAAAGATTATTTTTGAATTTGAATTTAATATCACATAATCATCTATCCTCTTTTTTACGCAAATAGGATAGAATAGGAGCAGGAGCGAACAAGGTAATGCCCACCAAACACACCAAAAGAATGTTAGTTATATATCATCATCATCATAATCAACATTACCGGCTCACTACAGAGCACGGGTCTCCTCTCAATATGAGAAGGGTTCGGCCATAGTCCTCCACGCTGGGCATGTGCTGATTGGCAGACTTCACACGCCTTTGAGTATATTATGGAGAACTCTCAGGCATGCAGGTTTCCTCACGATGTTTTCCTTCACCGTTGAAGCAAGTGATATTTTAATTGCTTAAAAACGCACATAACTCTAGAGGTGCGTGCCCGGGTTCGAACCCCCGACTTCTGAATAGGAGACGGACGTCCACTAGGCTGTCACAGCTTAATTATATATGTATAAGGGTAAAGGAGTAGAGGATGGATTGTGTGTCGGAGGATGTAGGTGTAGGCAGTAAAGTGACGGCTGATATAAGTTTTTTTTTTTATCCACTACAAGTTAGCCTTTTAGGCAATCTCGCTTGATGGTAAGTGATGATGCAGTCTAAGATGGTAGCGGGCTAACCTGTTAGGGGTATGGTAAACCCACACTCCTAATCGCTTCGTGACACGTCTTTGTCGATAGGGTGGTGACTAGCCACGGCCAAAGCCTCCCACCAGACCAGACTCGAGCTGGGAATCGAACCCAGGACCTCCAACTTTATAATGCGGCAGCACGCTGCGTCACGGAGGTCGTCACAAGTTAGTGGAAGAAAACACGATATGCCGACCCCACACAGCGTGGGTAAGAAGAAAAAGGATTTTACGGGATTTAAGTAAATTATTTGTCCATAAGATTATCATAGTTTCAGGATCAAAAAAGCAATATGACGTACAATGGCCATGAGGAAGCAACTTCCTTTATCACAGCAATTTTTTAAAATGGCAAATTCTATTATTCTGTGGACCGACAAGTACTTATCTTTTGTTTACTCAAACCAGTTGGTGCCAGATTTGTTTTGCTTACCGCAGGTACTGACTTTATCCGAGCCTTGCGTGCTCATAACCCCACGAGGGTTACCCTGCGTATTATTATCATTACCCCATACCCCTTGTTTCCTATCTTTTTAATCTCAATTACGCAAATGTAGCCACGCGAGGGGGAAAACCGAAAATGTTGGAGCAATTTTTTTGATCAATACACTTAGTACTCCCCAGTGACTTTGATATTATATCCTGGAACCTATATACCTACTTAACGATACTTGAATAATAATTTGGTCGTATTAGAGGCGAAAGATTTCGCAGAGTCGAGCACTAAGTGAATATTTTATTATTTAACAAGGGGAACAATACAATACAAATAATGTAAGCTTCGATTCGTCATAAATTTTAAACCAGGCAAATGTATACGGTGTTATATGTTATTTGTTGAACCGAACAGATTGGCTATTGTTCCAGGATTAGAACATTAAGTTTAATCCTTCACTGTTTATCAAGGATTTACACGAAACAACCCTGCTTCTCTCTCTCCAATATGTAAAGAAAGAAAAAGATAGGAGAGGTACTAAAAAAAGCAATACAAATAACTGATCAACCTGGTCCTAAATAAGAAGCTCGTTTTAGTTGTGCATAATATGAATGAATGAATGAATGAATACACTTTTATGGCACACCACAAGCACGGTAATATTATATTATTTATTTATTTATTGTTAATATACAAGGAATATAATTAGTTATACAATAAAGGCACCGAAAAAACCAAAGAGGTTTGTCCTCGGTGCTAATAAATATTACCGTGCCACAAGGCAGTAAAAAAACAAAAGAGACAGAAAATAACACAGAAATAGTAGTATACAATTTGACATATATAAGTACCTAAGAAGGATTTATATTTTTTCTGTCTGACTGATCTATTAGCGGACTGTTGATGCTACTGTACGGACGGTTCGGAATGAAATTTGAAATATATTTCAAATTTCATCTTGCAACGGAAGGCGCTTTAAAACATTCAAACTATAAGGGGATAGCTAGGTTAGGTTGGGTTAGGTTAATTCCGGGATAACTATCCTATATGTTGAACCGGAGTATCAGCTACTCCTATACAAAATTTCATTCGAATCCATCCAGTAGTTTCAGACAAACAGACAGACATACAGACAAATAAATAAAAAATAAATGTTTTGGATTCAGTATCGACAGTAAAGCGTCCTCCAATTAAAATGTTCAAAATATATTCAATGGAAGGAACCCGTCCTGTTACAGTTTTATTATATAACTAGCTGTTGCCCGCGACTTTTTGAGATTTCCCTTGAGATTGAGGTTACCCGTGCGGCCAATGCCGATTTTGGTGTTTCTAAATTACAATACATAAGACTTTCATACAACCTTTAAACCCCTATTTTACCCCCTTCGGGGTAGATTTTGGTGAAAAAAATTCTAACCTTATACTTACGCCCTAAAAGAAATCTATTTTCAAAATTTCCAGCTTGTAGACTTCATAATAAAAAAATAAAGCAAAAACTATCACCCCCTTTTTTGCCACCCTTGAAAGGTAATATTAAAAAAAAAATTGATGTACTTATTTTTTATATATTATTATTAATCTTAATGCAAATTTTTGTGTCTCTAACTCTAAAAACAAAAAAAAACATACAAACTTCCAACCCCCCTTTTATCCTAATTAATAAAGGATATTTGGAAATACCACCCCTAAGAGGTGGTATTTCCAAATATCCTTTCTTAGCTGACATCTCTTACCTATCAACTACCTACTTGCTAAATTATAGCTTTATACGTACAATAGTTTTTGAGATCTCGTGTTTAATCAGTATGTAAGTAAGTCAGTATGTAAGTATGTAAGTGACCTTTCGCTTTTATATATATAGATAACAATAAGCATAAGGAAAAATCGGTCTTCGCTTAGATTCCGCTTGGTACTGCAAACCTAGTTCATTATAAATCGAATTCGCGAACACATTCTAGAGAAGTGCAATGACTATCTCCGTTGCGAAAGAGGGAGGGAGGCCTTCCGCCAGGAAAGTACACTGTACCAGAAAGACAGGGTGAGGAGGTGAAGGGGGCACTCGGCTATTCCTGGCCGCACGAGCTGGTTTACGCGCGCGTATCATCTACGAGTGCTAATCGAGGTCAAGGGCGACTCCATTAGGCCGCTTCGTCAATTGCAATTACTGGTGACTACAAATAAACGGCTGGTAATCTCGTTTTATTGGTTCCGCGTCCGAGCGTTTACTGTAATTCAGTAATTTGCCGCGAATTGAGATTTACCTTCGACTCTAAAGTGGTACTTACCCTTTTGTTATATTGCAGCCCAGAGCTAAACTGATACCACAGCTGATGATGCCTTTATAAGCACGCTAGCCTAGAAGATACCTGTTCTACGTCACTGACTTACTTGAAGGTATACTGAGAGGAGACCCGTGCTCTGTAGTAAGCCGAGAATGGGTTGATCATAGTATAACCGTGGCCCTCCGTAAAGTAACATTTGCTTCTATTCATCGTGTTTGTTTTGTTATGAATGTTAGGTATGCAATGGTATCACCATAGACGATGCAACTGGGTTGGTAACGACATCAGTGAGTTAGTGAGAGGTAGTTTCTATAAACAGTGTACGCAGAAAAATTTGAATTATGTTTCCCAAAAGTTTTCCGACAAAGAAATATCTTCGAGTGATTTTTTTTTACACTACAAGTTAGCCCTTGACGGTTATCTAACCTGGTGGTAAGTGATAATGCTGTCTAGAATGGTAGCGGGCTAACCTGTTAGGGGTATGGTAAACCCACGCTTCTAATTGGTTTCAACGCGACATCGTGCCGGAACGCTAAATCGCTTTGTGACATGTCTTTGTCGGTAGGGTGGTAACTAGCCACGGCCGATGCCTCCCAACAGACCAGACACGAGCCGGGAGTCGAAACCAGGACCTCCAACTTTATAATGCGACAGCGCACGCACTGCCTCACGGAGCTGATCAAATAATTAGGAGAGTTAATGACAGACGTATAGACAATGATAATAAATACTTTGATTACACAAATATGGGATATATTTTATTAGGTCATGATCAACCCATTACCGGCTCACTACAGAGCACGGGTCTCCTCTCATTATGAGAAGTTTTTGGCCATAGTCCACCACGCTGGCCATGTGCGGATTGGCAGACTTCACACGCCTTTGAGAACATTATGGAGAACTCTCAAGCGTGCAGGTTTCCTCACGATATTTTTCTGCACCGTTGAAGCAAATGATTTTTATTTTTAAAAACGCACATAACTCCGTGCCCGCATTCGAACCGCTACCTCTGATTAGGAGGCTGATGCCCTAACAACTAGGCTATCACCGCTTTATTAGGTACCCTCAGCATAATGAGACTGGGCATATATAATATATATTGAACTCCGTTTATTCTTATTCTATACAATAAAAAACTACAATAGATACAAGGATACGAAAACGGCAGAAAAAACTGTTTGTCCGTTCATCGATATTAGTATATGTAGGCATTATACCTACCTAGTGATATCATCGATGACAAACGACTTCAAAACTGGTTAACTATTGATGCGACAGAGTGATGTTTGGTTAAGTTATTTACGTATGGACGTACTCACCAGTCACGCGGGTGAAGACCCTCAAGGGGGAACTGGGTGGCCTTCCAATGTTTGGCAATTCTGGGTTTAATTCAAATCCCATACAAAAATATATTTTTTTAAATCTTAATAATGGGATAACAATTGTATTCAGTATTATCAACACTTCATCGGCCCTCGACAGGACAAAGGGTATCACTCAGAATAAAAAGGGCCGTATAGTTCTTATATGGCTGGGTTGCGGTCGAGTGCACGAGCGTTTCAGCCACCAGGCGTCGCGAAGGAGCATCGCTGGGTTTTAGTGGGTGTTCTGGTCGCCAGTCTGGCCGCCGGGGAGTCTACATACCCGTCGGAAGCGGTGCAGTCTTGCGTGCGTCGCTTCCGTAGGAGATGCGTAAACGCATTTCCCAGTGTTAATAAAAAGGGGCGTATAGTAAACCACCCTGGCCAAGTGCGCATCGGTAGACTTCACCCTATGTAGAACTCTCAGGCAGCTGGTCACATAATGATGTTTTCCTTAATTGTTATTAATGCTAATATATCTATACAAATAAATAAAATTGGAGTGTCTGTTTGTAATATTGAAATAACCGTTTCTTACTACATGTTTATGAATATGTATACGGTACATCCACCAAAATAACATTATTTACAATTTTTGTCTGTCTGTCTGTTCCGGCTAATCTCTGAAATGGCTGGACCAATTTTTACGGGACTTTTATTGGCAGGTAGCTGATGTAATAAGGAGTAAGTAATGTTGCAATGACCGAGTACTGTCCAGTACCGCGCGCAGCTCACGCGCATGCCACCGCCTGTGCCATCACGTCTCGGGCGCCTCTCACAACTTCTCCCACCAACGGATCAATATCCGATTTCACTCATTATTTTTTTTTAGAATGGAGATACTTTAATATGTATCCTATAATAATTATTTCAAGTAATTCGGGTTAGTAATCTATTGCTTCGTGATTGAAAGACAAACAAACACACTAACTCAACGCAGACGAAGTCGCGGGCGTCAGCTGTTTTGAAATAAAAAGTAAACATTCTAAAGCGGGTTGCTTGATTTATTTTGAGCCAAAATTAACACACGCTGAGTTAGTATTCATCCTTCACAAAATAATAAACTTTAGTTTTGACCCATTCTATCACCCACATAGCTAGACTACTACGAGGGTTCCAAAAGCGGCTGGTCTAACCCTCATTTCTGGGTACGATGCCGATTTAATCACGGGATGTGACGTCATGTATTCACCCCAGCTCTTGATAGCGTGATTCGATGACGTAAGCTTAATTAATTTTATAACCTTAACGGGTTAGCCGTTCCTCGTAAAATTGAGCCTATACCGCGAACCGCTATGACTCACACAAACACACGGAATAACATAAACACGTCATTTCATAGTACATACTAGATTTGCATAGGTTAACTTTATTTGAATGTATAATTTATTTACGAGGCATAAGAGTTTAAATTTGCTTGCTCCATTTAAGCATATAATTAGGTACAGTAAAACATTTTACGGCAATTTAAACTTTATCGATTATGGTTTTGAACTCAATTTTCCTCGTATTTTCATTAAAAAAAAAGAAGATATTTTAATGTTCAATGATCTTGAAACACTGCGTATTGTAATTTAGACTTTATTCCACTACAGTAGAGTTTGTTTTACAGTGTACCGTTGTTGAGAAGTTTTACCGTAAAATATTTTAGTTTTATAATTATTAAGCTCTATTATATTATGCCGCAAGGTTTATTTTTGCGTGTACCGGTATTTCTATGAATGAATGTAGGAACTTGTAGGAATAATTTGTAAACGCTTGGCTTTTGTAGTAAACAAAGTAGTAGCTATTGAATACGTAGTGACAGGAAACAGGCGTGCTCAGATTGTATCTCATTTTTTAATGACTGAGTGAACGAGACGGAAAATTTGATCGATTCCCTCCGTCACCTTTTTAGCTTTGAATTACAAGGCATCGTAAGGAATCGTAAATTTGTTAAAACTTATATTAGGCGTAATTTGCTTTTAGGATTATACGTAACACACTGCCTCCCCCGCTTCCATCTTCTCTAACACCTGTAACATTGAATCAAGGGGAAAAATCAGTACCCCTTCATGAGGCATTTTCATTAACTACTCACCATGTATAATTGCTCCAAGAACTGGTCTATATACAGCTATTTAATTCTTATTAATCGGCACAGCTGTGATAGCCTAGTGGCTGGGACCTTGGCTTTTACCTAATAAGAGGTCAGGGATTCGAGCACGCATAAATAACTTTTCGGAGTTATGTTCATTTCTAAGCAATTAAAATATCACGGTGAAGGAAAACATCGCGAGGAAACCTGTATGCCTGAGAGTTCTCCATAATGTTCTCAAAAGCGTGTGAAGTCTGCTAATCATAATATGGCTTAACCCTTCTCATATTGAGAGAAGACCCGTGCTCTGTGGTGAGCCGGCAATGGGTGGATCATGATGATGATGATGATGAATCGTTTTTTAGGCTTTTACGGGGCTTGTTAATATCCTATTGAATTACCTACATATGAGTAACAGGAAGGAAAAATTTATGTTAAAATAAATACAATTACTATACATTAATTTCTTTTTTATATCTACCTTTTTAAATATTCTATTAGTAATACGTAATTCGGTCTTGTTTTTTAATATGCATGTGTTGATTGTTTGATTGATACGTAGTGGATATCTGCCCGCGTGATCCAAACATGCACTCTAGCTGTTATAGTATAGATAAAAGGTTACTTTTTTAAACTGTATGTGTACGCAAAAATAAACTCTTGCGTACGACGCCATATTATAGTTTTTTGGCTTTAGTCAGTATTTATTTACCATCCACAAATACCATGAAAATTAACAGCATTTCGTGACAAAGTTTAGTCTTGATATCACACTCCCTGCTGTGATAGCCCAGTGGTTAGGGCGTCAGCCTTCTAATAAGAGGCCGGCGGTTCGAATCCGGGCACGCACCTCTAACTTTTCGGAGTTATGTGCGTTTTTTTTAAATAATTAAAATATCACTTGCTTCAACGGTGAAGGAAAACATCGTGAGGAAACCTGCACGCCTGAGAGTTCTCCATAATGTTCTCTGTGGCGTGTGAACTCTGCCAATCCGCACATGGCCAGCGTGGTGGACTATGGCCAAACCCTTCTCATATTAAGAGGAGACCCGTGCTCTGTAGTGAGCCGGCAATGGGTTGATCATGATGATCACACTCCCTTTGATGCTGATTTTTTTTATTCTTCTTATATAACGTAGTTTTCAAACTCTTTTTTCCTATGATGATGATTGAACTTTTAAAAGCAGGACTTCCCTCAGCATGGCTCTTCAGTATCCACAACATTAAGCTAAGTCAGTGCCTTTTTAAATTTATTACATAATAAGTTACTCTGTTTCGATCACTTGTGTCTTATTTCTTTTATTCTAAAATACAAATAAACTTCACATTACTAACACACAAAAAGTTCTCTAAAGGATTTCATGCAAATATGCGCGCGCAACTTCTGTTATGTTCACTAATTTCTCTCCAAGTGAATTTCTAACGTGCCCGTGATATATAACTTCAATAGTTTCTTGAATTTAATATATGTTTGTACAAAACCACCTTTTATCATTTATTTATTCTACTGCCAGCCCTCCCTGCATCTCCACTGGTGTCGAGTGACGATGCAGTCGTCGCCGTTGCCAGCTGTGTGCTAATTATATTTAATAATATTTTAATAATAATAATCATTTATTTCAACTAAATTCTTTCTTTCTTTATACACTACAAGTCAGCCCTTGACGGCTATCTCACCTGGTGGTAAGTGATGATGCTGTCTAGGATGGTAGCGGGCTAACCTGTTAGAAGTATGGTAAACCCACGCTCCTAGTTGGTTTCTACGCGACATCGTGCCGGAACGCTAAATCGCTAAATCGCTTGACACGTCTTTGTCGGTAGGGTGGTAACTAGCCACGGCCGAAGCCTCTCACCAGACAAAAACAACAAAAATACAATTTTTGTTAAACTACCCTGACCCCCAAACTAGGATAGCCCGTATCTTGGGGTTCAGTCTCTTCCAATTGTGCAATAAAAATAAAGGACTAAGTTAGAATAAGGAATTAGGAATAAGTTAGGACTTAATCACATTCATACATGTGAGAGAAATGAGTGGGTGGATGGGTGTGTGGTGAGTGCATATGAGTGTGGGGGTGTGTGATATTAAACCCTACTTCGTTTTTGAAGGCATCGTACCGTAGCGTGCTCGCCTTTGTCGGCAGGGCGGTTATTAGCGAACAACGTGAATTAAAATGAACATTAATTTTACTTTGTACCTATCTCGGTACATGCAGCCTCCGATGAGACATACGGAAAGCTAATACTATGCTAGTGTACGAGATGATATCAATCGACATGCCATGAGTCACACAAATTAAGGACAACTGAAGCCACATCAGCTGCGGCTGGCGGCGGCGCGAGGACACGAATCATGGTGACCTTGACATTGGTCACCCTTCGCGGTAACCTGGTAGGTGTTGCTGATGACGTCATATTGATGGACAATTTTTTTTTTAATATACTACAAGTTAGAGTTAGCCCTTGACGACTATCTCACCTGGTGGTAAATGATGATGCTGTCTAGGATGGTAGCGGGCTAACCTGTTAGGAGTATGGTAAACCCACGCTCCTAATTGGTTTCTACGCGACATCTTGCCGGAACGCTAAATCGCTTGGCGACGTCTTTATCGGTAAGGTGGTAACTAGACCTCCCACCAGACCAGACTCGAGCTGGGAATCGAACCTAGGACTTTCAACTTTATAATGCGACAGCGGAAGCACTGCACCACGGAGGTTATCAAAAATATATAAGCTTGCGACCTCCCTTTCGGAGCGACCGGGGTTCGATACTCGGCACTCGCCTGTAACTTCGCAGCTATGTGCGTTTTTAAAAAAACTAGACAGGTAAACATTGTGAGGCATGCTGCATGCCTGAGAGTTTTTCATAATGTTTTTAAAGACGAATAAATTCAACGTATCCGTACAGCGTGGTGGATTGTGGCCAAAATATTTTTCATGTTGATGATAAATTATATTCCGGAGGTGCAATCAGAGTGAACTTTGCGCAATACTAAGATGTCAGTAGGTGCTCAACCGGCATTCTGCGATTCGCTAAATATTTTCTGCCTATGGTGGACTTACGTGTAGCATTTACTCGTGACAGGTCGCCATTTCAATACCTTGGAATCTATTATTCCTCCTAGCTATGTGCACCGCTCACTGAAACTGTTTTGAAAGGATAACTTGTACCCCTAATCGGTCTTTAAGAACTGGATATATTAACCGCGCTTAGCCTCTTTGCTTAAGATATAGTTAAAAATAGACAATTACGTGTCCTTCGTAAATGTCTCGTTTTAACACTAACTTTGGTTGAGAATAGTCCAAAGTACGCTTATAGATTTCAACTTAAGTAGTGAAGTAGGTAGCTTCACCTGAAGTCTCCTGGAGGCAACTGTCAAAATCGAATCTACGTTTTGACAAAAGTTTCAAAAATACACTTTGGGACGTCGTCACGAGGGAGGTCTTATTATGTTTATCGAAAATTGTGCTCTTCATGAGTTCATATTTCCACCGATTTTTGATATCCATTTTTCCACCGGTCCGGCGTAGATTGTACCGAGAAGGAAAGACCAGTTTGGAAGGATTCGCTCTATCCTCGGCACTCCCTCCTAAAATTCGCTGGCGTCCTACTACCTGACGTTCGTGATATAATCTGTCCGGTTCAGCATCATCATGCAAGCACCTTGGATCCCGCTGTCATACCCCTCACTTGTTAGTTGGCCGAGGTAGTTAAACCAGTCACTTGTAAGGCAGACTGCATCGCTCGACCTCGATCGCTATATACAGACGCTTTCCTAATACGCGCAGTCGACTTCATGCAATTAAGTGGACGTGAGCCCTTCCTGGTACCTTTTAGGTTATATTTAATTTATTTTCATTACTCATTATAATCTAATGACTAGCAATGATTTCTCTATTGATGAATAAATAAGTCCCAGCGTAGTTCCATTCATATAGACTAAAAAAATTTTTAGTATGGTCGACGGTAATAATTTTCCATTTTCATTGATGAAAAAATAAAGCAATGGAGTTTGGAGTTGCCAACCAGATGTTTAGGTTTCAGGAGATTTACTACTAAATTAAGCTATGGGGTTTTCAGTCAGTTGCCAACCAAATGTTTAGTTTGAAGGAAGTTTCATCATCATGATGATGATTATTTACCGGCTCACGACAGAGCACGGGCCTCCTCTCAATATGAGAAGGCTTTGGCCATAGTCCGCCACGCTGGCCATGTACGGATTGGCAGACTTCACACGCCTTTGAGAACATTATGGAGAACACTCAGGCGTGCAGGTTTCCTCACGATGTTTTCCTTCACCGTTGAAGCAAGATAGTTGATATTTAAATTTTTAAGGAAGTTTACTAACATTTAATGCAGTATTATTTCAATATATTGAGGTTCTTGTTGCAGAATTGTAATAAAATACAAAATTTAAAAATATACAGTAATCAATTATTAACTAAAAATTAATGAATTCATTTTTTAATTAGTAATTAAGTAACATCACATAACAGTGTTTCCGAAAATTGTAGCCGATTGTAAAACATTTAAACAACTCTACAATAAGACAACTTAATTTATTAATCTTGTAGTAATTTATAAATGAAAAAAAAACTTATTTAACAAGATGTTTATTTAAAATAGCGCGGTTATGTCTTTATGAATACAATTATATATCACTCGACTTCAACTACGAACGGAAATACACTCACTTCGGATGAAACGATCAAAGTGACCACCAAAACAAATAGCAACAAGATCCAGGCGTCATCTCAGCTCTTCCGCTGATCCTTGTGAATCATCGGCCGGCTAGGAAGCCCACTGGCTAATAGTGAGGTTTTATAAACACCAAGCATCGCCCCAACGCCATTCAATTGTGTACCGGCGAGCGGAACGCGCGTGTGGCTGTGAATTAATAGCCTGTAACCTTCGAACAGCAACATGTCGGTCGGTGCGACGCGCGTCGTGCTCTACGTTCTGAACACGATTTTCACAATATTCGGCCTCGCCATCGCCGCGGCTTCGATATGGTTCTTCTGCCAAGTTCACGAGTTCACCCGCCTGAGAAACAGCAACCACTACCTGTTGGACTACACCGTGTACTGGCCCCAGGCGATACCGTGGATCTTCTTTATCGTGGCCGTGCTGATGATCGCAGTCTCAGCTTGCGGCTTCGCCAGCGCCAAGAAGAAGAGCAAGGGCCTGCTGACGATGTACGTGACCGCCATGAGCATAGTCATCGTGCTGCTCGTCACCGCGTCGGTGATCGCCCTGGTGTTCGCCGATAACAAATCCACGGACGACTTCGTGAAGGACACCGTCTGGGACGTGTACTTCCAGTCGAAGAACGACAACGAGGTCTCCGAAGCTTTCGGCGTCATCGAAAGGAAGTTGCACTGCTGCGGCGCGGACAGCCCCCGGGACTACAAAAACTGGAAGGCCGACTTCCCGATGTCGTGTTGTGACGTTTACTACCACGGCTGGCTGGAGCCGTACGCCATTGATTGCGCGTTCACCAACAAACTGGCGAACGAGAGACACGGCTGCTCGACGGTCGCCGCGCAGTACGCCAGAATCGCGATCAAGGTCCTGTCGGCCGCGTCCATTTTCACTTCCCTCATCGGTATGATAGCCGTGGCGTTCGCCGTGACTCTGTACAGAGGCCTGAAGATCAGAAACAAGCCGCCACCCACTCACGAGTCGGAGAGCAAAAAGGTTCTATTGTAAATTTGAGGACTATTTTTTAAGTAAGTGATTTTTGTGCTGTCACGAAGCAAGGTGAGGTCGCGTTTTTTTCTGATTCGCATTGTGTTTCGAAATACAATTACTTCTGTTAAACCATGAGGTGCACGAATGAATGACAACTACATCTCTATTTTATGAATCGTCTCAATTCTATTCTAGGATGTTAATTGAATTCTACTGGGTGTATAAAGTGCACTTAATATGTTGTTTTGGTTAACTTTGTTATTGTATTTCGAAATATAGTATTAAATAATGACTAACGTTAAAATGCACTCACTTGTGAAATCTTTTGTCATAGCTGTCCGGAGGGAAGCTATTAATTTATGCAGAGGGAACGAGACAGTGCGATAAAGTCTATAGCTCGCTCCTTTTCTAACGACTGAGACGGACCATAGTTAATTGGCTACGTGATTTGTCACGTAGCTAGGTATATCTAGCTATTACAGAGTAATTCTCTCCTTAATGGCACATCCGTTTAATTCTTAGTATTAAAGTCTTTTGTTTCTCTCTTGAGGTATTTTTAACTGAAGTCTTCAAATAGGCCACCATTATGTCTTACCTACTTTAATTTATTAAAGTGATTAATTGATATTAGATTAATTAATTGCGTGTCACCATTTTAACCCCACCCAAGGGATTGCAATACTAAGAATTAACCGTATCAATTAAGTTAATAGGAAAACTGGAAAACCGCTCTCGACCGTGAGCCGGCTTTACTTGAGTATTTCTTTGTGCTACTTATTTATTAATAGTTTAGCCCGAGCGACGCGTGTGATGAAACTTTTGTTATTATATAAGTGAATGCTTTGAAGTCACGGCACACTTAGAAAAGGTTACCAACTACTTCTATAAGTACGGAAAAGTTTGACCAGTTAACAATGGTACAACTTTGTTTTTAGTTAAACTAGTAGTATTTTGTTCTATTAGTTAAGAATATCGAAATGAAAATAGATCAAAGATCGTTTTATAGGATTTCAATTCCATTGTTTTAGAATTATTCTAGATATAATTTGAAGTCATATTTAGGACTAACTGAGAATATGACACCCTTTGAATCTTAATATACAAGACAATTTATAAAGAAATAAACATCAACTTAAAAGTGAAGCGGATAAACAGTAATCTCGCAATTTAAATTTTTTCTCGTAAGTTGTATATAACCAAAGATTCATTTCATTTCATTCTTGATTTGCATGATTCATTCTCACTGTCAAAGCTTTGTGACAAAATTGTATCCCTCAAAATATACAAAACAATCACAAAACAAATTGAATATATTGAGGTAACATAAAAACGCGGAGTTCCACTTTTCTTGTACAAAGAAAACTAGTAACTGTGCAATGTTACAAAGTAAATATGTCGAGAAAATGTTTCGAGTAAACCGTACCTGTCGCTGACATGGCGCTGAAGTAACTTACTTGCGGAATGTATGTTAAGTGTAGACATAGCATTACTGCCACGTCATAACGTGTAACATATTTATTTATATACATGTTTACGAGCCTTTTATTTCATGGGGCCCTGGTAGGTAACTTAGTGATATGTTGAATATGAAAGAATATTTTCATTTGGTATTTTCGTATTTCCCGTGGAGTTGTTTTAGTCTAGAACATTCCTTGTAAAATTTATCTTCCTGTACATTTATTTTAATCGATATTAACTGATAAGTTACCTTAAATTTATTATGCATATTTGTATTCACTTTAGTCAGTTGCTTAACCATTATACTGAGCATTAATTGTTCTACGAAGAATACGGCAATTTAAAATTGAGTTATAAAAAAGTTATGGTTTCTGAGTCAGATCCAAACAATGAAACGTTGACGTCGCATTTCTTGATTCGTCAGTGTTATTTAAGTACAGTGCTAAAGATATAGCTTGAATAAATTATAAAGCATATCTCGATATCAATCATGTAGATACTAATTGGGTTTTTTTTCCAGTTTGCGACTCAATATTTTCAGTAGGTTTTATATACGTGACGTAATAGTTAATAATGTATCTACATTTTAGCCTCGCCCATCCCACAAAGTAAAATCTTACGTTCAATTTGTCTTACTACATAAAAAAGTACTTGAGAGATTTTAGAATTTAAATATAACATTTTTTGTGGCATTAACCCAAATTTTGATACGGTTGTTACAAAATCGGAAATTACAGAACCTATAAATCTAGACTCGTGAGAAATATTAATCTAGGCTTATTACGAAAAGCGTATGTTAAACACAAGGTAAACAAATTGAATGTGTTCTCAATAAGATTCGATAAGCAACCGTGAAATACCGTGACTAAAATTAAACTATTCATGTACTCACATATCAAAAGTAGGGCACGCTCCTTTAACATATTTAAACTTTATGCTACATTTTAATGTTAGGTGATAATAAGTACAACAATTGTACCTCTAGCTAGAGAAAACATAACTCGACTACAGCTCATTCACTACTCGACATATTTGTTTCAATGAGAAAGTATCTTTGTCTTTTGAGAATAATATATAATGAGGAAACAGGTGGGTAAAAACTAATATTTAAACTCGAATTCGGCTGATATTTGCAAAGTTAATATAGCTAGGCGCCGTAAAATGTTATAGCAGCCATATAACGTCGATAAGGTTCCATTATTTCCTATATTTGAAGCAAAGGAGGCTACCGTATTCTCATACGGCCTCCTAATATTAAAATGATTTTCATTTCGAAATGGATTTGAAATTATTGTAAAATAGAGTGATGCAAAGTTATGCCTTCAAATGAAATTGGACTCAAAGTCAAAATTAACATTACTGCAAATTAGTTTTTAGTTTAATTTTTATAGACTGTTATATTGTATATAATTTTAGTATTTTAAATGTTTTGTGTGGGTGACTTTTGAAAATTGGGAATATTTTAGTGTACTTCTGTTTAGTTATTGTCTGAGAAACCATTGGATGGCGCTATAAGACCTAAATAAAAGCAAATTTATATTTATCTTTGGATATATTAGTGTTCGTATTATTGCAGTACGTGCTCCATGCTGAAAACGTGTTGGAAATTCCTTTACGTTTTTATATTATGCATGTTTTTACTGAGTGAACTCTTACTGTTTGTTCCGTAGCTGAATGGAAATTTGCTAAACATACATTCTTTAAATACTTTCATGTAATATTTCATTTGTTTTTATGTCTGCTCATTTTAGTTCCACTGCACCAATACAAAACAATTTAAATGGAAACGGTTACCAGCTTTAATTTATAAATCATAACCATTTTATTTTAATGCATTAGTGTATTATATTAAGTTTTTAAATATAAGTTAATACTTTAAGAGAGTTATTTTTTGTAATACTTTTCTGTACGTACGTTTTATTTTTAATGATGCATTTTGAGTTAAAAATAATATAACTATGTTTCAAATTTTATCGAACTTCTTTTATTGTTGTGTCAACGCATTAAATTGAGTTATAATTGCATTTGATATTAACAACTATTAGCGGAACGGGAATTTATTTGTGGTTTCGGTATAAATCGATTAATGAATTTAATATTCATATTTCAATATAATTAGGGAAATAGGTTTCATATCAAGAGCAAAGCAATATCTTTCTAAGCGATTTCCATTTCCATTAATAAAAGAAAACAAAAAAGTATCAACTATAAAGTATCAACAAAAAAGTTTTCTTTGTTTACAAAAATACTTTTTTGTTTACAAAATATATTGTTTTTTTATAAAAAACAATATATTTTGTATAAGACATGACGTAGGAAAACAGATTAGCGTTTTTTCCAGTCAGGCATAACTGTTAGTGCGCTTAAATAAAGTATTTATATATTTTCTAGTTTAGTTTCCATCTTCAAAATCATTTCCTGGTGTAACCAGTATCACTTAGTTAACAATTAAAAAAATGGTTAACTAATTTGTTTAAAGCCTAGAGTATTAACATCGCATATTATCGAAACGCAAAACCTGTTGACCTACTAACTTGGACTGTTGAAACTACGCATTTCGATGATATCTGTAAGCCATGGAGGAAAGTATCTGGCCCCCAAGGCCACGGAAAGCAAAAGTGGGTTCCTACAAGAGTGTATGTTCGGCGCTTTTTACGTAACGTTACCTTCGAGGCGATGGCATCAGCGTAGACGAAGTATGTCATACAACTGGCTTGCTTGTATGTTAGTTAAATCACGTAGCGTAGGCGGCGGAGACTGCTCGTGGCGAGAGCGACACGACACGAAGGTCCAACACGACTGCGACGAAACCAAACGATCCTCTGACTTTAGTGTAAGTCTTCAAGTAAGTAGCGTGAATTAATAATTTTAAGTCACGTTTCGACGTAATTCTTGAAACTTTACACTAGGGAGCATAAAATGTTTGTTTTTCATAAATACTTATTTGTATATGTATTAATGACTACGTGAATTAACTTTGTTAGGAAATAAAACTGTGACCGAAGTGACTTCATTATGATTTTGTGTCAGACTCGACTTCCGATATAATAATGTTATTACTTTGTATATTTATCTTTTTATTTTTGTATTGATATGTTTTATATTTAATGATAATATTGATTTGCTTGCACTTGTGAATTATTGGTGGTTTTGTGTAAATGTACAAAAAAATCCGTCCATATATTATCTATCGTTTTCTAATCACATTTACAGTGAAATCGAAATTATTATATATTAAAACACAAAACTGCGATACCGTTTTATGATAAAGCACCACAATAATACGTAATTTAGGATAATTTATAACCAAGATGTGTTTCGAAGACGAGAAAGGGAAGTTTCGTCAGAAATCATATTTTGATTTGTTCAATATAGATGACTATGCTATAATATTTGTTTTACCTGAAATTTGTCACGAAATAATTTCCGCTGCAAAACGAATAACGTATAGCTAATGTTGACCAAAAGACAGGAAGTCACAGTCATAACCAAGAAATCTTAGTCACCGCCTCTCACTATGCAAATAAGTCGATATCGTATCGTGGCCTGTAAAACCTCCCGATCTTGAGGTCCGAGCGAGCTGCTGGCGAGTTTATAAAACTAGTCGCGCCCATGCGACGTTTCTCACTCTATCGCCAACGATCATTCACGCCGGTCGATAGCTAATTGCGCGGAAAATTAAAGATGGCCAAAGAAGAGCTCATCAAGGGAGTGCTTTATGTCGTGAATGTGATCTACGCGGTGTTCGGGTTCGTGACCGCGGCCACGGGGATCTGGTTTTTCGTGCAACTTTCCGAGTTCGTGGCCCTGAGGAACAGCAATCACTATTTACTGGATTACAGAGTCTATTGGCCCCAAGTGGCACCATGGTTCTTCATATTACTCGGACTTTTTGTGATGATGGTCGCTTTCTGTGGATGGTGCGGCGCCAACAAGGAGAGCAGAGGACTCCTGGGAACGTACGGATTCTTCCTAATCCTGATCATCCTCGGACAAGCCATCTCGGCCACCCTAATCTTCGTGTTCGTCGATGGGGAGGACACCGACCGGTTCATAAAGGATACAGTGTACGACGGATACTACAATTCTCAATCCAATCCTGATGTCTTCAAAGCTTTCGGAAAAATCGAGCGGAAGCTCAGATGCTGCGGTGCCAACGACGCGCGGGATTACAGGAGCTGGAGGAACGACCTGCCTCTCACCTGCTGCCTGGACAGCTACTACCGGGCGACCTGCGACTTCACCGACAAGGAAGCTAACGAAAGACTCGGATGTGCTAAAGTTGCGTCGGTGTACACCAAGATCATAAGCTCGTCCGTTGCCGGAGCTTCCCTATTGATATCGTTAGTCGAGATAACCGGGGTCATTCTCTCCTGGAAGCTTTTCAAGTCTCTGAGGGAAGTGGAGCATTACATCACGGAGAGGAAGGAGGGTGAAACGGAGTGTTAATTTTAAGGTAAAGGTAACAGAGTGGTCCGGCCCGTGCCTGGATGCGCCGTATTGTTCGCTGTTTTGCAACAGTTCAGTGTATTGCTATTGAACAATCGCTTGTAAGGTCGACTCAACGGTTGAATGGTCGATGTTTGAATCTCATTGAACGTATTGTATGGAACTGTCGTGTGAACTCTCCCATATTGTAACGTACACTTTTTTGGAACTGGTGTTATTTCACTCTAGCGCTGCGAGCTGGCAAGGTGCAGTATCAAGTTGTTTTCCATTATGCATAGGAATTCCAATTTTAATAGATGCCATTATGTGACGTCATTATTAATTCAATATGGCGGACCACAAGCGCCGTTCGACATAACATCATTAATAATTACACATACAATTAATAGCTGTTGTTTTACAACTTATAATGGTTTGATTGATATGTTTTTTATCTAGTTTTTTTTCTTAAGCAATTGTTTCATATTAGTATCTGAAGGGAGCGGTTTGCTTTAATTCAATTTTGAGTCGACCTGCAATTAGTGTTGGTGCTTTATTTTGTTATCTTTAGCCAAATTTTACCACCGATGTCCGTACGTTGAATGGTCTACACGTGCGCATACAACAATTGATTATAAGGTTAAGGCAATAAGAGTTATATTGCTTTGTAGGTTACCGCGATTTTCCCGCCCCGACACGAACTCGAAGCCTGAACAATTTTCACAGTCCTCAGAAAGTTTGCTACTTTATCAAGGCGTTGCTTGTATTTTGAGAATAAATTCGTTTCCTTCATGGAAGGAAATTCGGAAAATTTTATTCTTGTATATTTAGCCTTGTTTCTGACATTCCAAAATTGGTTTTCCAGAAATAGCATGTTACCAATCGTGTCATTTTATTGATAATCAATATTTTATTTCGTGCATGTACATTTTGCTGTTATATTAATTAGGTGGTATATCTCATGTATTTACAAATTTATTTACAATTTTATATAATGTTTTTTTATTAAGTGTACTTTTACGATTTAGATTTTAAAACTGAAGGTTGCAATACAATTACAATTCAGTATTTATATAATATGAATAATTATTATTTTTATTCAAAAAACTGTTGACAAACGTCTATTTTTTGACAAAAGACTTTACATATTGACTTTACTATTGACTTTAGAAATTGACTATACATAATGTTTTGATGTAATTTGGCAGCTATCACATTCGCCACACCCGGGTCAGAGATCTTTCCACTTAACGCCCAGTATCGTCTTAATCATTAATTTCCTCCTTAACTCGTGAATCATTACCTGAACTGACTGACTCACTCATAACTCAATTGTAGAATGTCTCACGACCTCGAATGATCCCCCCCCCCACATGTTTTGTTGTAGCGTTGAGGATCATTGCGTAAGTTTGAATGGTTAAACAAAACCTTAAGGTTGTAGTAGGCACGTCGAATACTATGAGAAAAATATGACCTCGACTCGATTAGATGTAAGCTTCTAATTCGATTTCACTCAACCAATACATACTATGCGCGAACCGTGGCTCTGTTTGATTTTTGTTTCAATTGCAGCTTCGATATGTGGACTTATTATTATCTGATTAGGTCACTTTATTACATTCCATAGAAAATATTAAGTCTGAATCTCTTTTTGTAATTTTTATTCATTTTTAATTTCTCAATATATTATTAATATAATACTTTATTTTAATGGCATTTTTTATTTTCAATTTTAATTTTACATTATCTATACTTATTTCTTAATTCAAATACATGTGCTATACAGATTAGTTAAGTGAATAAAGGAATAAGTGTATTGCATCTTAATATAATTTATGTTAGTATTATAGAAAAGAAAAACATACTGGATGAAAGTTTTCAAATTGCATACAGACATAATAACTTACCTAATATATAGAGACATGTTTGTTTACGTTTTCGCCTGTCGCAATCGTTTGCGTAAGGCCTTCTAAGACGGCTATTGATGGCATAGGTGGCTTTTCGTCGAAACAAGTTACGAAATTAAAAAATGTAGGCCGACCAGCTGTAGAAACAGGTTATATGTTTGCGAAATATATGTGTTTGTATATACACGAGTGTTATACAAATTGTGACCGTGCCATCTGTTTAATATGTTTATAAGTCAATGTAACATTTTGTTTTTAAATTGGGTGCCGTTCGAATTATTGCCTGTTACGTGTAAGTAATTTATTGAAAAAAAAAACAAAGTTATACACTAGAATCAATTCGATAATATAATTGATTTACTAATTTTATAGAAAAACGCGGAACTGCCGTAGCTACGTCTAATAATGTATTAATTATAATATACTTAAACTAGAAGTACAATATTATATTCCCAATTTCTCCGTCTATAACATAATAATATATTTCTAATGTATAATTATTATATAAGTGTATGTAAAAAGATTTCCGTCCCATTTTTTTTGTAACGCCATATTGTGTACATTTATAAATATAATTCTGTGTACGTAACTATTATTCACATGCCAAAGAAATGTGTACAAATGTAACGCATTCATTTACCTGAATAATTAAATAAAAATACATAAACAAAATACATAAAACCTTTTTTTTTTGTTGCATGCAAAAAAACTATTAATATCTATGCCTAGATTATATAAAGATATATCACACCACTGATTTAGATTACATTTATAAGTTATTTTTATACGATAATAATTTTATATTATTATAAAAATATTTTAAGTCGAAACTAGTCTTAAGTCGTTCATAAAATTATATAGAGAGAGTAAATTTAATAATAAATTTTATTGAATCTCATTCATTTCTTTTATTTCCTTGTTTTACTAAAACACAATAAGTTTAACACTATAGAGTTTCTATTATTTTAAAACCGATTATGTTATGGGCTTATGTACCTATAGTACCCCTAGCGGGGCCCATATCCAATTATCTGCTGCCGTAGGTCTCCTCTCTCAAGGGACATAAGATGTTAAAGAGCATAAACCCACAACGCTACTCTAATGCGGTTTAGCGGGCTTTAACTATGTTACTATTATCACTGATCATGTATACGAAAAATCGAGCATAGTTATTTCCATCGCCCGCAGTTTGATTCTGAGCTTGTAATGCGACATATATTTAGTTAAAACCACACAAGGACAAAAAGAAGTCCAGTAACTAGATCACGTTAAAGTACCTACAGCATTTTAGCCCAAGAAAACCCATTTCCCAGCAAAGAGTAAGTGGGTAAGTATATAAAAAGAGGAGGACGAGTAGTTTAGCACGCGAGCGCGGCGCGGACTAAATAAACACATAAAACTGGTAAAAAGAGTAAAACCCGCGCGGTTTACTGGGAGGTCACTACGGAATCTTAAATGGATATAGCGTCGCCTTAGAGCTACATCTGGAAGTGACTTTTCTTTCTAAGTCTTTATTTCCCCTAGTTAGTTAAATACTTACATTTGGCTTCATCGTGATCAACCCATTCTCGGCTTACTACAGAACACGGGTTCCCTCTCAATATGAGAAGGGTTTGCCAATAATCTACCATGCTGGTCATGTGCGGATTGGCAGACTTCACGCGCCTTTGGAAACATTATGGTGTACTCTCAGGTGTGCAGGTTTCCTCGCGATGTTTTCCTTCACCGTTACAGCAAGTGATATTTTAATTTTTTTTAAACCCACATAACTCCGAAAAGTTATAGGTGCGTGCCTAGATTTGAACCGCCGACCTCTGCTTAGGAGGCTGACGCCTTAACCACTAGGCTATCACCGCTTCAATATTTGGCTTAGCAAGAGGCAATTATTTCGAAGTCACATACACCCTTAACTTTTATTTGTTGTATAGATTAGAACAGAGCATCTCTACACCAATGAAAAAAAGGCTAGACGCTGTAGTTTTGACTGGCAGTCATCTGATAATGAATAACTTAAAAATAAAAACAATGTACGACATTATATTAGCTATTATATACATTACTACATCGCATTACAACATTACGACAGTTCAACGGTTTTCATAATACCGCCTTAAGTGATAAGGTTACTAGCTTTTATCCTATATTCTTATATATCCTATATAAATGTGAAAGTGTGGATATTTGTCACTCAATCAAGCAAAAACGGCTGAACGGATTTGGATGAAATTTGGCATGCATGTAGCCTCTTACATAGGCTACCTTTTACTCCCAATTCTTAAGTAATTCCCGCGGGAAAATTGAAAATTGTTTACGAGCTAAGCCGTGGGCAGACAGCTTTGAAATTTGGTATGCATGTCACCTAAGCTATAGAAAAGGACATGTATTTTCTATACCGATCTCTCAAATAGTTCCCGTGGGAATCTTAAAAATTGTTAACCCAATTCTGTAGTCCACGTAAGCGACGTCGTGGGCAGAAGCTAGTATGCTATAGGTAAAGGATAAAAGCAAAATACTAAAAATTTAATCGCATCGGATTTAAAGCCAGATCTAGTTGTTCGTACTGAGTGAAGTGACCCACATTCATGGAGTTATGTCGTTTGGGCGGATAAATAGCCCCAGCGAGTGGGCATTGTATTACACGAGATGGCGTTTGCTTATATGGCAGGCTACGTTATCTCGAACTATTATTAATTTGGTGAAAACATCGTCATCCAATCCAAACGATTTGATATTATAACACTAACAGGTTGGTAAGGAGAGAAAAGTGTGGGAAACCCGGAAAGCTACCTCTTTTCTGGATCGTCTTCCAGTTTCACCTTCCACAACGTACATTTGTTTAGCTTCGTCTTCAACCCGATTTCATGGATCATCTAATTAAGACCTTTTTAGAAATACTGCAAAAGTTAATAACTTCTCCCACATTATGTGGGGTCGGCACAGCACGTTTTCTTCTTCCACTCACTTCTATCAGCCGTCACCTCGCTAGCCACACCTTTTACACGCATATCCTCTTTCACACAATCCACCCATCTCTTCTTTGGTCTTTCTCTACTCCTTTGCCCTTCCACGTTCATATATAACATTCTTTTGGCGACATCATTTTTTTGACGACCTCCGTGGCGCAGCGCGTGCACTGTTGCATTTTATAGTTGGAGGTCCTGGGTTCGATTCCCGGCTCGAGTCTGGTCTGGTGGGAGGCTTCGGCCGTGGCTAGTTACCACCCTACCGACAAAGACGTGTCGCCAAGCGATTTAGCGTTCCGGCACGATATCGCGTAGAAACCAATTAGGAGTGTGGGTTTAGCATACCCCTAACAGATTAGCCCGCTACCATCCTAGACCGCATAATCACTTACCATCAGGTGAGAAGCCGTCAAGCGCTAACTTGTAGTGGATAAAAAAAAAAACATCACTTCGTTCCCTCCGCATTATATGACCAATACCATGCTAGCCTGTGTTAGCCTTTATCTTGGCGCTATAACATTGCTTCACATATTCGATTTCGAGTATTGAGTGTTGGTTTTGGAATATTTTCAAAGGAGTCAGCTCTGACCTAAGGTTTTTCATGAGCCAAGAATTCAACGGCCAACTCTTTGTTATTACTGTTATAGTAGCTCAATCACGGTGTTTAAAGGTAATTCATGGTAATTGATGTTTAAAACGTACGTTGTACCTTATTTGACGATCCAATTATTTGAATTAGTGTGGTAGATAATTAGTAGGCATATTGTAATTGGTTGAAAGGTGGTTCATTCTTATATTCATCTTTCATTTCGGTAATTATACTTATGTCTTCAATTGTCCAGTTTTCCTCTATATTGACGCCCCGCTGTGTTGAGTACAGGCCTCTTCTATTAGAAGATAGGATAAAGAGCTCAGATCCACCCACACTGCTTTGGTATATTACGACTCTAATCGTTGATAATCGCCGTGTCATATTTCTTACCGTGGTTTCCAGGACAGGGAATACAAATAAAGTTAAAATTCAAGTCTTTCGTGTTAGATTTATTTACTATTCCAACGTATTTGATTGCATTACACTTGTAAGCTTTGTCACGTTTCAGGATCAACCCATTGCCGGCTCACTACAGAGCACGGGTCTCCTCTCAATATGAGAAGGGTTTGGCCGTAGTCCACCACGCTGGCCATGGCGGATTGGCAGACTTCACATGACTTTGAGAACACTATAGAGAACTTTCAGGCATGCAGGTTTCCTCACGATGTTTTCCTTCACCGTTGAAGCAAGTGATAAAAATTTAATTTTTTTTTGTCACTTTTAGGAATCCCAAAAATATATGAATAGAGAATAATATATAACAGACATACCGCCTAGCGATTTAGCGTTCCGGTGTTATGTAGAGTATACTCCGGAAGACGGGTCCATTTGGTAATGCACCAATAGATTTATAGGTGCTGCAAATATTCATAATCATCATGTTCAACCCATTGCTAGCTCACAACAGAGCATGGGTCTACTCTCGGTGTGAGAAGGGCCCACCACGTTGGCCCTATGCGGATTGGCAGACTTCACACGTCTTTAAGAACATTATGGAGAACTGTCAGGCGTGCAGGTTTTCTCACGTTGAATCAAGTGCTATTTTAATTGCTTAAAAGCGCTCATTACTTCGAAAAGTTAGAGTTGCGTGCCCGGGATCGAACCCCGACTCCTGATTAGGAGGCAGACGTCCCAACTACAAGGCTATCACAGCTTAGATTAGATATTGCCATCCCCTTCCTCGCCAGCGATGCGTTTATGAGAAAAACTGAACTTATTTCCAGTTGTTCGGTTCATCATGAACAACCCATTACCGGCTCACTACAGAGCACGGGTCTCCTCTCAATGTGAGAAGGGTTTGGCCATAGTCCACCACGCTGGCCATGTGCGGATTGGCAGACTTACGCCTTTGAGAACATTATGGAGGACTCTCAGGCGTGCAGGTTTCCTCACGATGTTTTCCTTCACCGTTGAAGCCGTGATATATATATATTTTTAAAAACGCACATAACTCCGAAAAGTTAGAGGTGCGTGGCCGGATTCGAACCGCCGACCTCTGATTAGGAGGCTGACGCCCTAACCACTAGGCTATCATCGCTTCGTGGTTCGGTTAAACAAAAACAATACAACGAACCTTGCAGTCATTTAGCGATCGATTCAGTTGACGGCGCGAGGTGAGCCGCGCCCGCGATTACCGTCGATAATTAAAAGCAATTACGAGCTGTACGAAGCGGTGATAGCCTAGTGGTTAGGGCGTCAGCCTCCTAATCAGAGGTCGGCGGTTCGAATCCGGGCACACACCTCTTACTTTTCGGAGTTATGTGCGTTTTTAAAAAATAATTAAAATATCACTTACTTCAACGGTGAAGGAAAACATCCTGAGGAAACCTGCACGCCTTCGAGTTCTCCATAATGTTCTCAAAGGCGTGTGAAGTCTGCCAATCCGCACATGGCCAGCGTGGTGGACTATGGCCAAACCCTTCTCATATTGAGAGGAGACCCGTGCTCTGTAGTGAGCCGGTAATGGGTTGATCATGACGAGCTGTAAACGCATGCCATTATCCGATACGTCGAACTTGACACTTGGCGCTTGTGATCCAAGTTTTGGGTTAGAGTTAATTATCCTGGAACAATTTGGAAAGACGTGAAAGCCTCTTGACTAGTGAGCGTGTTTCCAAATTGTAAATAAATGTATTAATTTGTTACCTTTCCCTATTTCAAATACAATTTATAGTTTTAGTTTTTGAATTGATTTTTGATATTATTTATATTGCTTTGTTTACTCATTGTTGCTCACCATCATTCAAATATGTATAACAACTTTTTGTAACACCTCTTATGTATTATATGTGTATATACAATAAATAAATTCTGAAGTTCTGAATTCTGTAACGGTTCATAACTGCCGCGAAGGTCTGTGGTCTGTGTGGTCTGTGATCTACAATCAAAACTGTGGTTAACTATTTGATTGCAGATCGCAAGGTCTTCCGGGCTGAACTTCCGGGTACTTTCCGTACCAAGACTCGATAGCACAGGATTTTGCCCGAATTGTCACATTCAGAGCCACCAACTAACATTACAAATTGCAAAGTCATCATAATGTAATGTGACATCTCACCATTTTCGCATTAGCGTCAAATTTTTGAAAAAACAAGCTTTGTAATACTTTCTCAAGCTAAAGTTTTTTTTTTATTCACCACAAGTTAGCCCTTGAATGCATCTCACCTGATGGCAAGTGATGATGCGGTCTAAGATGGTAGCGGGCTAACCTGTTAGGGGTATGGTAAACTCATACTCCTAATTGGTTTCTACACGACATCGTGCCGGAACGCTAAATCGCTTGGCGACACGTTTTTGTCGGTAGGGTGGTAACTAGCCACGGCCGAAGCCTCCCACCAGACAAATAAAGTTTACAAAGGTAAAAATTGTGATTATGTATGGCCATAAATGTACGAACAGCATTACTATCCGAAGCTACAACCAGTGGTCAGCGTGCGTCATACATTTACAACTTGTAATGTATGACTCACCGAGCTGGTACCGTGACGGCGAGGAAAGTATTGCAACTTAACCTGATTAGGTGTATCCCCATTTCACATCCGGGCCGTTCACTTATGGGGGAAATTAACTTGCGACCATTATAAACTAGCACCATAGCCATCTTGTTACACGTCTAATCGTTTGAATGAATCAAGACAAGAGAAAACCGTGGGCAACGAAACTAAATATTTAATATTTATATTCATATATGTACGTAAGCGGTGATAGCCTAGTGGTTAGGGCGTCAGCCTAATAATCAGAGGTCGGCGGTTCGAATCCGGGCATGCATCTCTAACTTTTCGGAGTAATGTGCGTTTTTAAACAATTAAAATATCACTTGCTGTAACGGTGAAGGAAAACGTCGTGAGGAAACCTTCTCATATTGAGAAGAGACTCGTGCTTTGTAGTGAGCCGGTAATGGGCTGATCATTATTATATTTAGTAAAAAAAATCATAAATACAGCTTAAACGGGTATTGAGATATTAATTATTTTTTAAAACTAGCCTAGTTAAATATTCTATGTAAATCTGTTTACTTAGCGGATAAGAGCTTCAATTTATCCGCTAAGTAAACAGATTTCTAAAATAATTTTACTTTTCATATTTTAGAAGTTATATTCTTAAATAGCAAACATTTTTGTAGCAGAATAAAAAAGAAATACAATGTTGTATGTTCTTATAAATCATCATTGGCCCTATCCATCTTCGAAAGATGTTTTGAACAGCGTCTCATGGGCGGCGACATTTGTTTTCATGGCTTATGAGGCCAATACGAGAGCGACAGTGACGTCCGCACAGTTCGCAAACATAGGAACCGCTAGGAGGTAGGGGGTTCTCTACGCGCTCGTGTCTTATAGCGCGCTTGTTTGCCAGATGCTCATTTAAGGCGGCGTCATGAGCAACTACGCCCTCCGCAACAACCTTACGCCAGTTGTTACGATAAAACCCCTGGCGTCCGCACCTACGCCTATCTGTGCAGACTTATAACCGGTCACTGTCACTTCCCGTGTTGTTTTCCACTCTAGCAAGCTGAAGTGGGTGAAGTGCCCTCTCCACGGACGCTGTTACGCCTGGGACGACTTTATGGCAGCACAGGCATGCCCAGAACCTGCGTCACCCTCTCGACCTCCCCGACATGCTCCACAGGAAAGACGGAGTCAATACGTGTGGTGTCGGTTCGGTTGCAGGCACCTGGCTTGCGCCTTACGGAGGTACCATTCCGGGTTGAATTATAAGTTTTCCTTCTTTTAGGATGAGACTGTCGGATAGTAGGAAATCTCATCTAGGGTTCACGATACTGAATGATTTCGAACCCCACCCTCACCAAGGTTTAGCTCGCGAGCCGTCGCGATTACCAGGGTGTGGCGCTGGGAGCCACTTGGTGAGAGATTTGTGAGGTAGTGACGATTTTATGAACCTAATCTACCGTCTCAGAGCAAGACCGGCTAGGCAGAATAGGGACGCAACTACCCCACTACACCCCACTATATCTTATAAATAAATTACAGGATTATCTACAGAACTTGGCACCCATTTAGATCTCGATTCTTTTGTCGGTGAAGTCGACGACATTTTCACGTTTATGTTTTTGTTGGGACACACTTTTACTGTAAACTATTCTGTATAGATAGAGGATAGACAGAAATAAGATAGATACAAGATATGGCGGTATAGATTAAGAAAAAAACATGTAGTTATCGTTATTTTAGTTCTACAAAGCTTGATAATTGGTCGACATATTTATACTTAACTATACTTAAAACATAAACGTAGCTCGGAGAACCGATGGACGTTGGGGTCCCAAGGTGCTGGAATGGCGACCTCGCACCGGTAAACGTAGCGTTGGTCGACCCCCAACAAGGTGGACAGACGACATCAAACGAGTCGCATGGAGCCGCTGGATACAAGCGGCCCAAGACCGTGGCCATTGGAACTCCCTACAAAAGACCTATGTCCAGCAGTGGACGTCTATCGGTTGAAATGATGATGATGATGATAATTAAAACTGAATACCTTTTAAGTCTGTATTTAAAGATAGACTCAGTTGAATACTTTTGATTGGTAAATTTAAAATAACAGCTATATAAACGTACGAACTATTCCATGTGACCGTCTATCGCACGTTTGTATCGCTTGTTTCCTTGGCTTAAAGGTATCTTTGCCAAACATCATGATATCAGTTCAGATGTTGAAAGGTAACAGATAAATTAGAGTGATATTCGAATTGATAATATATGGATTATGGATAAAAGTTATCACCATCTCACTAACTCACTACTATAGGAGTTATTGACGCATAAAAAGTAAATTTAAGTTACGTTAAGAGATAAGTTTGAAGAATACCAAATAATGACAGTGCATTGTCAATATATATATATGAAAATTTAATGTATGCCCAAAATATAAAGCAACATTCAAGAAAAACATGAACTGACAATTATAAGTAAAAGTAAACTTGTAGTACCGTTTAGTAGACTTTACAAAATTAGTAACTCATTGAAAGGAAATTGTATTTTATTTTATAATAAATAACCTATCGAATCAAATTACCTATCTTGTAAAACGGTGCGAAAACGGAACCAGGAATTTACTATTAACTGGAATTTACTAATAGTTAATAGACAAAAGTTGCTTATTCCATAGGAATGAAAATTACTCTTTAATTGACTCTGATGATGTAGACGGTATCCGTTAGTTTATAATTATCCTCAGACAATATGCAAATCTCGTACAAGCCCCGAGTACCGAGGGTTCCGTCTCTTGGGTGTTAACAAACAAACTACCTTTAAAAGAATTAATTTTTTCCGAATCGCGTTTTGTTTTAAAGGATCATTGCTGATTTATAAATAAACTAGCTGGCGCCCGCGACTTCGTCCGCGTGGAATAAGTTTTTAAAATTCAGTCAGAATAAGTTGTAAAAATTCCTACGGGAACTCTCACATGTGACTCTCCAGGTCCTCAACGATACTTTCAAAAAACACGTCGATCCATTGCTCTATTGCGACGTGATTGAAGGACAAACCAACATACAAACACACTTTAGCATTTATAATATTACTATGATTTTGTCTGGATAGTAAGGATTTCTTAGTATGAAGTATTTCAGTGTTATACTAATTATACTTCGAATGGATTCAAAGAAGTAAAACTTTCTAAGATTTTCATTCAACATGAACCCCGTTGTTAACCTCTTTGCGGCGGATTTTCACAAATGATTTTCTTAGCGATGTCTACGCCTAAGCAGGGCCTAACTTCCAAATTCCTTTTCATTCTTTATGTTTCCACTTGCAAAAGAGCTTATAACTACATGTCATTATTACTGAAAAGTAATGCTCAAATTACCGATTTTTATTTCTCTTGTTCCAGAAACGCAGAACTTACATGTAACCTTCCAATCCCTAACCCCTCTCACTCCTTAGGGGTGGATTTTTGTAATATTGTGTATAAACGTTTTTATAATTTAAAACAAATAACCTCAATGGCAATTTTCATGTCCCTAACTTCGAAAACTTAGAATCCTCATATAAACTTCCAACCCTCATTTTACCCTCTTTGGGTAGATTTTCGTAACATTGATTAAACATATCTTTATTATTTATAATTAACAACTTAGTTCCCAACTTTCATGTCTCTAACTTCAAAAATATAGGACTTTCATACAAACTCCCAACCCCCATTTGTACCCCTTAGGGATGAATTTTCTCAAAACCGTTTCTTAGCAGACCTCTACTTCATAAAAGGAATGTACCTTCCAAATTTAAGGATCATATGTTTTATAGTTCCTGAGATATCGTGATCATCAGTCAGTCAGTCAGTCAGTCAGTCAGTCAGTCAGTCAGTCAGTCAGTCAGTCAGTCAGTCAGTCAGTCAGTCAGTCAGTCAGTCAGTCAGTAAGTGGTATTTCGCTTTTATATATATAGATTAATCATTCGTTTTCCATCGTCCTTAATAAAGCCGAGGTTTAAACAAATCTTTTTGTTTCCTCAGTACTTATTTAAACTATCATAGTCGTCTATTACAGATTTCAAGTTCTACAAAAAGAAAGACATAGGTACCTGTTGTTTTTTTTTTATCCACTACAAGTTAGCCCTTGACGGCAATTTCTTACGGCTTTATGGTAAACCCACACTCCTAATTGGTTTCTACGCGACATCGTGCCGGAACGCTTAATGGCTTGGCGACTCGTCTTTGTCGGTAGGGTGGTAACTAGCCACTGCCAAAGCCTACCACCAGACCAGACTCGAGCCGGGAATCAAACCCAGGACCTCCAACTTTATAATGCGACAGCGCTATCACTGCGCCACGGAGGTCGTCAAATGTTATATTTTTTCTGATAAGTTAAAAACTTTGCAGCGACTTCGGTGAGCGTGAGAAATAATATGAATTCTATTAATTTTTGCATTAAACATTAATTATTTTTATTTAACAATAAGCAATTGTGTATTAAATGTTAGTACAGACCAAGATAAACATTAATAACGTCTTAAATAAATACGATAATAACAAGGGCGTCACAAAAAACATGAGAGGAAACAAATAATAGTAATAAATTAGAACAATAAATTAAAGAGACAATATAAATAATAAGGAAAGTTAACTAAAAACAAATTAAAGAAAAAAATATATATATCGTAACAAAATAAGTTTATAATTCAAATTCAAAATAATCTTTATTATTTATTATTTGTAGTTATTTCATGGTGATAACTATATTCGTAAACTTAAAACTAAAGCTATGAGGGTTCCAAACGCGCCCCGGTCTAAGAAGCAGCCCACAACAAACTTAGCCAGGGTTTTTCTTTTTTTTCGTTATCACCATCTCACATAATGAATAAAATGAATAATAAACTATAGTACCTATGGAGATAGAGCAATTCACACCCAAGCTTTTTTATCGTTTATATAATCCTTAATATCGTAATATCATTTTTCTACAAGCTTTCGTTTTATAAAAACTTTGAACTTATTGATAGACATCTCCAAGATATCAATAGGTAATTTATTATAAAATAAAATACATTTTCCTTTGAATGAGTTACTAATTTTGTGCAGCCTACTAAACGGTATTACAAGTTTACTTTTACTTCTGATGTTCAGTCTATTTTTTTCTCGAATTTATCAATATTTTTATGAAATTATAAAATTATATCATTGAAATAGCAACGTGTGAGACATAGTTGATTGAATCTACGGGTTCGCTTTAACCGCTAGCGGAGCCCTAGAGTGCGCGCAACTCTGCCTGTGCTATTATGTTGTCTAAACAATTACAACGGCAGTACGTCGGGCTGATCGTGCATAAACATGGACAATGCAGCGACCTTGAAACCTGCATTCGTGCACTTGTAACCGTAGTACCTACCTGCTACTACCTACATAAATATGATGTATAACATGCTCAGCTAACGGGTACCAAACAAATAGTACCTACATCTGTGCGTATTACATTTGTTTTATTATTTTACGAACGTCTATTTAACAAGCAATGTCGGATAAAGTTTATCTAAATCATCATTATCATGATCGGCTTATTAACGAGCACGGGTCTGCCCTCAATACGAAAAGGGTTTTGGCCATAGTCCACCACGCTGGCCATGTGCGGATTGGCAGACTTCAAACGCCTTTGAGAACATAATGGAGTTAGTTATTTTTCTACACCGTTGAAACAAGTGATATTTTAATTGTTTAAAAACGCACATAACTCCGAAAAGTTAGAGGTGCGTGCCCGGATTCGAACCGCCGACCTCTCATTAGAAGGCTTACACCCTAGCCACTAGACTATCAACGCTTCGATTTATATTATCTAAATACAATTGTCTTAATATAAATGGACTTTTTTGGTTAGAATTAATTACCTCCCTTGCAACTATAACTATAACTTTTGACGACCTCTGTGGAGCAATGGGTCGCATTATAAAGTTGGAGGACTTGGGTTCGATTCCCGACTCGAGTCTGGTCTGGTGGGAGGCTTCGGCCGTCGCTAGTGACCAAGTGTCGGCAAGCGAATTAGTGTTCCGGCACGATATCGCGTAGAAACCGTTATATATTACATTATAACTTTTGAATTTTTTTTTTGACACACAATGTATTTCTCTTTTGACAACAATTACCTAATGACGAGGACATCCATAGGAGAACGAAAGTAACCGACATAGCCCAACGAATTAGCAAGCTGAAGTGGCAGTGGGCGGGTCATATCTGTCGCAGAACCGACGGCCGTTGGGGCAGACGTGTTCTGGAGTGGAGACCGCGTACCGGTAAGCGCAGCGTAGGACGGCCACCTGCTCGCTGGACCGACGACCTGAAAAGGATCGCTGGTGGCGGGTGGATGAGGAAGGCGGAGGACCGTGTGTGGTGGCGCGCTCTCGGAAAGGCCTATGTCCAGCAGTGGGCGTCTATAGGCTGATTGATCGATTGATTGAACAATGACCTTCTATGCAAAGGTTTCTATATCATCGTTCGGTAAGCACAATCACTCACCATGGTAACGGTGCGTACTGCGGCTCGCTTTACAAATACCATTATTTCAGGCAAAATCTTATTATGACTGAAATAAAAAAGTGATATAAGTAAAAAAAATTAGAATAGTTATTTGAACACTATCGTGAATGAATTATAAGAACTGATTCAGTAGTTTTAGATAGGGATAATAAATAACAAACAAAGTTAACTTTACAATGTTGTCGAATATATATTGTAGTACCTAAGTATGGATAATTAATTATTGAATTGTAAATACTTTATTGTATGTTGGTTTGTCTCCTTTAAGTTCACAGCCGCCACAACCCTGAGCTTGTATCCGTAACTGTCGTTCACGGATTGGTCTTCACTGGCACCGGAGAAAATGCCTCCGAGACAATGTTTAAACCGTCTAGAATAGACGTAAAGGCCTAAATGACGTTACTCCTTCACGATTCACTTGCTTCTCTCTTAATTGCCTATTTTATAGCTTAGTACTACTGCTACTAAAATTTAACATTTATCAATGCCACGCTCAGTATTTAAAAGCCTACTACCCTCGTTTTCGCTTACTTTTAATTTCGTCATTCTCATGTTTTTAACTTGAAAACCAAACCTCTTTTCTGTATTATATCGGTACAATTATATATATGTGGATATATATAATTGTACCTATATGATACAAAAATAAAGCAGTGGTGCTTTGATCTGTTATACCTCAATCGTTCAGTCTACTTTCTCTACACATATAAACAGGTTGGTATATGTGAACTATCAAGCTTCTGTGTATAAAAGGAGCCATGCCGCAACATATAGGAAACGCGGGCTGCCAGCATTCCGAGCGTCTATTTGGAAGTGTACCAAATAGCTAGTATTAAGCAACCTTCAAACCGCTAATCACAGCGGCAGGCATCTCGGCAGGTCAAGGAGTTCCACTGCCGACTGCGCGCATACCTGCTGAACTAATGATTAGGTGAAACAAAGTGAGTGGGAAGATAAAGGAATGCCTTACTTTGAGTGGTATTAAGTTCACGCACGTGAATATCAACTCACTAAGTAAACTTGAATGAATGTAAGAAATTGATTGATTGATTTTTTTTTTATCCACTACAAGTAAGCCCTTGACGGCAATCTCACCTGATGGTAAGTGATGATGCAGTCTAAGATGGTAGCGGGCTAACCTGTTAGGGGTATGGTAAACCCACACTTTCTTTTCAATTGGTTTCTACACGACATCGTGCCGGAACGCTAAATCGCTTGGCGACATGCCTTTGTCGGTAGGGTGGTAACTAGCAACGGCCGCAGCCTCCCACCAGACCAGACTCGAGCCGGGAATCGAACCCAGGACCTCCAACTTTATAATGCAACAGCGCGCGCGCTGCGCCACGGAGGTCGTCAAAAATATGTAAAAGTGGATACATTTAGGAAAGCTTGTAGAAAAATCATAATTACGATATTAAGGATTAAATAAACGATTCACAGCATTATGTCACATGGTATTTTATTATGGGGTAATGCTGCTGATATTGACACTATATTTGTTTTGCAGAAAAGGGCTGTTCGTGCGGTATATAAATTGGATCCCAGAGAGTCATTAAGAGATAAATTTAAAGATTATAAGATAATGACAGTGCATAGCCTATATATATTTGAAAATTTAATGTATGTTCATAAAAATATTGATAAATTCAAGAAAAAAATGGACTGTAACGCACTGAACATCAGAAGTAAACTTGTAGTACCGTTTAGTAGGCTGCACAAAATTAGTAACTCATTCAAAGGATTTTTTTTTTTATATTTTATAATAAATTACCTATTGATATCTTGGAGATGTCTATCAATAAGTTCAAAGTATTTATAAAACGAAAGCTTGTAGAAAAATTATATTACGATATTAAGGATTAAATAAACGATAAAAAAGCTTGGGTGTGAATTGCTCTATCTCCATAGGCACTATAATTTGTTATTGATTATGTGAGATGGTGATAACAAAAGAAACAGCTAAGTTTGTTGTGGGTTTCATCTTAGACCTGGGCGCGATTTAAACCCTCTTTCCCCCTTTCTGAGCTTTAGTTTTACGTTGTCGATTGTAGTTATCACCCACTTCACGAATAGAAATAATGAAATGAACGATTCATAGATGCCTGTAATAGGTTTATGTGAATAAAGCTATTTTTGCTTTGATTTGATTTATTTACGAGTTAATCTGTAAACATAATTGAAGTTACGATTCAATTTAAGCGTCTTTTATTATTTCGTAAGAACTACAGGTTACTGAGTCTTTTCGTCTTTAATTTCACCCGAGCTTAACTTTGAAGATGCTAAGCCAAAACAACAGAACAGATTTACAAAGAATTCGGTTATCGTTCAGATAAATATACCTACTATCAGCTTTATACGCGTAATTAATTTGATTTGAGTGTGATATCTGTTCAAACAATACACTGGGATACTATAACGTTACTAAAATAACTTATTTAACAAAGCTTACTGTTTGACGCTTCTGAACTTCTGAAGCAAGGATAAAATAGTTCAGCGAAACCAGTTTTAACTTTTTAGCGCAGCGATTAAAGTTAGTTATTATTTTAATTACTATGCTCATAGAAATAATTTAACCAGCACGAGTTTGGTCGTCCTTTTAACTGTTGTTTCCAGTTAAGTCGTAACTATGTTCTAACCTTAAGTTTCTGTGTTATCTGCGAGAGTATATACACAAAAAATTGTAGTATTTGGTTTTTAGTATTAAAAAGCCACACAGACTGCCAAATGTTACTTCTACCAGTAATTCTACTACTATATATATAATACTAGTAAGGCTCGAGTCTGGTCTGGTGGGAGGCTTCGGCCGTGGCTAGTTACCACCCTACCGATAAAGACGTGTCACCAAGCGATTTAGCGTTAGTAGCCAATTCGGAGTATGAGTTTACCATACCCCTAACAGGTTAGCCCGCTACCATCTTAGACTGCATCATCACTTACCATCAGGTGAGATGCAGTCAAGCGCTAACTTGTGGTGAATAAAAAAAAAAATTGTTGTAGATGTATTAATTAAAGTGATTGCGGTGTTATTTTTTTTATCCACCACAAGTTAGCCCTTGATAACAATCTCACCTGATGATAAGTGATGATGCAGTCTAAGATGGTAGCGGGCTAACTTTAACAGGTTATGGTGAACCCACATTCCCAATTGGTTTCTACGCGACATCGTGCCGGAACGCTTAATCGCTTGGCGGCACGTCTTTGTCTGTAGGGTGGTAACTAGCCACGGCCAAAGCCTCCCACCAGACCAGCCTCGAGCCGGGAATCGAACCCAGGACCTACAACTTTATAATGCGACAGCGCGCACGCTCGTCGTCGTTGTCAAAAGAATGTTATGAATTTACCGATCTCTTAATTTACGGAAATGAATTATGGGGTTAAAATCATCATCATCATGATCAACCCATTACAGGCTCACTACAGAGCACGGGTCTCCTCTCAATATGAGAAGGGTTTGGCCATAGTCGACCACGCTGGCCATGTGTGGATTGGAAGACTTACCACGCCTTTGAAAACATTATGGAGAACTCTCAGGCGTGCAGGTTTCCTCACGATGTTTTCCTTCACCGTTGAAGCAAGTGATATTTTAATTGTTTGTTATTTTTTTTTAAACGCACACTACTCCGAAAATTTAGAGGTGCGTGCCCGGATTCGAACCGCCAACCTCTGATTAGAAGGCTGGCGCCCTAACCACTAGGCTATCACCGCTTCAAAATAAATATAATATATAATAAATATAATAAAAGGGGTTAAAATAGGGGGTCTCATTTTATATATAGGAAACTTAGGAATTGGAGACGTTATTGTACGATACTCTTTAGGAGTCGTGTTACTAACGCCGCCGACATGTTCGCGGCTTTGTTGTCGGCGGTATCACATATCTTTATGTCGGATTTTCGGCGATACGTTTGCAACATGCTCATGCGAAGATAATTTCAAAATAGAGTCGCCAACACTTAGGCGCCGTGGAAAAGTACTTTGATACTTTAAAATTTCGGTAGAAGGCCCCATTACTTACACCAACTCGTTGGTCTGTTCGTTATCCGGTAAGTTTAGCTACGTATAACGATGGGTTCTAGGTTGGATCGAAAATTGTAATTTGGTTTTTATGTCAAGAAATCTCTTTGTGCGTGTCCCGTTTATATATCAATCAATCATAATCTTAATTGAAATGTTCCTTTAAAAGGCATTTTTACGCGTCAATAATTTACATAGCAATGATTTGATGTTGATAACTACATTCGTAAACTTAAAACTAAAGCTATGAGGGTTCAAACGCGCCCTGCTCTAAGAAGAAGCCCACAACAAACTTAGCCGGGTAAATTTTCTTTTTGTTATCACCATCTGCCACTTAAAATTATCTTTCGAGCTATCTTATTTCATACTTATATATGTATATTAACAATATCTCGCCAGAAGTCGCCCAGATTGCGAACTGCGAGGTCGTCCAATCATACATATATCTTGGTGCTTTAATTTCGAACAACGGAGGTTGCGTAGAAGAAGTGAAGCGACGTATGGCGATAGCTAGAACTGCGATGGACAGGCTTAAGAAAATATGGAAGAACAGGAACATAACAAAAGCTACTAAGCTTGTTCAAACTCTTGTTTTCCCCATATTTTTATACGCTGCGGAGACGTGGACTTTGCGACTAGTCGAGAAGAAGAAGATTGATGCTCTGGAGATGTGGTGCTGGAGGCGAATGCTGGGAGTATTATGGACCGAATTTCGCACCAACATCTCTATACTCCAAGAAATCGGCATTAAAAACGTCTTTTGGCGTTAGTACAGAGTCGCATCTTAAAATTCTTTGGACACGTCTCCCGGCGTGAGAGTGACTCCACAGAGCGTTTTGTCGTGCAGGGCACTAGAGGTCGAGGAAGGGCACCCATGCGATGGACCGATCAGATAAAGTCTGCTGTGGGCGGTCCTTTGCTCGAGTGCACCAGGCTTTCGGCCAGCCGTGAAAAGTGGCGGATGCACGTGAGGCGTATAACATCTGTCCTCAAAGACACTGCTTCATGATGACCACGACCACTCTGTCAAGAGTGTAACGACAAAGAAGAAGATATGTATATAAAATACTTATTCATACTTATTTATACTCATACTTATATTTCATTAATATCTGCTATATGCTATATGCTAATAGAGGAGCTCTGTGGAGGCATTAATAAGCTCCAGTTGGTAATCTCAAGGAAACACGAAATAATCTTATTACCAGTCAGAGATACCACGCGAAGACGCGGGAAAATCAGTGTGGTACATAAATGTCAAGGTACAATGACACATAGCTGCGTGATGACGAGGCAAATCGCTGTCATTATCGCTGGCCAACTTCTGAATATGGAAGTTCTTTTGTTTGTCACCGCCAAATAATTGTTACAAAGCGTGTGTTTGTGGTTGTAATGACTCTTGCGCAAACACAAAAACAAAAGTAAAACTTTACTTACATGTAAACAATTATCTATTTAACTGAATAACTAAAACGAGTAACTTTTTATCTTAAAAAATCATCATCATCATCATGATCAACCTATTATCGTCTCACTGCAGAGCACGGGTCTCCTCTCAATATGAGAAGGGTTAGGCCATAGTCCACCACGCTGGCCATGTGCGGATTGGCAGACTTCACACGCCTTTGAGAACATAATGGAGAATTTTCAGGCGTGCAGGTTTCCTCACGATGTTTTCCTTCACCGTTGAAGCAAGTGATATTTTAATTTCTTAAAAACGCACATAACTCCGAAAAGTATGAGATTCGAACCCCCGACCTCTGATTAAGAGTCGGACGTCCTAACCACTCTAGGCTATCACAACTTTGTCCGGGAAGTATACAATGGGTTCCCCGGGCGTTAGCCAAATCCAGCGAGTGGGACATGCTGTGGTGGTTTTTAGTTTGGGTATATCCCAACGATAAGGGGGGGGGAGTCCCACATAACCTCCGTCCAGCCCAACGGACGGAGGTAGCGATAAAGCTTTTCCACCACGACAAAAAAAGGCTATCACAACTTTCTATCCTAAATATGCTATGCTATGCTATCCTAAATACCGTATATTCTTTTAATAGATTTTTTTTTTTGAGTTTAATTAAAGGATTACCTTATAGAAGAAAGTCAAATGTATTTTTTTAATTCAAGATAGTAAATATAAAAATTCAAATCCAAAATAATCTTTATTCAAATAGTCCTTTAAAAGGCACTTTTGACGCGTCCATAATTTACGTAGTAGTTATTTCATGGTGATAACTATATTCGTAAACTTAAAACTGAAGCCGAGGGTTCCAAACGCGCCCTGATCTCAGAAGAAGCCCACAACAAACTTAGCCGTGTTTTTTTTTCGTTATCACCATCTCACATAATAAATAATAAATTATAGTACCTATGAGATAGTGCAATTCACATTCAAGCTTTTTTATCTTCTATATAATCCTTAATATCGTAATATGATTTTTCTATAAGAAATTTTATGAACTTTTTGAACTTAAGTATAATGTCGAAAACCCTACGAGTAAAACCTCTTGTAATAGACAGCCATTGGAATACCTCGTGAGCCTCCTTTTTAAAGTCGGTTATTAATTAGTCAGTCATACGTCGGCCAGTATACACAAAACGACAAATAACCAGTAATAAGGCGGCAAAAATCATGGAAACATACATTATAAGACAAGTGTGGGAAGCGATTGTCCGTACGCAACCAACTATGTGATGACGAGCGGTTATTGTACGTTGTAATGTTAAATTCTTGTAAAAATCACGTATTTGAGAATAACTCGTATGAGCACAATGCCATTTCAACTGGCTTCGTATTTATCTGAAACAGGCAAATCTGCACGGTGCAATCTATTAGTTTTTAATCGCAAATCCTCATACGCCAAAAACACATATACCAAAAAGCACTGGCAACGCGCCGTTTACTCCAACGACGGAGCATCCTCAGAAGCTTTTGACTTCTTTGCTTAGTCACCAATTTTACATACGTAAGTATTACGGTGAATCATTTAGATACATAAAATAACTTCATGTAACAAAACACAAAGAAACAATACAAAAAAAAGTACTCCAAAATAATTGTGTTAGGTTTGCACGTAGACAGTTATCACTAAGAGTGATATTTAAAAGCGTAAGAAGCTGTTATCGGCATATATAGTGTACATCAAAAGATATTATTAATTAAACTTGCTTTAAACATAATAAATTAAAGTAAGTAACATCTACTGTAAGCTGCTGTTTTTATACACTACAAGTTGGCTCTTGACAGTTATCCCACCTGGTGGTAAGTGATGATGCAGTCGAGGATGGTAACGGGGTTGGGGTATGGTAAACCCACACTTCTAATTGGTTTCTACGCGACATCGTGCCGGAACGCAAAAACACTTTGCGACTCGTCTTTGTAGGCAGGGTGGTAACTAGCCACGGCCGAAGCCTCCCACCAGTCTAGACTCGAGCCGGGAATCGAACCCAGGTCCCCTGACTTTGTATTACGATAGTGCGCGCACTGCGCCACAGAGGTCTGCCGCGTAGACCGATAAGACGTATGGGCTTGTTACAACTGTCATACCTCTAAAAGTTTAGCCTGCTAGTTTTCTAGACAGCTTCATCAGTTATCTCCAACCTCTATAAGATATTTGAAGTATAAAACTAAATTGTGGTTGATAAATCCTACTTCCTACTAATATTTTAAACGCGAAAATTTGTATGGATGGATGGATGTTTGTTACTCTTTCACGTTAAAACTACTGAATGGATTTTTATGAACCTTTACAATAACATAGCTTAAACATCAGAATAACACATAAGCTACAATTTATACAGATATTGTGTGAATTGTCAAAAATATGACGATAAGTGTCAAGTAAGTTGGAAAAAATCTACCATCTGCGTGATAATTTTAACGTCATAATGTGAGTTCTTTTCCACGCCACGCTAATACAAGCCACTCGAAATACTAATCCCGCGCAGACTCCATATATATTTTATATATATTATTTTTTTGATAAATACGCGCCTTATGTGGAGAACACCTAAGTCTATGACTCTTATACCTTCTTCATTTGTATTAATACATATAGGATGAAAAAACCCGGATGCAGATCTTTTCGCTGATTCATGACCTGAACGCGGGTAAAGCCGAAAGAATAAGCTAGTTATTAAAGTAATTGCTAAACTGCGATTAATATCATTAATTTAAGCCTCACATATTCAAACAATGGCAAATTAAAACTACAATCATTCTTATTACGTTGAGAATAAGAATGAAAATTTAATGAACTAAGTTGACCCTTGTAAACCCCTAACGAAGCTTCGTTTTAAACTGGGTATTGAACCTTGGCCCGGCAGGAGATAATGTTGAAAAGTTCTTATTTATAAGAACATAAGACACATTTTTGATTGGCCTCTTTTAAGTATGTATTTTGATCATAGTGTATTAAAGATAGCGGATTCTTCTAAATTCTCGTTTGATTACATACTTCAGCATCCCTGGACCTCTGCACCAGCCGTTGGGTGGCTTTTTTATGAGCCCATACTCCCACATCCCCTGCTCGAAAACTTAGTCTCTAGATAGACATATTCACCCCACAATCTTCGTTAAATGCAGTAAATATGTACACGAAGGGATGTGCGGTCAGATTTGCAGGTTTGAATAACTTTTGATTCTAAATAATCTTAGTTAACTTGTTGCCAAGAAAAGCAACTTAATTATCCTATTTCAACTCCTAAAGAATAGAAAATTCCTTCAAAATGTCCAAATTAAATTGAATTGAATTTAACTTCAAAAATTACGTATTTCTATGCAAAGTCCTCCTATTTTTACCCCTATTTTCGAAAAATCCGGCATTATCTCTTATCCTACATCATAAAACAAACCTCTAAAGAAAATTGCAGCACTGGGCCTCAGGGTATGGGCAGGGCGCTGATGATACAGTCAGTGAGACCGGATTTTTCTTTTTAAATATTAAGATTAAGTTTATATTAAGTTTTGTTTACTGTAAATGCTTATTTTAGCTTAGGTACATGTTATTTATTACAAATTGATATTGATATTGATACCTAATTAATCTAATGACAATATATTTAAAATACTAGTATCTATTTTTATTTTCTAAAAAACTCAATTTTCATAGTATTTCACGTTAATGTCATGTTTTTTACGAAGGAATTATTTAAAGTTCATTCAGGATTCAAAATAACAACACAGTTGATCAAATATGGTGTCTGTGAATAATAGCGTGTAAAATACAACCAATGATTAACTTCGGAAGTCAACACGAAACCACACACTTGTGACGTCACATTTATTAACATATTAACAAGGTATCGATATTGTTTACGTCATGTAAGCTTGAAAAGATTTACTAATCCACATAAGTCATTTACTCCCCCGACCTAAGCGCTCCTCTCCGAAAGAGGAGACCTAAACATATCCTTCATGACCCTGACGATCAGATGACTACTGACAACACACTCGCACCACCTACCACACAATCATACGCTACACACCGTCTTCGCCGGCGAAGACGAGGTCCCCGCTATCTCACGTCATCCGGACGTGGGCTCCATCCACGGCCTCGGAGACGTACGGACCACTCACCGTCCGACCCCCCCGTTATCCCAAACGTCGCCTAAGCCGAGGTCCGGCCTCAAAGGAGGCGCCCTTAGGCAGTCGTTCCCATAGTTTCTTCGAGCCCTAGGGCTCAAAATTTCTTCTGGCAGAGGTTCTTTCCAAAGCTAGCCAAACAGCCCGGTTACGCTGTGGCAACCAATAGGGTTTGTACAGCTAATAGACAGTCCGAAAAAAAAAAAAGTCATTTGTTACCTGTAAACATTGTTGCCGCTAACCGCTCCGCCCATGAACGTGGCCCCACCCTGTATGTTAGTGAGAAGATTCAATCATCGGTAAGAGAGTGTAATGCAATCAAGTAATTGCGACGTCCGGCGCTGCGTGTAATTGTCTTTGTTAACGAGGGCATGTTACGAGGCTGGACTATTTTTGAAAAAACTTTGCTTAATTGGCCGCACGTGACGATCGTTTTAAGGAGATATTTTTTTTATATACACTACAAGTTAGCCCTTGACGGCTATCTCACCTGGTGGTAAGTGACGATGCAGTCTAAGATGGTAGCGAGCTAACATGTTAGGGGTATGGTAAAATTAAACCCCTAATTTGTTTCTAAACGACATCGTGCCGGAACGCTAAATCGCTTGGTGACACGTCTTTGTCGGTAGGGTGGTAACTAGCCACGGCTGAAGCCTCCCACCAGACAAACTTCCACCAGATAGTTATGATTCCAAACTTAAGTAACGGTATTTGTAATGCCGGCTGTTTAAACGTACGCACATAAACACTATGTGCCTACTGCAAAAATACTGCTTTGTTAATCTAAAAATAAGTCCGTAATAAAGATTTTTGAAATATTACCCTCACGGCTACAAATGAGGGGCTAAAACTATTTTGTAACTACAATTTAAAAATTAAAAAGTAGGAATTATCTTTATTGTCACCTATTATTTAACTATTTATATATACATTAAATATATACTATGTATCATTAAATATGTGACAAAGGAGCTGGCTCAGTATAACTGGACACTGGTGTACAACCAGCCCCTTTCCCATCGGAATTAGCGATTGAGCAGTGACAAACAAACAAAATAAATGAAAAATCACAAAGTAAAGAAGTTAAATTAACAAAGGAAATGTTATGAGATAGTCATAGGTAGATAAAATATAATCTAAATTTATTTCAGGCTTGTCAAATCAAAATCAAAATAATATAAAAAATATATAAACTTAATTTAAAAAAAAATAATATTTTAAAATATTAACTTAACAACTAGACTTTTAAATAGAATAAAAGCAATGTAACATATTTAACTTCAGAAAAACTTTAATAATTAAAAGGAGAATTACAATCGTCATTAAAATCAATAAAATAAAATAGTTTTACTATCAAAGCAATAAGGAAAACTCTTAGCTTTAAAAGCAACCAAAAAATAAATCTAATCTAATCTAATCAACATGATCAATCCATTGCCGGCTCACTACAAAGCGCGGGTCTATCAATATGAGAAGGGTTTGGCCATAGTCCACCACGCTGGCCGTGTGTGGATTGGCAGACTTCACACGTCTTTTTGAGAGTGAACTAAATGAACAAAAACTAATATTAATACAAAAAAAAAATGACAGAAAGTCTCATAGATAGATACAGTTATCCAAACCCCATCCCAGCCTCTCGTCAGACATCCCAACCACTAGACCCGCAAGGTGTCAGGTATCATCATCATCATGATCAACCCATTAACGGCTCACTACAGAGCACAGGTCTCCTCTCAATATGAGAAGGGTTTGGCCATAGTCCACCACGCAGACCATATGCGGATTGGCAGACTTCACCCGCCTTTGAGAACATTATGGAGACTCTCAGGCGTGCAGGTTTCCTCACGATGTTTTCCTTCACCGTTGAAGCAAGTGACATTTTTTTTTTTTTAGGTGTCAGGTATGCGAGGTGCTAAAATAATATAATAATGAATCATCCGGCGCGTGATGCAGGCTGTGTGTGTGTGTTATTTAGTTTATATCGAGTCACCGCGTGACTCACGCCGGTGAGAAATAATTGTTCTTCTAACCTGTTGTACTTAGTTACTTTATAACTTAGAACGTAACTTAGGAGCGAGATATCCCACGGTGACGCAAACAACATGTTGTCGAGCTAAATATAAGTTAGCGAGGAATGTGGCATGAGCTGCTTTAAAATATTACCATCGCCATTCTAAGCCTAGATTCAAATTCAATAAGCACTTTTTGTGCTAGCTTATTCATTTCACTATCAAAAATATTATATAATAGCTTCTGTCCGCGACGACGTCTGCCTGGACTAAAGCTTCGCTCATATTTGAGAGATACGTATAGAAAATACATATCTTTTTCCGTAGCATAGGTGACATGTATGCCAAATTTCGAAGCTGTCTGCCCGCAGCTTAGCTCGTGAACAATTTTTAGTTTTCCCCCGGGGACTACTTAAGGAATCGGAATCGGGAGAACATAGGCTACCATTGCCTATGTTCTTTCCCATGACAAAGGCTACATACTTGCCAAATTTCATCTAAATCCGTTCAGCCGTTTTTGCGTGATTGAGTAACAAACATCTTACATACGATTTAGCTTATTTTATTTATAATTAATTAATAATATAATTAATTCATTATTAGGTAATTTTTATTTTTCAATTATTTTATATTATTTTTAATAAAAAAATTGGAATTTCAATGGATGAATGATGTGGTGTTGCCATGATTCAATATTTCTTACAATCAAAAGCTGTCTCAAAAATAAAACCATTCGTTAGATAGTGTACAATATATGCCAGTGTTTAATGTATTACTCGCATATACAATCATACCTATCTAGTTATGCACAAGGATGTCCTACGAGTATCTACACGTACGAAGAGCTAGCTTGCTGCAATATTATTAAAATACGCATCACGAAAATAACATTGTTTTTTTCATTAATCATAAAACAATCTTACTTGTATTACTAACTACAGAGGCAGATTTAACTCGTTTTATTTTTTATTTTATTAAGTTGTTTTTTGCCTGTTTTATGTATATTTTACTTATATCATGCACGTATTGTTTGCTTTGAAATTATTTTATATACATCGTACATGTAATTTAGCTTTACATAATTTAAGTTCAGTAACTTAATCAGTAGGCTCAATTTCGTACTCCATCAGCAATATCCGGAACTTGTGCAGAAACACTTTCAGGATTCATTATTATTATTATTTTTTATTATTTACAAAAAACCTGTATACACTCAACAAAAATAATCGTCGCGACACCACACTGTTCAATGCGAAATAGAAATGAAAATATCTGGCTTGCTTTCTATAAGAGAGAGAGAAAAACATGCGACGCCGCACAGCTTACAATAACAAAAAGTGTCGTGACCACTTTTCGTAAGAATTTTTTCCGTCTAGCCCCGCGCACACGTTTTCCGTTTCACAACGCGCGATGAGGAACTTCGTTCCAAAAATAAAATCTGTTCTCGTATTCTGTAACTTTTCAACAGTTGCTCACCAAAACGTTATATGCAGAAATAGCTAAGATCAAACCTAGAGTTCGCGCTTAGAATCACGGCACATACAATATCCGTTAAGGTGGTACTTAGATCAATATAATCGATCTAACGGGTGATAGGTTCAAGGACGTCGATACAATTATGATTAATGACAGTTTTGTAGGTTTGTCATTTCTGAGGTCGTCATAAAAAAATGTAATGATAAAATCGACAGTCACTTTAAGAGAGAAACACATTCTCGGCTCTAGCTGCCGTCAAATTCGAACTGAAAATGTATAACATCTTAAGCAGGCGTACTTAATGGGTTCTTTTGAATCTGTTCTAGCGCCGGTGCCGAGAGCTGATTCTACAGAAGTTCATTTTACCATCATAACAGTCTGCACTCGCTACCCCATTTACCTCTTACTTTTAAATTGCGGAATTGGTTGTCCACTTATTGCTAAGGATGACGTGACGTCTTTATACCTAGATATGCGACCGGAAATCGACAAAAAAAAATTTCCTTTTTTTTTTTTTCGGACTGTCTATTAGCTGTACAAACCCTATTGGTTGCCACAGCGTAACCGGGCTGTTTGGCGAGCTTTGGAAAGAAGCTCTGCCAGAAGAAATTTTGAGCCCTAGGGCTCGAAGAAACTAAGGGAACGACTGCCTAACTGCCTGCCGACTGCCTGCTTTGAGGCCGAATCTCGGCTTAGGCGAAGTTTGGGATAACGGGGGGGTCGGACGGTGACTAAATCTCCTTAAAAACGAGTGAACAAAACCACTTCTAAATGCATTATTCTTTATAATGCATTTTGTCCTTGTATTTATAAGGTATGTACTTACGTACGTATTATAAAATACGTGTTGAGGAAAATTAAAACTCTGAGTGACGGGTGTCTTGCCTGCCTGAGGAACGCAGAATCATTCATTTACTTTACAAATCACAATTGCTAAGATGACAAATAACTTGGACTAAAGCAAATTAAGCTTAGCTTACTTTATAATAACATCCGCGGAATATCATTAACGTCATCTTATCATCCCATTATTAGAAAAAAACCCTCCTCTTTCTTAAGAGAGGGAATTAGAACATGGCCCAACATGCTGCTCCAATGTGGTATGGTTATGAGTCGCTCGCATTTTCTTCGTTACCTCTGCATTGGTATCAGAATCGGAAAAAATGGCAACTGCTCCGGTAGGCCCAAAAGTTTATTGAAGTTTATATAAAACGTAAGCTAGTAGAAAAGTCCTACTATAGTGTACATGATTATGTAAATAATAAACAAGCTTAGGTATGAAATATTGCTCTAATAAGATAGCTCTTACTATAATATTGAGTGGCATGTGATATGGTGATAACAAAAGAAAATTTACCTGGTTGTTTGTTGTGGGCTTCTTCTTAGACCGGGGCGCGTTTGGAACCCTCATAGCTTTAGTTTTAAGTTAACGAATGTAGTTGTCACCATCAAATCACTACTATGTAAATTATTGACGCATCAAAAGCGCCTTTTAAAGGACTATTTGCATAAAGATTATTTGAATTTGAATGTAATCAGGACTATAAAGGATAATTAAAGGTGGATTATCAAAGTCTATCAATTGCTTAACTCCCTGCTGGTACTCAGAATGTTCGCAACAAAATTTGCTAGATATAAGCCCAGCCCGCAAGTCGAGACCTGGACTTCAAGATCTGTAGTTGAATATACTAACCAACGTTGATCTAGCAACGAAGAATGTAGGTATGATGTAATGTCTGTTATTGGAGCTGTATCTCCTTTGTACACATGTTTATTATCTCCGAGGCAGCGAGCTCGTGGAAAGCTTCAAAGATACCTCCAAAGTTTGCAACTTCAAATATCTGTTTCCGATTTACAAGAGCGAGGCAACAAGTAACTTTGTAAAGGCGTCCCTGATTCCAACATAGACTAGGCGTGAAGGCGAAAGATGGACGGAGCTGTTCATTTAATAGAAGCCGAAACATAAGAGTACATTAAAATGCCTACTCGAAAGGATTTATCGTCGGTCCAGAAGGTAAACTCTACCGAGACAAAGAATGCAAGAAACTCAGCAGTTGATCTTTCATCGAAGCCACCAGCAGTTGTGGATAAACATTATTGATATGAAATAATGAATAGAAGCAGGCGTTACTTTGCGGAAGTCCATGATAAACAATAAACAGCAAATATAATTTGCTTTATTCCGCCGACCACCGGGAGATTTGTATAATATAACACCACACAAAATCTTCCACTAGAACCTCTACACACGTTTCGACCCGACACCGGATCATCCACACAAGCGCGAAAAGTAAAGTGACAATCGTGTTGAATGCAGGTCCTTATATACAATGTATATATACAAATCTCCCGGTTGTCGGCGGAATATAGCAAATTATACTTGCTGTTTATTGTTTATTATTGATATGAAAAGCTTATACCACATAAAATGCTTTGTAATCCTAAGGGAATTACTTGAGTTGATTAACAAAATCCATACGATATCAGTGTCGATTCTGTTGTACACAAAACTCTAAACATAACTTAATAATTCAAAGGTCTAGGAGAAGTAAGGCTTTTCAGTATGTTGTCTAGTGTGAGTCTTCGGCCGTGGCCAGTTACCACCCTACCGACAAAGATGTGTCGCAAAGAGATTTAGCGTTCCGGCTCGATGTCGCGTTGAAACCAATTAGGAGTATTGGCTTACCATGCCCCTAACAGGTTAGCCCGCTACCTTCCTAGACTGCATCATTACTTAACACCAGGTGAGGTTGTCGTCAAGGGCTAACCTGTAGTGGATTAAAAAAAATGCTATTTGTGGAAAATAATACTGATAATTGTAGACCTGCCATATTAGTCTAGAATTTTTTGTAGGAGTCGGCACCGTTATACCGTTCTTTAGGCAGTTTAACAGAAGTTATTTTCCAGTCTTGACTTTACTGTTTGGTCTTACCCAATAATATAATTGCGCCCTCCATTTCGGGGCACTGGTCTCCATATTGTCCGCAGTTAGCCAACCCGGTGGACTACGACCTAGACCCCTTCTCACTCAGTTCATCTCAGAGACGTTGTAGTGGGCCAGGAATAAATTAATAAAGTGGTTAATGATATTTGGGGGTTCAATCGGACCGACCAGGCCCTGCCATACTGTAAAGCATTTTTTTTTATCTACTGCAAGTTAGCCCTTGACGGCAACCTCACCTGATGGTAGGTGATGATGCAGTCTAGGATGGTAGCGGGCTAACCTGTTAGGGGTATGGTACACCCATACTCCTAGTTGGTTTCTACGCGACATCGTGCCGGAACGCTGAATCGCTTTTGCGACACGTCTTTGTCGGTACGGTGGTAACTAGCCGAGGCCGAAGCCTCCCACCAGACAAAAAATAAGCATACTATATCAAAAATCCTCAGCCGTTTAAATATTTTCCCTTTAGTCTTTTAAATATATAGACTATAGAACCGTCAGATCAAACTTGTCAGATAACATGGCGCCTCTTTGTCATCCGCCATTTGCTTTTTACTGTCGGTTTTTCGTAACACGAGTATTTGGCGCGAAAGTTGCAACGTTTTATTTTTTAGCTGAATAGATATCAATTCCAATTTTACGATAGATAATAATTATACTGAAATTTTTAATTTTTATATCTCAATGAAGATTTCCATCTATAAATGCTTATCGTTATAAAATGATATCACGTCGTACGTAGTCGACAGAGCTAATAAATCGATTGCGTTGGGTAAACTAAGTTGACCTTTGTTTGTTACTCAATAGAGGCTGTCATTCGAAAAATAACATATAATCGTAACTTGTTTCTTACCTATTCGCTATTTCGTGATATTTGATTTTATGTTTTATCAGTATTTTCGGAAAGGCATATAGTAAGAATATATTGACATATTTATTATTTTGATAGAGCACATTAAATATTGTGTAAATACTTCAGAAGAATAGATAAAGCCTCAAATGTTTACCAAGATCAATACGTGCTACGTGTTAGATAAATTACCTACTAATTGCTTAATTCTTAAAACCTAATAAATAATAATATAATATAATAATAATATTTTTTTAAAACTCGGGAACGGCTAAACGAATTTATCTTATCTTGGTCATGAAACGTTTGTGGAGGTCTAGGGAAGGTTTAAAAAGTGAGAAAAATTCAAATTATTGCCGGGAAAACCCTAAAAGCAGCTCTTTTCTTTTTCCCATAAAAACGTTTTCTTAATAAAATATTGAGTCAATAATAATAATATAATAATAATATTTTTTTTAACCTAAGTTAAAAAAAATATTCTTACCTATATGAAGTCTTGGGTAACGCATACATATATGGGTACAAATTTCCTAAATCGTGAAAAACTCTCGTCCAGTTTCTCCGCATTTCCTTACATTTTCGATCTTTTCCGAAGGGATAAGTTACGACGTACCTAATTCCGCAAATCCTAACGACCTAAGGGCGAAGAGGCGGGGCTGGCCGCTATCGAGTTACTTGATTTATTTTATTATCCCTTCTTTTGGGAGGAATTTATCCGAGCTATCTTGATAATGTCTTCCGAAATCCTTGCGGGGTAGTCCTAACTAGCTAATCAGTGGAGTCCCTTTGCTAGCGTGGAAGTCTTGAGAAGATCGCATACTAGGCGAGGCGGAATCAAGCTAGTATATTGGAAACATAATGGAAAATTTTTGTTCCGTAACCTTTTTTGGATCAATACATTTTGAGAAAAAAAAAATATTACCACTCACCGGCCACCTCAAATAAACATTCTCCTAGAAATCTACCTCGCAGATTATGAGACCAAATGCCAGGCATTGTTACGTACTACAAGTTTTTATAGCTGTGATAGCCTAGTGGTTAGGACGTCAGCATCCTAATCTGAGGTTGAGGGTTCGAATCCGGGCACGCCTATAACTTTTCGGAGTTATGACCGTTTTTAAGCAATTAAAATATCACTTGCTTCAACGGTGAAGGAAACCATCGGGATAAAACCTGTGTGCCTGAGTGTTCTCTATAATATTCTCAAAGGCGTGTGAAGTCTGCCAATCCGCACAAGGTTGGCGTGGTGGACTATGGCCAAACCCTTCTCATATTGAGAGGAGCCCCGTGCTCTGTAGTGAGCCGGAAATGGGTTGGTCATGATGATGGTGAGATGTTTTTATTAAAACTAACAGTACCGGCTCGCTGTTAGGTTAGGTTAGTCTTCGTTAAGCCGTCGTTCCCGGCTAATTTAGCAATGTAAGACACTATGCGTTAGGAGAGAGGCTGTTCTCAATATGTAACTTTTGTGCTCGGTAGCCAGGTATCGGTTTGTTATTCCTAGTCGGTAGCGTTGAGGAATGTTCAGTGTTTGTTATTCAACTGCCACCTAGATCACACATCCAAGTATTAAACTCGATACAAGAACTTTCTCCATTCTAAATTACCAAAGTGTAACACTTTTGGTGAGTACATATTATTTTCTGTTTGGGAGGGGATGCTCCAAAACTGTTCGTTATTGAGTTTTGCTGCCAATCACTCCCGAACTTTCCGAGTAATTAAAATATAAGTAATAAGTGATAACAGCCCCGTTGGTCTAGTGGCTAGTGTGTACGACTACGAATGGTTTTTATAGGAGGCCTCGGGTTCGAATCCCGGGTCGGGTTAGAAATTTGGCCATGTCCACCCCAGTGCTTCGGAGAGGTCTGTCGGTCCCGCTAGTATATAATATGTGGCAGGCAAGTTGGAGTATCCGCCCGGGGAGAGCTAGCTGTGGGATGGAAAATCAGCTGATGATGAAGTCATAACTGAAAAATACACTCCAACCCCAATTCTAAATCAATCCCTGAACGAAAGAAAAGGTCGCATTATAAAGTTGGAGGTTCTGGGTTTGATTCCCGGTTCAAGTCTGGTCTAGGGAAGGCTTCGACCGTGGCTAGTAACCACCCCGCTGACACGAAAGATGAAGCGTTCCGGCACGATGACGCGCCAGAACCAATTAGGAGTCTGGGTTTACATTACCTAACAGGTAGCCCGCTACCACCCTAGCTTACCATTGTCGCTTGCCATTCAGGTGAGATTGTCGTGAAGGGCTAACGTGTAGTGGCCCAGCCGTGGACTGGCAATGGCTGATGATCAACGTATTGCTCGTCGTGCTTTTTACTCGTACACATAATCCCATGTCACCAACTTTGTATTAAATCATATAAAACCAACTACGTACGTCATGTAAAACTTTTATCTTAATCCGCTCCAGATTTCAAAAGAGCATACCCTCGCCTCCCCCCATTCTGTGTTAACAAAAACATGCTTCATTTTGGGAAACAAAACGTACATGACGCACGGCCCGACCACCCGGCCGACCGGCCGACCCCCGACCCGACTCGAAGATAGAACAATTGCACAATGAAAATATTAAAAGAATCCCGCTAAAGTTTACACCGATGATATCGTTACTAGAAAGATCTCCTGTGCGCTGCATATTACTCGGCTGGTTTTCATCATCATCATCATGATCAACCCATTGCCGGCTCACTACAGAGCACGGGTCTCCTCCCAATATGAGAAGGGTTTGGCCGTAGTCCACCACGCTCGCCATGTGCGGATTGGCAGACTTCACACGCCTTTAAGAACATTATGGAGAACTCTCAGGCGTGCAGGCTTCCTCACGATGTTTTCCTTCACCGTTAAAGCAAGTGATATATTTTTTTTTTAAATGCACATAACTCCGAAATGATAGAAGTGCGTGCCCAGATTCGAACGCCCTAACCACTAGGCTATCACCGCTTCAAGTATGTCTAAATGAATATTTACCAGCGTCCAAAGTCGTTTATGGCGATTATTCCGCATATTTAGCACTGTTAAGCACAATAAGTACATATTATATGGAATGTATTGAATGGAAGCAGAGTGTGCTGAAGTCGTGTACACCAGTATACAGTGAACTAAGTTCAAGTTGCTGTGATCTGCGTACAGTTGTGTCTAAGCAATTGAACGCTATTATATCAACATCTGAAGATGCTCCGATGTGCATAGAGAGGGCAATTTGGATGATCTGTATGCTGTGGTGTATACAGATTGAAGCAATTTTTAATTATTGCTAAGCTATTACAAGCTCTATGATGATCAGGACCTTTTTTTTTTTAATAATGCCACTATAAATTAACTCTTGCTACTGCTAACCGGTTGTTCGTAAGTGACGATGCAGTCCAAGATAGGAACGGGCTAAGCTGTCATGAAGTTATATTAAGCCAGAGATGACAATGATATGATAAACATTTGTAATTTTAGTGTTTAATTTATTAATTTATGTTTATTAAAACCAAAAATTAGGAGATCCGTTCATAAACCATAGTTCTTAACACAATTCAACGAGTCGAATGTATAAAGAGTTACTTACTATATCTTTATATTTTCTACGTCGACGGTTGCCTGGGAACGAAATAAGAATAGATAGGAGTATGTCCAAAAATCTCGACCTGGGAATCCACTTAAAAAGCAGTCTTAACTTATATACACATTAGGTTTAAAATCGCGCGGCGAGGGCTCGCATGCATATGCATAAATGCACTCGTATAATTGGGCGCTTCATCCGGAGCTCTGAGTATTAAAAGCATAAATTCGGGGAAGGTTTTACCAATTTTTCGAATAGTCGCCGTGACTGCGGCTGTAAGATGACGCTTTTTGCATTTTTTCCATTTTATATAAAAACCCAAAAAAAAAAAAAAAACATAAAGTAGTACAACAGCTTTTTTCAAGTAAACCTATTATAGACATCTACAAGTATGAAGCATTCGTATATAATATACTAGCCGTTGCCCGTGACTTCGTCCGCGTAGAATTGCTGATTTCCCTTGAGATTGAGGTTTCCCGTGCGGCCAATGCCCTGCTTCAGAAAGTAAGCTACAGGCAAATGTCAAACTGCCGATTTTCGTGTCTCTAAATTAAAAAACATAGAATTTTCATACAAACTTCCAACCCCTATTTTACCCCCTTAGGGGTGGAATTTCTAGATATTCTTTCTTAGCTGACATATCTTAGCTATTAACTACCTAATTGCTAAATTATAGCTTTATCCGTACAATAGTTTTTAAGATCTCGTGTTTAATCAGTAAGTATGTATGTAAGTGACCTTTCGCTTTTATATTTATTTAGATTTTTCATTAATTTAATGCGTGAGGTGATGGTGATAACTACACTTGCCAATTGAAAAACTAAAGCTAAGAGGGTTCCAAACGTGCCCAGGTTTAGAAGGAGCCCGCAAAAAAACTTAGCCGGATTTTTGTTTCTTGTCCCCACAATAACTCTCAATAATGAATTATAATTAGTCATGAGTTAGAGCAATTCACACCCAAGCTTTTTCATTGTTTTTGTAATCCTTAATATCGTAATAAGATTTTTCTATAGATTAGAGACATCTCCAAGATTTCAATAGGTAATTTGTTATGAAACAAAATACAACTTTTCCATTGAATGAGTTAAAAATTTTACGCGGACTTGTGGCATCACTCGAACCATTCTCCGTAAAGGTTTTCCCTCAGGTCATGAATGCTTCAGCCCTTCAATTTTATAGCGGACCAGCTGATTGGCTAGTCGTTGTCCTGACTAAAATTACAACAATATAAAAAACGTATCTAAAATAAATTTTTTATTTTTTTTTATCCACTACAAGTTAGCCCTTGACGGCAATCTCACCTGATGGTAAGTGATGATGCAGTCTAAGATGGTAGCGGGCTAACCTGGTAGAGGTATGGTAAAGCCATACTCCTAATTGGTTTCTACACGACATCGTGCCGGAACGCTAAATCGCTTGGCGACACGCCTTTGTCGGTAGGGTGGTAACTAGCCACGGCCGCAGCCTTCCACCAGACCAGACTCGAGCCGGGAATCGAACCCAGGACCTCCAACTTAATAATGCAACAGCGCGCGCACTGCGCCACGGAGGTCGTCAAAAACACAGACTAGTTGAAAGTCGGTATCGGAGCCAACGATGAGATGTTAACCAGTCGAGGGCCGTCCGAGTGCGTTTCTTTTAACTTTCAACAGTAATGGCTCCAGTCAACGCTGGCGCTATCTAGTGCCAACGGCCCAGTGACATATAAGGAGTAAACTTGGCCGGTAAAAACAAGGCATCGACACCGGTAACAAAACTCGCAGCTCGTACGCCCTCATTGACTTTGGTCACCGGAGAACACCCGTCCAAGTGACTCATAGACAAGTACAAAAAATACTAAAGGTACAATAATTTAAACAATAAAAATATCTAAAGTCATACAGCCAATTGCACACGAAAAATCTGATTTATACAACTAGATACCTATATTATGTTCTTCGCTGGCGTCATGTCTCGGGACACGTATTTGTCGGTAGGGTAACTAGCCACGGCCGAAGCCTCCCACCAGACCAGAATCTAGCCGTGAATGCTCGAACTCGTAATCGAACCCAGGACCTTCGACTTTATAATGCGACAGCGCACGCACTCCGCCATGGATGTCGTCAAAAAATCTTTAGAGCAATGCAGGTAACCGGCGACACGTCTTTGTTGGTAACTAGCCACGGCCGAAGCATCCCACCAGACCAGACTCGAGCCGGGACTAAAACCCAGGATACGGTAATATTATATACATAATATTATCATTCCCAGGAGCTTCGATTTTATAATGTGCCATACTGAGCCGCCGCGCGCCACGACGAATGTCCGCTAGAGTTATTTTGATTGTCGCACACATATCTGTCATGTGAGGCTAACTTGGGGCTGCTGTCGCGACACACGCGGCGTGACGTGACGGCGGTGTCGGCCGCCGCTTCGAGCCGCGCGAGTTGGAGCGTAGTTTTAGTCGCCGCGCAGTCGCCGCTGCCGCCGGGCAAGCCACATCTCGACGAATCGTAAACTATAGCTCACTCTTCACCTTCACAGAGGATCCTTCATCATCATCCTCGACACAACGGATTCTCACAATCCCTCTCCCGTGGTTGAAGGGGTTTGCGTTTGAAGAGAGACTTTCAAGTTTTGTTTGACGTACGGACGCTTTTTTTTATACACTACAAGTTAGTGGTAAGTGATGATGCGGTCTAAAATGGTAGCGGGCTAACCTGTTAGGGGTATGGTAAACCCATACTCCTTATTGGTTTCTGCACGACACATCTTTGTCGGTAGAGTGGTAGCTAGCCATAGCAGAAGCCTTCCACAAGACCAGAGTCGAGCCTAGAATCGAACCCAGGATCACAAACTTCATAATGCAAAACATAACAGCTGTTCACAATCCCTCTCTCGTAGGTGAAAGGGATTTGTGCTGTTTTTTATCACAGCATCTTTTTAATTGAGACTGTGATGTGAGACTTTCAAGTATTGTTTGAATTCGGTTCTTTTCCCACCAAACAAACATTTAGTTCGTTCAATAGTATAATTGTATGTGAGTCACAGTTGATGTCTGCTGTTAGAATAAAATTAAAATGATTCATATTATAATATTGTGGTACGGCAGCTCAGGATGACTCTTTTGCGTGTTTGTCACCTGTACCATATACTTAGTACTTATTTATTTCAGTAGGTCTACTTTAAAACAACTTCAACATAATATGTTTGTAGTTAATCTATCAGTAGATAAGGCTGATTCGAATACTCTAAAATCGGCCTTCCCTACTAACTCTTGTCCCACTTTGAAGACCACGATGGCACAGTGCGCTGTAGAACTATAAAGTGGGCAGTCCGCCGTTTGAATTCCGGCACACGAGGCTAATTTAGTGGGAGGATTTAGTGGCGGCAAAAACCTACTACCAAGTGATTTTGCGTTATACCGATTAGGAGGATGGGTGTAGGCGACATCGCCCCGCTGTAAAAAAAAAATGAAGAAAACAAACCTCTTATAAGTTAACCTACATCTACAATGAACCTAAAGTTTAATTTGTTATCGCGCCAACGATAACAAATACAATAATTATTATTACAACTTAGATCTTTACTTTACGCAAATAATATCTCTATTTCTAGCACAATGTCATATGAAAAGTGTAATGCAAACCACGCTCGCTAAAACTGAACGCCATTGGGTACGCAAATGAATTAATGATGAGTAACACAATAATAATATCGTATTTCGTACATATTACGTTTATTAGATTTATTTCTATTTGCGAACGAAAATTCTAATGAAATTTCCTAAATACGTCTTCAAATTGCCAACAACTGGCGCAAGTATGAGTCAAAAGTTGTAAATGTACCGGGTAATTAGTACTCTGCGTGATAGAGGTAATATTGTTTTCTGAGAAGTCACCACCGACGCCGCAACACACGTAATGTGAAACCGCAAACGTAAGTTTGATAAAGGCGCTGGCGCTGATCCGGATGAACACATAGTGTTCACTTTAGAGTAGAGTTAAACTGAACTAAACAGACACTGAAGCAAAAGTGTCAGAAGACTGTCAGCCAAAGTGCTGCTGTCCCTAAGAACAGTACTATCATAATAGTTAACGTGTCTCTAAAGTTTAAGTACCGTTTCTAAGATGATACCGAGAAGATGGAGTCATCATCATCGTCTTGATCAACCCATTGCCTTTCTTCAATTCTACTCGTCTGCCGCGGGTCCCGTAACAAACAACCCTTTTTATGTTAAGGAACTCATATTGTACGGGATGGGATAGATCATAATCTGAAATGACCTTTCAGATCTTTGTATTGGTTCATCATCACCATTATGATCAACCCATTACCGGCTCACTACAGAGCACGGTTCTCCTCTCAATATGAGAAGGAGTACACATCAACAAATTAAATGAAACAATTTCATTCAAACACGCTTCTTTCCGCCGTTTTTTAATGAAGGGATTATAATATAATTTCACTTTCCATTTATTGTGGGAATCGTGCATTCGTCTAAATAAATAATTAGTAAAGAGATCATCATTCAAATTGTCTTGTTATTTACCATTGTAGTGTGACGATGATTTCTACATTCGTTAATTTAAACTAAAGACACGAGGGTTCCAACCGCGCCGCGGTCTTGGAAGAAATCCACAACAGAAGCCAGGTATTATTCATATCACATTGTCACTTAAAACTATTTGAGAGCATCTACTTAGAGCAACAGTTCATACTAAAACATTTTTTATAATTTAAGTAATTATATCTACTATATATAGGACTAATCTCTGAGTTTCTGCTCAACATATACTTTAAACTTATTGATAGATAACTCCGAGATTTCATCCCGTAGTTTATTGTAAAATTGTATGGAATTTTCCCTTAAATGAACTAGTAATTTTATAATGAATAGAAGCAGGCGTTACTTTGCGGAAGTCCATGATAAACAATAAACAGCAAGTACAATTTGCTATATTCCGCCGACAACCGGGAGATTTGTATAATATAACACCACACAAAATCTTCCACTAGAACCTCTACGCACGTTTCAACCCGACACCGGATCATCCTCAGGAGATGTTTACTTCACAAGCGCGACAAGTAATCTTTACTTTTCGCGCTTTACGTGCGTAGAGGTTCTAGTGGATGATTTTGTGTGGTGTTATATTATACAAATCTCCCGGTTGTCGGCGGAATATAGCAAATTATACTTGCTGTTTATTGCTTACTAATTTTATGTAGCAGAGTATACTACACTGCCTGCTTATTATTGCTTCTAATGTTTAAACTATTAGTCACATTTAGGCATAAATTAGGCGAGGCAAATGCCTTCGCATTATGCTGTAGAAAAGTAGATAGTGTAGGTACCGAACTAAAATTTGGCCCAGACAACAAGACTTCGGCTAGAATATGTTTTTCATAGTACAATACGTACAATCCGTAATAGTAGTTTTGTATAGTACAACACAATACGTAATTACCTGCGTTGCTATAAAGATGGTTATGTTTTATAAAAATAAATAACGAAAACGTTAAATGTGTCGCGACCCTAACGTCTCGTTGCAAGTTACTTCATCCGGACACGTTTGTCACATGCAGTGGCCACTCGCTCACGTATTTATGCGTTTTTGACTCCTACCGCCCTCGCAATAAAGACTGTTGTGCCATAAATTGTATCTTTGAACTGTATGAGACACTTTTACCATACGTTACGATTGCGACATCGCCGACTAATTCTATTCGGTAAACATCTCGTTTTCTTTTCGGACATTTTCGCTTATTCTCGGTTGAGTGCGTTGGCAAACCGTTGACCCGTTGGTTTGCTATAAGATATACAAATCAATGTCAAGGGTAAAAATTTTAAATATTCGTACAGACCAGCGCTCGAACATAATCCCGGATTTGATAGCAAATGATAAAACAGCCCAAGGTGAAGTTTGTTTGTTTCAGGCTGAGATTATTAGAGCGTACTATATCGTCATTTGTGGTTCAAACGCAAAAGTTTTTTGTCAACCATGTAGCTTTGAGTTTGAACTTCTTCTAAAATCTGTTAAAAGTCAATGTAAATTGCATACACCTCAGCCTTAAGTTACTAGTAAACCTAATTACCTACTTGCTATATATTTCGGTTATCCAATTAGTAGATTACCAGCATTGTACATTTGGCGATGTAGAAATGCGTATGAAATATAAAATTACAATTATGTTATGTATTATTTTTTATTCTTATATGTGACTAAGATACATCATAGGTTCTACTTGTTTAATTTTATCAAGTTAAGAAACGTCTAGGGCCTTAATCTTTCATTATGTTAGACCTTGGCGGCTATTTCACTGTGATGTGCGCTTATGTTGATCATTACGTGCGACATCGTGCCGTAACGCTTAATCACAGACCATACTCGATGCGTGAATCGAGCGCAGAACCTGTAACTTTATAATGCGACAAAGCACGCGCTGCGTCACAGAGGTTCTGGTCTAAAATCTACGATCAACATCACGATTTGACAACAATTGAGAATATTATCAATTTGAGAATAATATCAAAGTATACACAAACCCCATGCAGAGTTGTTGCAGACTTGTCGTATCGGAATCGTGTCGTCCGGCGCGACACGGCGGCGCGTTACAGATCCTCCCCAGTTTCACAGCGGATTACATTTTTGGGTTAGTTTTGACAAAACGACCGCTTTGTTTCTAAGTTTCGTTGCAGTTGTTTTTTTGTTGTTCGTCTGCTCTCTGCAGTGATCGGGTTCCGGCGTTTGTGGATTTTTGTTTTTCAGAGAAATTCTCGCTTTGCAACTTAAAGTTAGCAACCGAAATGCTTTTGATTAGTGCTTCGGAGAGCGAACCGAATGTTCCGGTCCGGTTATTGTCAGTAACTTGTAACTATTTTTGTCTTAAGTATTGAAAGTAGTAATAGACCATCCATGTAGTTTTCCAAACTGACAATTCGAAACTTAAATTGACCAATTTCTTTTTTAATATAAAACTATTAGCCCTTGACAGCAATCTGTGATGGTTAGTGATGATGCAGCCTAAGATCTACCATCTCTCGGGGTAACCTGTTAGGGGAATGATAATCTCAAACTCCTAATTGATTTGTACGCGAAACGTCTTTGTCAGTAGGGTGGTAACTAGCACGGGAAAAGCTCCACCACCAGACCAGACTTCGCGCCGGGAATTGAACCCACGCACGCACGCGCTGCGCTACTGAGGACGTCAAAAATATTTAATAAATAGTAATAGAAATTTAGGGCCAGCAACGCATTGGCGGTTCCTGTTCGGCTGCAAATGTTCATGGGCGGCGGTAATCACTTACCATCAGGTGACCCGCCTGCTCGTTCGCTCGCTATGTATATAAAAAACGAAAAAAAAAAAATTCCCGATAAAATTTTCATACTTACATTTTTGTTTTCACAATCGTAAGACGGTATGATAACTAAATTCGTTCAAGCCGTCAAAGTTCTAAGAAGCAGCCAATATTAAATGTTGCTGTTAGGTATTCTTTAACCGTTTGTCACAATCAATGTCTTGATTGATAAAGCTGATTGATTTGTCATTCATCATAGTTTCCCGCACCCGTCCAAAGGATGCATGAAACATTTCGTCAAGATTGGTTTTGCTGCTAAATCACACAGTTAGCATTGTCTATATTTTAAAAATATAGACTATTTTTAAGAATTATTTTTTTTTGGAACGACTCCCGGTTACTTTACCAGGATAAGAATAATCCTATATTCATCTAGAGGATCAAACATACATCTACCTAGAAATAAAAACACGTTTGCATTTATATCAATAGTAAGGATTGTGTGGCACTCTGTGTTCAGCCTGCAGCCCGTCTCTCTACGTTCACAGATCGCTCACATTCCTCCCTCTTTAATTGCATTCCCTTCTCCCCCCCTGTCGACCGTCTGCCCCCCCCGTCAATCTGATCGGAGGGACACTCAAAAATTAATCGAATTAAACCCATGTGTGGCATCGTATATCGTTGACTGTCTCTTTGAAATCGTAGAAAGCTATACCAGCATTTACTACCCATACATCTGTAGTAACGTTTTAGTTAATAGTTTATTTGGTTGTACGCGCTAATCTCAGAAAATACTGGTTCCAATTGAAATCGTTTTTTTGAGTTAGATTACCAATTTATCGAGGCGGGCTGCGGGCTATGCAACATCACTCTACGACCAATTGGCGCGCAGCATTCATATAAAATGTTGCAAAATCGACAAAAAATATTCCTTTTGTGCGTTTCCGTTGCGGACAAAGTTACATATAAATGATGTATTACAAAATGATAACTCTTTAAAAGATCGCGGACCAACGTACGTGTTACGTACCATGCATTACGATATGGTTACTTTTTAAAAGATCTGAAAGATCTCTGCTGGTCTTTGAAGGCTACAATAATGTACTGTCTGTCCTACGCTGGTAGAATGGTTCCATAATATATACATATAATAAAACTATTAGTATTAACGTTTCATTCATTTTCATTTTTCGAATTGTCACTTGCAGATAACCATAATAGTTACTACTGCGTCACCGGGGGTTTTTGGCGAGCATGAAGCTCAGCCTGAGAGAGGAGCACCTGGGCTCGACGACTTCTGTTGAACGTCCCCCTAAGGGCGTCTCCTGTGAGACTCGGACGGGATTTGTTGGGTTTTTCATACTGGTGTCTCAGTCCGAGCGCCCCCGTGACCGTGGATGAGACCCACGTCCGGATGACGACAGATATCGGGGACCTCGTCTTCGCCGGCGAAGACGCTGTGTAAGGTTGTGTGTGTGACCTACTTGGGTAGCGTTGTCCAATGTCACTTGGTCGTCTGGTTCGTCAAGGACGTTCCTCGGTCTCCTCTTTATGAGAGGAGCGTTAGAGTCGGGGAAAACTATTAGTATTAACGTTTCAAAATGTATGCGTGTGTTTATGATTCTCAGAACACACACCGATAGCGGGATTCATTCTACAACTAACGCCATCTATGGCAGCACCAAAAATCAAGGTTTTCTCAGAAAGTTATCTATTTGCCAGCAGTTTGCCTGGAAACCACTTATTGACTGATAAAGTGTTTAAACCGTTTGTCTGTATGTAAGTTAAACTTTACGTGTGTTTAATTTTGATAACTTAGAAATGTGTTTTCACGGGAATTTCATATCCAGGTATACCCGGGAGTATATTCGACGAATTTCAGCCTCAAGTTAGTTTGCGAAAGGCTTTATTGCCACAGACCACATTTGTACGATGTGGTAGATAACGCAGAAGACCGCAGAGTATCAATTCGCTCAGCGTTTGTGGTATATGAGACAGTGGAATACTTCGGAGCTTTGGGCTGTGTAAATGTCACTGTAGCGATGTAGTGACCGACTGAAAATTCTATGAAAAAATAAAGAAAATAGAAAGTTAACGTTTTTTATTTGGCGCGATATACATAACATGATTTTGAGCTGAGGTAGATACCTTATGCTGATGTCGAATAAATAAAGGCAACCCAGGCAGCATCAGCTGAAGCAAGCCGCAGCTCTGGTTTTCAGTGGGAGCCTGAATATTTGTATAATCACGGACGTGATGACTTAGCAAAATGTAATAATAACTAATTTAACATAATAATAAAACATAACTTAATTACCTCAATTAAAATAATATAACTCATTAACTGATGACTAACAATTACGGTTAAAAACATTAACACTCACGCGCATGTGCAAAATAAAAACATAAGAAAAAAAAAGAGGTATAATAAACTTAAATCATCATCATCATCATGATCCCATTACCGGCTCACTGCAGAGCGCGGGTCTCCTCTGAATATGAGAAGGGTTTGGACATAGTCCACCACGCTGGCCATTATTAAACTAAAATAGATAAAAATAAATAAACCTACATACACATTACATAAATACATATTTGCACCGGGCGGAGGATTACACCCCGGCAGGGGAGACCAGACGGCCGGGGGTCAGGGCGACAGGTTGAGAAACCGGCGGACTATCCTAGCAGAGTCCAGCAAGACCGCCTGCATCCTGCGAGCGAACAGCTTATTAATAATTATTAAAACTAACGCAATGAGTGTTGGATGTTCTTAACTAAATCTTATTACCTACGGGCCATACGTGTAATGGTTTTCAGTACATAATTACAAACGTGCTAAGTGTAATGACGTATGTTACCATCAGATAACAGGTATTGTAACATGGCAGTCGAGGGAGTGGTGTAAAACACTAATTAAAACGTCATCACGATCAATTATTCATCATTACCTTTGGCTTACATGTCCCACAGCTGGGCATCGAAGCTATCAAAATACGATAGACCAGGCTGCACCGAACAGAGCGGCGGACTTACTAACACGGGCTCCACAAACCAATGATGATTATGACATTGGCTTTTAGTGTTACAATGACAAAACATCTGTCAACTTCAAACCGGCGAAGAATCTCCGTGGAATCTGATGACGACCTCCGTGCCGCAGCGAGCGCTGGCGTATTGTAAAGTTGGAGGTCCTAGGTTCGATTTCTGACTCGCGTCTGGTCTGGTTCGGCCGTGGCTAGTTACTACCCTAACGACAAAGATGTGATGTGCGATTTAGAGTTCCGGCCCGAAGTCGCGTGGAGGCCAATTAGGGGCGTGTGTTTACCATAATCCTAACAGGTTAGCCCGCTACCATCCTAGACAGCATCATCACTTAACCTAGTGAGATAGCCGTCAAGGGCTAACTTTTAGTGTTAAAAAAAAGGAATATTTCAACCGACGATGGCGTGGAATTCAACAAACAGATAGACTTAACGTTAAACAAATGTAGATAAGGTTGGCATATCAAAATCAAATCAAAAATAGCTTTATTCACATAAACCTATTACAGGCATCTATGAATCGTTTATTTCATTATTTATATTCGTGAAGTGAGGGTGATAACTACAGTCGACAACTTAAAACTAAAGCTAAAAGGGTTCAAATCATAATTGAACGAAATGTTTATTTTAAATATGCTGCTTCAACAGTAAGCGGGTCACCTGATGCGGGCCAGATACTTCGCCGGCTGAACCCTACCCCTTATCGGTTTCCACTGGGCATCATGCGGGGTACGTCGTTATGTATATATATAAAAGCGAAAGGTCACTTACATACTTACATACTGATTAAACACGAGATCTCAAAAACTATTGTACGTATAAAGCTATAATTTAGCAAGTAGGTAGTTGATAGTTAAGAGATGTCAGCTAACAAAGGATATTTGGAAATTCCACCCCTAAGGGGGTAAAATAGCGGTTGGAAGTTTGTATGAAATTCCTATGTTTTTAATTTAGAAACAAAAATCGGCAATTGCCTGTAGCTTATTTTCTGAAACAGGGCATTGGCCGCACGGGTAACCAGTAATTCTACGCAGACGAAGTCGCGGGCAACAGCTAGTCATATATATGTACACACAAACTTATAATGTGTTTTGGAATCCTGTTATTTGAACGGATCAACATAATTACCATAAGAAGTTCGTAAACATTCTTGTTACTAAATATTTGGCAGCCGACGTCACAGCCGAAACAATTTCATGATCTCATAACTTCAAAACATCATCTCGGTTCGACTATAATTAAGTAGTATCTGGTTAATAATGTACTAACCTCTAGATGCGACGCGACTTCGCAAAGGATGTTGCTACACCAGGCTCTGTGGTCCACTGGGCTACAAGTAGCATATTTATCAGTGACTTAATGCTTGCTAAATAAGACATGCTACCTAATTAATGAACTACCTAGTTAAACCAACCTAAAAAATAATAATTATACATGATTCAAGACATTTATATCATTATATATTTAGTTTAAATTTAATTTCAAGAATACATCATGATCGACCCATTGCCGGCTCACTACAGAGCATGGGTCTCCTCTCAGTATGAGCAGGGTTTGGCCATAGTCCACCACGGTTGGCAGGACTGGCCATGTGCAGATTAACAGACTTCATACAGGCGTGTCTGAGAACATTGTGGAGAACTCTCAGGCGTGCAGGTTTCCTCACGATGTTTTCCTTCACCGTTAAAGCAAGTGATATTTTAATTGCTTAAAAAACGCACATAACTCAAAAAGTTAGAGGTGCCTGCACGGGTTTGAACCCCCGACCTCTGATTAGACGTCCACTACTACGATATCACAGAATATATATATAACTTAAAATATACCTTAAATAGTGATGAAATATATACTGTGGAACGCTTTATATATGCCTGTATTAGGTTTACATGAAAAAACAATTTTTGATCTTGATTTTGATTTTTAGGCCAGGTATTCACAGTTCTACCTAGTGTTGGTGGATTAGCCACCCCTGTTCCTCGGACAGCACAAATTCGTCGGTCCTGGTTGTTGGTAATAATCATTTTAACTCATATTAGGCCGGAAGCTGTGCCCATCCGTGAGATAAGTGATATTATGCTCATAGAATCCGCATTATGATTACGGTATATGACTACTCTGTTACGTAGTACATTATTGCCTACGAATGTTTGATTTCAAATTAATCTAAACTCGATGAGATAATATCGATTCAGGAAAACAAAATGGTTTTTATTCACACTTATACTGAACCCTCCAGGTTAATTGATTGTTTAACAAAACCCAGTGTTCTAAAAGACGATTCAGATTGATTGTGTTAAAGAGGATATCCATATATGTAAGGTTGGATGATGAGTGGAAGAAGAAAACTTATTGTGCTAACTCCGCATATTATTACGAGATATAGGCATTATCATCTTCATGATCAACCCATTGCTGGATCACTACAGAGGACTCCTCCCAATAAGAAAGGGTTTGGCCAAATGGCCAAAGTCCACCACGCTGGTCATATGCGGATTGGCAGACTTCACACGCCTTTGAGAATATTATAAACTCTCAGGCGTGCAGGTTTCCTCACGATGATTTCCTTCACCGTTAAAGCAAGTGATATTTTAATTGCTTAAAAACGAACATAACTTTGAAAAGTTAGAGGTGCGTGCCCGGATTCGAACCCCCGACCTAATAAGACGGACGCCCTAACCACTAGGCTATCACAGCTTTTATAGGCAACAAGATATTAATTTTATTTTCAACTAAACCGCTATACCCAGCCTGTATAAAGAAATACTTGTGACAATCATACTGTCAATCGTCAAAAACGTCAAACTAAACCAAATTGACACTTGTTAAAATGCTATTCTTTTCTAGGATTCTGTTTGAAAGCACAGCACCTATCAATTTAGTTTAGATAAGAAGATTCTGTAAAGCAGAATTGACACCAATGTTATAATAAAACGTTGTATATAGATAACAAGAAAGTAAAAATATCGTTAAGGGTGTAATTTGCAAAATTGCACATAAAAAAGGACGTGATACGCCATAACTCGGTAGAGCAACATAAAAACCAGTGTTTAATCAGCGAAACGCCTGGCCTTTAATTAGTGCACAATCCTGTGGTAACAAAATATTGCTCGGGACAAAATGGCAGGCGTTTATTAAACTTTATATCTCTTACCCAACCCCGTGGTTATGAGTGATTGTATCATTATTATGCCTGCTCTTGTTGTCAACGATGGTTGTTGCAAGGTTTTGGTAACTTTATGTTTTATTTTTATGTTTTCCTTCTTTTCCAGAAAGGTCACGTTAAGCTCTCGAATTCCAATAATAGTTTTCAACAGAATTCGATATATTCAATATAAGATTATTGACATCGGCCAAATAGTTTGCCGTGGCATGACAATGATATGGAATTTCGATTTTGTGCCTCGTCTACGGTTCTGCCAATTCAACAGTTAAAGTATGTATCAAATTCTTACATTTTTAGGTACTAATAAAAGTATAGTAAATATCCTTCTAATAATCTCCTTATCTGAGAAACTTCCTGGATTCGTAGAAGTCTATTAATACTAGTAATAGTAAAAGTATTAATATTCAAAATATTAGTAGTAAAAGGCCAACTAAACAAATCACCCCAATAATGCCATTGGCCGTTTACTTATCAACATTATACAAAAAATCAACCTATCATGGCTACCCAATCGACCATTACAACAAAGTCGGAAGAAAACACTAAAGGATTTTTTTTAAGTATTACCTTATTAATGCAGCATTTCGACAACCCTCTTAAACAGCGTTATATTAATTCATTCATCATTATGATCAACCCATTACCTGGCTGCAGAACACGGGTCTCCTCTCAATATGAGAAGGGTTTGGCCATAGTCCACCACGCTGCCCATGTGCGGATTGGCAGACTTCACACGTGTTTGAGAACTTTATGGAGAACTCTCAGACAAGCAGGTTTCCTCACGATGTTTTCCTTCACCGTAGAAGCGAGTGATATTTCAATTGCATAAAAAAGCAGATAACTTCGAAAAGTTAGAGGTGCGTGCCCGGGTTCGAACCTCCGATCTAAGTCCTAACCACTAGAATACCACAGCTTTAAAAAAAAATTCATTATATGGCTTATATTATTTTTACCTTTCATGCCCAAATGATATCAAAAGCTGTTGCTAATTAGAATAAAACCAAATAAATAATAAATAGATAAGAACAAAACTGACTCCAAACTATTCATTCGGAGTTGGAGAAATGCATTCTACAAATGGTTAGGTTCATAATATAATAACTGACAAAACAGAAAAGAAACGAGTAGTACTACTACAGTTACTACTAGACACAACCCGTAATGTTTAAATTAACGAAATATACAGACACACATATATAAAACGTACAAACCCACAATATGGAAATGATTACCAACATCGAATCTCTAAAGCCTATTAATTTAGAACGGGACCTAAAAAACAGGGTTGGATCTGCAAAACGCCCTTTAATTCGAGTTTAATTTTGCGGTTGCAAATTATTGCTCCGTACAAAATGTCAGGCGTTATTTAATGTTATTTTCAGTTCGGTTCTATTATTACGTTGTTAATTTGGATTTGGTTATGTTTGTGGGAATTCATAATTGCTTTTACCTAAAACTTGCTCTGTATTAATGTTGGCATGAAGTTGTTTGAATATTTGGTACAATTTGGATTAGTGAATCCGTATGGATTAAAGTTTGTGCATCAGATTAAGCCGATGTTTAATAAAATGTATTTTTTTTATACACCACAAGTTAGCACTTGACGGCAATCTCACCTGATGGTAAGTGATGATGCGGATATAGATGGTAGCGGGCTAACCTGTTAGGAGTATGGTAAACCCATACTCTTAATTGGTTTCTACCCGTCATCGTGCCGGAAAGCTAAATCGCTTAGCGACACGTCTTTGTCGTTAGGCTGGTAACTAGTCATGACAGAAACCTTTCACCAGACCAGACTCGAGCCAGGAATTGAACCCAGGACCTCCAACTTAATAATGCGACAGTGCACGCGCTGCGCCACGAAGGTCTTCAATTGAATATTGATTTGATTTGTGTACCTATGTCAGAATAGCTTATAAAATATTTTCAAAGATTAAAAGAGTAGATCTTTTGCTTAATATATCGGATAGGTTGTTGTTGGCAATCATATTTTGCATTTTAATAAGACGTCTTTCAAAAAATAAGTCTCCTGATTGTGAGAAAATGTTAGCAATCGTGAAATGGGATAGAATCACCTATTACACAAAATACCTATTATATTTGAATAATATTCATAATCATCAAATTCTCATACAGTGTTCACAAAAAATACGTCACGAAAGTACGTTGAAAACTTAAATGAAAATGCGGCTTTAAAAAGCGCGTGTAAACTGTCGAGAGCAAATAGCGCTCGGCATTCTATTCAGTGCATTATGTAAGCAGATTTGCAGTTAAAAACTATTGCTCTGAATTAAACGCACGGCGTTATTTAATGTTATTTTTAGCTCCGCCCTGAGCCAGGTTAGTTAAACACAACGTAATAAATTGTTTGAGCAAATAGGTTACATTTAATTAAACGTTCGTTAATTTTAATGTTAAACAATTAACGAATGTAATGATATTAATTTAACTATACACCGAGTTACGTTGTCGTGATATTAAATAGGGTAGGTTAAACAAGGTACACAATATTTTTGACAGAAAAACTACTACTTTTTGACAGAGTAAAGAGTATTAAAAAAGATTAAGATTAGTGGATAAAAATCAACAATCACAATAATTTTATAAATGCGAAAGTGATTGTTTTTCCTTTACGAAGAAACTACTGAACCAGTTTCAATGGAGATAGATTAAACCCTGGATTAACACACAGGATACTTATCCCGGGAAAAATCAAGATTTTTTATAAATATACTACAAATTTGACTTTGTTGGCTATCTTACCTGGTGGTAAGTGATGACGCAGTCTAGGATGATAGCGGGCTAGCCTGTTAGCCTGTAAACCCACACTCCTAATTGGTTACTACTCGACATCGTGCCGGAACGCTAAATCGCTTGGCGACACGTCTCTGTCGGTAGGTTGGTTACTAGCCACAGCCGATGCCTCCCACCAGATATCAAGTAGTAGGCCATAGCCAACAAAGGAAGCAGAACAGGAGCACAGGAATGAGATATGGGATTAATATTCAAATTAAGACGTTGCTTATTTCACAGGAATTCTTAAGATATCTTAATATACGCGGGCGAACTCTAAAACCTGCCTTGAATTAAAATACAATTATCATTAATATTTTGTTTATCGTGCAACCGCAAATAAACGCAAATAAACTAACTAAAAGAGTACAGAGACAAAAGGTGTTTATAAAATTAAATAAAACCTTCAACCCAAGTCTGACTTCAAACCGACTTGGTATGAAGTTATCACCAATTAAACAAAAACCTTTGATGCTGCGAACACAATAAAAAACAGCACTTGTCATAATTGAAGAGGGGCTTACTTTTAAACTCTCTGCACTCGAGTTTGATGGCGGCGGAGCGACGAGGGCGCGGACCAAATGAAATATGAATTCGTTCCGTTTTCCTTCTTAACAAATTATAAGTTGAAAATTCAAGAGAGACCTGTTTTTTGGTGTTAATGCTAAATCTTTGTTTTATATCGCACCTTGGGACGGAAGGCTTCGTCTCTTGACCTTGATATGTCACGTAATGACATTTCCGTATCTCCTCCGTTTCTTCGTTTTTATCGCTCGTCTATTTCTATTCGAACGTAGCGTCTCGTGCACTTGTCGCGGCAGCTTACCCTACATTCCCGAAAGCTCCTTGGGGAAGCGGCCCGCGCGTGTTTACACTCCCCGTGCGTGCCCTCCCGCCCGCTCCCTGCCACTCCCATGAGCAGTAAAGCGTTTACGAGTATCAGACGAGAGCTTTGACTGAGGCTCTGAAAATTTAGATAACCCCAGTCAGGAACTAAGTTCTGTATCCTTCTTTAACCACCGGAAATAACACTGTCAAATGGGGTTATTTTTCAGAATTTGTTTTTTTTTTATATTTGTTACATGGATGGATTAATTCTAAATCCTTATTTGGCGTAAACTCTCCGATGATTATTATAGTATAATTCAATACAATTCAAAATTTTAGCTTTGTTCATGCTATTACAGGCATCTTTATATGTCATATTATCTAAGAAGAACCTTACAACCAACTACGCCCTATTTTGTATCACCGTCTGACATAGTCAATAATAGTTAATTATAATTAGCTTTTTTATAGTTTATTTAAACCTCTTTATCCTCGATTTTAGACGGTAATTTGTTATAAAATAATATGCAATTTCTTTTAAATTAATTACTAATCTAATAATTAGTGCAGCTCACTAGACGGCAATACAAGTTTAAATTTCCTTCTGAGTTAATTATTCTCTCAAAGAAGGAGCGAACTCCCATATATCTCCAGCTCTACACTTGATACCCACAATACTACATTCACAATTATAAGGCAATCATAGCCCATCACATGAAGTTAAGAGAAATAAAATGTTCTTAGAGGTGTAAAAAATTGTATAAAAATTGTGCCCGTTAAATGTTTGATTTCGTACGAACAATTCAGCAATTTCTCTTATAGTTCTTACAGACGCTTCGTGTTAGATAATTGCTTAATTTTATTTAGATTAGAGCCTTAACTTTGACAAACTTAATGATTACATATAAAGTTACTATTAAAGATATTAATTAAAATAATATGACCTCCAATCCTGAGAATCAAGAGAAGCGGTGATAGCCTAGTGGTTAGGGCGTCAGCCTCCTAATCAGAGGTCCGCGGTTCGAATCCGGGCACGCACCTCTAACTTTTCGGAGTTATGTGCGTTTTTAAGCAATTAAAATATCACTTGCTTCAACGGTGAAGGAAAACATCGTGAGGAAACCTGCACGCCTGAGAGTTCTCCATAATGTTCTCAAAGGCATGTGAAGTCTGCCAATCCGCACATGGCCAGCGTGATGGACTATGGCCAAAATCCTTCTCATGTTGAGAGGAGACCCGTGCTCTGTAGTGAGCCGGTAATGGGTTGATCATGATGATGATGATGATGACCTCCAATCCTAAAGCCATCCCAAAAAGTTATCTAAAATTGTTGGCCATCTATTTCAAATTATTTCACCCTTCTCCTTTTGTCATATTTTAATGGCCATACGTATTATATTCATATAAATTGCACCTAACTGTCCTGATTTAATATTCTTTTAATTTATTTCTTAATGACTCTCGCGGGCCCAATTTGTATATCGCACGAACAGACCTCTTCTGCAAGACGAATATAATAAAATTATGACTTCGCGTGTGATGAAAATAATACTGATTGTAGGAGTAGTCAGAGTCAGGGCGTATCTAAAGTCAATTAATCCGAGTGATCAGTGCAGACAGGCGTTTCACCGTACCCAGCGTATCCGCCGTAATTCCATCCAACTCATGGGAATTGAATTATAGATCCCCCAACCTTGGGGAGCAATTGACATGCGATTAACGACTCTACCCCTTTGCTTTAGGGGATGGGGAGTGATTTGCCTCATTTCACGCGTCATCAATTGTTGGGCTTTGTGTTTTAGACTAGTTTGTACTTACGGGTTCGATTGTATCCTCCAAGTTAGAGAATACATATATTTACACAATAATTCTTCTGTGCTGTTTTGATAATATTAGATTATACTCTCTAGCTTCCGGCCGCAAATTCGACCGCGTTAACTTTATACGATTCTACGGCTTGATGCAAGTGTCCTAACTTCTCCATCTCCGTCTTGAGGCTAGGCATATGCTACAAAGGCGATTTTTTATTAATCCTATAGAAACTTCTTCGAGATAAAAATAATAAAATATAATAATATAGATAACTTAGCTGAAATTACACCATGTTAAATCATCTCAGTTTAATTTACCTGGCTAAGTTTGTTGTGGGCTTCTTCTTAGACCGGGGCGCGTTTGGAACCCTCATAGCTTTAGTTATAAGTTTACGAATGTAGTTATCACCATCAAATCACTACTATGTAAATTATTGACGCGTCAAAAGCGCCTTTTAAAGGACTATTTGAATAAAGATTATTTGAATTTGAATTCTATATTGTGATTGGCAGTGAAGTAAGCCAAGGTGTCCATGGATGTTGGCACTTAATATGCTCTTATTAAGTTTTGATTTTATTGAATCCAAATTATGACGACTGACTATCTACTAGGGATATCTTTTTATTAGAGGCAAAGGATAAAACCATTCGTTTGAAATCAAAGGATTCGACTTCTGCAATTCTTTGGTAGAAATGTGAGGGGAGAACTACACTAACTAACTACATTGAAGAGTTCCAGGATAATATCCAATACAAAGATCTGGAATGTCAGTTCAGATTACGATCTTTCCCACCCCGTACAATATGAGTTCCTTAACATAAAAAAGGGATGTTTGTTACGGGACCCGCGGCAGACGAGTAGAATTGAAGAAGGGCTCAAAAGAGATGTTGACTCAATAGAGTTTTATGACGTTCGCCTTAGCAGCAAGTGGGTCGATTCTACTACCAAAGCGCACACACACACTACATGAACACATGAACTACTATAAATATTTTGTACATTACTTACAGACATACCTACACATAATATGTTCTTTGTAACGAAGTAGTTTGGATCGCTTTAAAATTGTTTAACGATTTGAAAGAAAAAGGGGAAAATACCGAGGGTTTGAATTGCCATCGCTGCGGGGTGAAAAAAAACGCGAAATTACTTATTCCCTGCGCCTTAAACCACTAACCATTCAGTGAACTACCTCGTTGAGTTATACTTTAAGTTTTTGTTAGCGTATACAATAACTGGATAAGAAATCTTTAATAGAATCAACACAACTTCATTATCAATTGCAACACGGGTAGTATACAAAAAAAAAAGACAACAGAACGGTCTTTTCTTTCCGGCTGGCATTCGGTGATCTCTCGTCAACACGTCGCCTTGAAATCATTGCTTCGGTAAATAAATATTGTGGGGGAAGTTAATCAAAGTGATTTAGCCGTAAAGTCTGGGTAATTGTAATTTGATGCCAGGTAATCTCGTCAAATTCCCCTGGCTAAGTTTGTTACCTGGCTAAGTTTGTTGTGGGCTTCTTCTTAGACCGGGGCGCGTTTGAAACCCTCATAGCTTTAGTTTTAAGTTTACGAATGTAGTTATCACCATCAAATCACTACTATGTAAATTATTGACGCGTCAAAAGTGCCTTTTAAAGGACTATTTAAATAAAGATTATTTGAAATTTGAAATTTGAATTTATGATGATATATAACATCTATCGGCAATAAAACTAGCTCATATGCCATGAAACGCTCTTATGCCATTTTGCCAGCATTCTTAACGCTTTTTTGTGTGTATGCCGTGGACGTTACATGCTCACATCTGCCGATCCTTCCGAGACCACCAACATATATTTAGAGTGAATAGGTTCTACGTGCTCACGGAGAGCGTTAAACGAAGGTTTCTACAATCAATACAGCTGTCTACTGTAGACAGGTTTACATTTCATTAGTTGTCTACTCTCTTCACTCTCTGCTATTTCTCCAAAACACACTCGAGGGTCTACACCATCGCCTGTAGATCCACAGGCGTGCTCACCAGACGGCGGCAGAGGTCTAGCCAGGCGTATAAAAAGCTCCTTTTTTAAAGCTGATTCATCATCATCATCACTTCAACCGATAGACGTCCACTGCTGGACATAGGTCTTTTGTAGGGAGTTCCAATGGCCACGGTCTTGGGCCGCTTGTATCCAGCGGCTCCCTGCGACTCGTTTGATGTCGTCTGTCCACCTTGTTGGGGGTCGACCAACGCTACGTTTACCGGTGCGAGGTCGCCATTCCAGCACCTTGGGACCCCAACGTCCATCGGTTCTCCGAGCTATGTGCCCCGCCCATTGCCACTTCAACTTCGCAATTCGCTGAGCTATGTCGGTAACTCTGGTTCTTCTACGGATCTCCTCATTTCTGATTTGATCACGTAGAGATACTCCCAGCATAGCTCTCTCCATCGCCCGTTGAGAGACTCTGAGCCTTCTTATGAGGCCCATAGTGAGCGACCATGTTTCAGAGCCGTAAGTCATCACTGGCAACACGCACTGTTCGAAAACTTTAGTCTTCAGGCACTGAGGGATTTTGGACGAAAAGATGTCACGGAGTTTCCCAAACGCTGCCCATCCGAGCTGAATTCGGCGGCGGACCTCCTTCTCGAAATTGGACTTACCTAACTGGATAGTATGTCCCAGGTATACATACTCGTCTACAATTTCCAGTGCAGAGTTCTCAACGATTACTGGGTAAGGCAGAACATTAGCGTTCGACATAATCTTCGTCTTGCTCATGTTCATACGTAGGCCTACCTGTTGAGAAACTCTGCTAAGGTCATTGAGCATTGCGTCGAGGTCTTCTAGAGTCTCTGCCATTACGACTACATCATCAGCAAACCGAAGGTGATTGATGTACTCGCCATTGATGTTGATGCCTAGTCCGTTCCAATCCAGAAGCTTGAAGACATCTTCCAACGCTGCTGTAAACAGCTTCGGAGAGATCACATCTCCCTGCCGTACTCCTCGCTGCAGTTGGATCGGCTTCGTAATCTGGTCCTGTATACGGACTGACATGGTGGCGTTTTCGTACAGACATTTCAGTACTTTGATGTACCGGTAGTCGATTCGGCATCTCTGCAGTGACCTCAACACAGCCCAAGTTTCCACCGAATCAAAGGCTTTCTCATAGTCCACAAATGCTAAACAAAGTGGCCGGTTGTACTCTTCGGTCTTCTGTACAATCTGCCGCAATGTATGGATGTGGTCTATGGTACTAAAGCCCTTCCGGAAACCGGCTTGTTCGGGAGGCTGGAAGTCGTCAAACCTATTAGAGAGACGATTCGTGATGACTCTTGAAAACAACTTGTAGACATGGCTCAACAGCGAGATGGGTCTATAGTTCTTCAGCAAGGTATTGTCACCTTTTTGAAGAATAAAACCACCACACTCCTGTGCCATGCCTCTGGTGTTATGCCTTGGTGAATGACAGAATTGAACAATCGCTGAAGGACATTAAGTATTGGTTTTCCACCCGCTTTCAGGAGTTCTGCTGTGATTCCATCATCACCTGGCGCTTTGCCATTCTTAAGTTGTTTGAGAGCCCACCTTATCTCATATAGGCTGACGTCCGGGATGTCTTCAGTGTAGTGTCGGGTTAATTTAGCTCTTGGATCCTTGGCCAAATTCTCAACAGGCTTCTGTGTTGTGGTGTACAACTGACCATAGAACTTTTCAACCTCACCCAATATCTCAGGTTTAGAAGAAATGAGACTACCAATGTCCGTCTTCAGTCGCATCAGCTGACACTGTCCGATAGACAGATCTCTCGCGAACACTTTAGAGCCTCTCTTTTGCTCGATTGCATTTTTAATGCGCTCCGTATTGAAGTGCCGCAGGTCACGTGTCTGTGATTTAGAGATCTGCCTATTAATCCTCCTATAGGCGGACGCGTCCACTGAAGATTGTAGTCTCATCTCATGTCTCTCTTCCATGAGCTTGAGTGTATGGGTTGAAAACTTTCTTAATCCATTTTTACGGTGAGTCTTATAAAACTTGGACCCGACCGTATGGACAGTTTCCACCAGCCTGTTGTTCAAATCGTCCACTGTGTCGCAATCTGCGAGGCGATCGAACCGGTTCTGCAGTTCCAGTTGAAAGCATTCGGGGTTTTGTATATGGGCTTGAGTAGGCCGGAGTGTAGACTTTACCAGTCTGAACCTTTCTAGCTGAACGTTGATATTCAATGTGCCTCTTACCATACGATGATCGCTCCCGGTTTTCACCCTGTTGATCACAGAGACATCATTAAATATGTGCCGCTTTGTTGACATGATAAAGTCTATTTCATTCCTCGTGGCACCATTAGGGCTCATCCAGGTCCATTTCCTGTGTGGCGGCTTTTTGAAGAAGGAGTTCATCATATAGAGGCCCTCCTTCTCCATAAAGTCGGCCAGCATTTGGCCCCTGTGGTTCCGTTGCCCATAACCAAATTGCCCCACTTTCAACTCTGAACCTGTACGCTCACCCAGTCTTGCGTTGAAATCCCCCATCACAACATTGTAAAAGGTGTTTGAGGCATGTATGGCTTTCGAAATATCCTCATATAATACCTCTACTTCCTCGTCCGGGTGTGCTGAGGTCGGTGCATAAACCTGTATTACCTTCAACGAATACCGTTTGGTGATTCTGAGTATAAGGTATGCTACCCTACTCGACACACTCTCGACTTGTACAATATTGTTGACGAGGGACTTGTGGACGATGAATCCGACACCACCCTGAGATTGCTGATCGCCCTCCCGGTAGTAAAACAAGTTGCCAGATTTCAAGATTATGGAGTCCTCCCCCTCTCTTCGGACTTCTGATAATCCTATAATATCCCAACGCAACTTGCTCACTGCTTCTTCCAGCTCAATCATCTTTTCGTCAGCCCTCAAAGTGCGTGCGTTATAGGTTGCCAGGTCTAGTCGTCGGGGTTGGCAGCGGAATCTCTTCCGGAGATTCTTGACACCCCCTGCCCCGCCGTTACCATAACCGCTGCCGGAGCCAGGGATAGCGGGGCTGCCGGGGACTAGGGGCTGTGGCTGTTTTGGACAAATCATTTATCTACAAAGATAATGCCAATAATCACCACGCTTGGCATGCGGGTTGGTGATCGCAGTACTGGTCCTCTCGCACCAATAACGCTGCTGCCCGTTATTGTCAGCCAATTTAAGACCAGCTAATATTGAATGGTTATACCGCCATTGATCGGTCGCCAGAGCCTCGTCGGTAAGTCGGCAGGGTGCACCACGAGCAGGTGAGGTTGGCAGTAAAGCTGATTACAAATCAGCAAATACAAACATCGATTGAAAAGAAGAGGCCCTCTTTTTGATGTTAAAACCGGGATTTTAAATTAAATACCAATCGGAGCGGAAGGGCTGCTATTGACATTAAGCCATCCCCCCTTGTTTGAGAGGACGCTGTACATCCGAGATACGACGAAAACGTACCTTTTTTCCCAACTTTTCTGATAAAATTTAACTTTTTTATACCAGCTCATAAGATATTATAGCTTCAGTAGGTTTTTGCATCAATCAACGTCAATCCATTCTCGGCTCAGTACAATATAGAAGGGTTTGGCTATAGTCCACCACGTTGGCCATGTGCGGATTGGCAGACTTCACATGCCTTTGAGAACATTATGGCGAACACTCAGGCATGCAGGTTTCCTCACAATGTTTTCCTTCGCCGTTGAAGCAAGTGAAATTTTAATTGCTTCAAAACACACATAACTCCGAAAAGTTATAGGCGGGTGACCGGATTCGAACCCCCGACCTCTGATTAGGAGGCTGACGTCCTAACCACCAGGCTGTCACAGCTTAGCTTTTGCATCAATCAATCAATCAATCAATCAATCAGCCTATAGACGCCCACTGCTGGACATAGGCCTTTCCGAGAGCGCGCCACCACACACGGTCCTCTGCCTTCCTCATCCACCCGCCACCAGCGATCCTTTTCAGGTCGTCGGTCCAGCGAGCAGGTGGTCGTCCTACGCTGCGCTTACCGGTACGCGGTCTCCACTCCAGAACACGTCTGCCCCAACGGCCGTCGTTTCTGCAACAGATATGACCCGCCCACTGCCACTTCAGCTTGCTAATCCGTTGGGCTATGTCGGTTACTTTTGTTCTCCTACGTATGTCCTCGTTACGGATTCTATCCCTCAGAGAAACACTCAACATAGCCCTTTCCATAGCACGCTGAGCGATTTTGAACTTTTGGACAAGGCCTACCGTGAGTGTCCACGTTTCTGCTCCGTATGTCATGACCGGTAAGACGCAAGCGTTGAAGACTTTTGTCTTTAGGCATTGGGGTATCGGCGAGTTGAAGACTTGACGCAGTTTTCCAAATGCTGCCCATCCCAGCTGAATTCTTCTGTTAGCTTCCTTGTTGAAGTTGTTCCTACCCAACTGTATAATCTGTCCTAGGTAGTTATATTCTTGGACAACTTCGATGCTGACATTTTCGACAACAATGGGCCTTGTGATGACGTATTCATTGAACATTATCTTCGTTTTGTCCACGTTCATCTTGAGACCCACCCGTCTGGAAGAGGTGCTAAGGTCGCACAGCATTTGCATCAATACTTGGAAGTTATTTGCTCTCAGATTTAGTTCACTAACTTAGTTCAAAAGCTTAATTTTTTCTAAGCTCCTTATCATTTTCCTGCGTAGTCTAGGCTCGGTTAAAACTTCCTTAAATAAATAGGCATATGAAAGGCAGGTAGGTATTCGAAATAAGGTTTATGTTTGATTGATTGATTGATTATGATAAGTATATTCATTAACACCGCTTATAGTCTGAACCACTAACTTAAGACTAAACATAAAAATGACAGGACGTGTCGCGGAAAAAGGATATTTGCTTAACTAAATGGAATCCATAATTTGCCATGTGATCGGAGATCAAAAACTAATCATTAAAATGTAAAAATTACTTAGCTTGTTCATAAGAACAATTTAGCTTGTTAATTATAAAATTAAATTTACCCGGTGTCAGGTTGCATATCTCTTTAATGAACACATAAATCATTTTACAGAGATACCAACAAATATCTATTTATTTATTTTATTTGGCAATCTTAACAAATTACAATCCTCATAATTAAATGTTAACTTAGTTACCTTAGTTACATATTCTACATCTATTGTAATTCTAATTGACTGCACAGCATGACAAAAGTTTAATATAACCAATTACAGAAAAACAAATATAAAGTTAGGTGTAATACCTACTGTTTACTAAATCAATTCCATCACACTCAAACAAAACTTCCTATAGTGACCGTTAAAAATATCAATTTTGGAGTCATTACTGATAATGTCATTGTACAAACGACACATTCTTACAATGGGATTATAGTACGAAGTATTGTTTTTACAAACCTCAATGATAAATGTCTTGGGCTTGCGGCATACGTATCATGTGTTGATGTTTATTTGAGATAGTAAAGTGGGGGAGTCTAAGTATATTTTGTATTATAACGGGCTTGTTTCTTAAAATCAACAAAACCAAAAACAAACGCCTGTGGTCGAGGGCCGTCAGGCACGAAGTTCTGTTTCCTACGCGAACACATGAATAGTATAGCACTATATAATACTAGCAATAGTAAGATGTACTAATGCCGGTCTGCATTTGACGATAGATCCCTTACGAGCCGATTTCTACTCGTAAACACCTCCGAGTCGCGTTCAAGAACTTCGCTCCAAAAACTTGTATAATCAACAAAACATGATAAATTCCTGTTTCGTAGGTAGGGCCGCCCTCCCGCCGCTCCCTCGGGGCCTCCGCACACCAGCTGCGCCTAACGCGCCGCCGACGACGACTTGATAATATTGACGACATTCACAATCGGTTTTTTACTGCCACGAAAAATAATACAAGCTCCGAGAGTCGTGGAGATTTTCTCAGCGTGTACACGAACATTTTCGTAACGACCCGTTCGGTGCAGACGGCTCGCATATAGTTTCCATGTATGGTGTGTGACCTCTAGTTTAAAGTTCTTAGCAGACAGTAAGGAAGCACCGGCCGGGGCACGTAGCACTGAGGATGGGTGGGCCTTTGGATCCCAAGTCGCTTTGTGGGTAGACCTCGGACTAGACACGGTGACATCAAGCGAGACTAAGGCTGATCTATATATAAATAAATTTAGCGTTAAACCGAGATACGTTTCTTATTACTTCTTAAGTCCGAGGTAAGGTTAAGCGCGCTTTATAGATCTCGGCTTAAGAGAGACGCTGGATACATGCGGCACTAGTCTGTGGAGTTCGGAACTCCTCGAAGAACTTTGTTAAGAGTGGACGTCTACCGGTTAAAATGTATGAAGCGCATGTGCTGCTAATAAAAAAAGGAAACTTATTTTTTTAGTGTTCATTTAGGTTTGTATTGATACAGTTAGTTTCTTTATAAAACCTAACTCCATGCAAATAATAAACTCCATTTTATACACCATAGGTAAGCTGTTGACGGCAATCTCACATGATGGTATGGGTGATGATGCTGTCTAAGATGTTAGCGGGCTAACCTGTTAGGGGTATGATAAACCCACACTCTTAATTGGTTTCTACACGACATCGTGCTAAATCGCTTGGCGACACGTCTTTGATGGTAAGGTTTTAACTAGCCACGGCCAAAACCTCCTCCACCAGACCAGACTCTTGCCGGGAATCGAACCCAGGACCTCTAAATTTATAATGCGGCAGCGCACGCACTACGCCGCGGAGGTCGTAAAAAAAGTTTGTTAAGAGTGGACGTCTACTGGTTAAAATGTATGAAGCGCATTTGCTGCTAATAAAAAAAGGAAACTTATTTTTGTTTTGTGTTCATTTATGTTTGTACTGATGCAGTTAGTTTCTTTATAAAACCAAATATAATATACCTAAATATAAAAAAAAAACTTATAGTACCGTTTAGTAGGCTGCACATAATTAGTTATTGATGTCTTGGAGATGTCTATCAATAAGTTCAAAGTTTTTATAAAACGAAAGCTTGTAGAAAAATCATATTACGATATTAACGATTAAATAAACGATAAAAATGCTTTGGTTTGATTTGCTCTATCTCCATATGTACCATAATTTATTATTGACTATATGAGATGGTGATAATAAAAAAATAAACGGCTAAGTTTGTTGTGGGCTTATTTCTAGACCTGGGTGCCCTCTTAGCTTTAGTGTTAAGTTGGCAAGTGTAGTTATCACCATCACTAATAGAAATAATAAAAATATGATATAATTATATGAACGATTCATAGATGCCTGTAATAGGTTTATATGAATAAAGCTATTTTTGATTTGATTTGCTGTGACCATAGTTCCATAAAAATGACTTCAAAGATTTCTATGAATCCTCAACAAAGTACTGGTTTTAATTCAATGTGGCATTTTATTACCGCAATGTTTAGATATATATTGCCCTCCGAACCTTTGAATGAACTCATAACCCTTGCTCAGATCGATATAGTGAACTTCTCGTGCCTTAATTTTTGATTCGATTTTGTTAAATCCAGCGGGAACTGTTAATCTTCCCCGGATAAAGAAGTAAGCAAGCTATCTGTGTGCAAAACGTCGCTACCGATACAGCTATGAAACGCTGCACAGCTAACAAAGTCTACTTTTTAATAACCCTGGGCAAAGAAAAAAAAAGCATCCTACATCCATCTCTAGTATGCAAGAAATATAATATAAGCCAACATGTGAACATAAGTAACAAACTAAACAATTGGCGCATTTCGCATTTATAACATCTAGTTCGATGCAATTTCAGATTAGTATAACTAATCCTAGAAGCGGTGATAGCCCAGTGGTTAGGGCGTCAGCCTCCTAATTAGAGGTCGGCGGTTCGAATCCTGGCACGCATCTCTAACTTTTCCGAGTTATGTACGTTTATAACTAATTAAAATATCACTTGCTTCAACGGTGAAGGAAAACATCGTGAGGAAACCTGCACGCCTGAGAGTTCTCCATAATGTTTTGAAAGGCGTGTGAAGTCCGCCAATCCACACATGGCCAGCGTGGTGGACTATGGCCAAACCCTTCTCATATTGAGAGGAGACCCGTGCTCTGTAGTGAGCCGATAATGGGTTGAACATGATGATGATGATGATAACCTAACACTCAAATCATAATGTTACAATAATCGCATTGAAATTCTGAGTACACTTAATCCTGACAATTTTAAGGCGCTTAAGTTCCGAAACTTAAACTGAGAAAGGTTCGCCCGCTCGGTTGTACTTATTTGCGTGTTACCCGTAAGCCGTCAATTTTGTTAAGTTGGGTTTGCTGAGCGTAGACTAACGGCCCGAACAGCTTTATGTTTATCCACTTTGTCTTAACTCCAAAGTCAATACTGAGCGAGTTTAGGACCAGGTCTATTGATCTACGCCTTAGTTGTATCTGATAGATTTAAAGAGTTTTTTTTTTTATTTTTTTTTCTTCGTTTTATGGCTTTACACAGACTAGCCAATGTCAAGTTTATAGCAACGTAGAAGTTAGGGAGAAATGGCGGGAAACTTCGCACTCCGCGGACGCGGCTCCCTCAAACCTTTCCCAAATCAATACCTGTTAACCATTCAGAAAACTAGCCGCTACACAAACGACACCAAAACTGTCCACAACACAACCAACACCAGTCCTTTTCAAAATTAGCCAACAAACATTAATTCAAGAAAAGCGTGGAAAACCCGCGCCCGCCATATACGAAGTCTCCCGCCTTTTCCATTTAAAGAGTTAAGGAGCGATAATCATACACGACATTTAACTAAATCCTGAAGGACATCGCTGTCTTAAGTCATGTGTGACGTGCACCAATGACGCCGTTATATTCATTATAAAGGGAATAATGATGCCAGATCTTTTGTCTGACGTCCTGTCAGCACCACGGATATCGGCAGCTGTCCGCTTCTACCGACTGAAACCCTTCGGTATCGCGTAGAATACAGGCTGGGCGGAAACGTCGGACTCGGCGATAGATTAGTACTCCAAAATCCTAATTTAAATATTTTTACTTATTCTAGGAACCTTCTTAAACAGACTAAGATTATTTAAATAAAAATTTGATATAAGAAACATTTATTCTTTTTAATCTTTATTTAAAGAGATTAGTCGCTGAGCGAGTATGCCTCTCTATAAGTTCACAAAAAATAACATAAAAAAAGTTAACATTGTCCTCGAGGAACATATTATTGTCTGTTCTCGAAGGCAATCCTAATCAATTTCAACATCTGAGTTGCAGAAGCCGACTCTGGATATGATAACACACTATTAAAATATCCTATAGAAATAAGATCCTTATTGTAGTTAAAATTATGGCGCCTATAATCTTCAATTCGGGCACATTCCATTAAAACATGCGTGCCATCCTCTTGTACATTGCAAACACTACAATTGGGCGAATTAACTTTTTTCATCATGTAAGCAAATTTGTTCAATGGAATGTGTCCGGAGCGAAGACGCATCATGAGAGATAAAGTCGATCTGTTACGAGAGCTATTCGTCATGCATCATCATAATATGTGTCACATATTATGATCTGGAAGTCAATCGATTTTAATTTAAATTCACCTGCAGCGTTTCGGAAACTAGTAATAAGTGCCTTAACACGTTAACTGTCCGTGCCCTAGATATAGGACACTGTGGAGTTAGCCATAGCGTCCGTGCACTACATTTAGGGCACCGTTCCGTTCGAAATTAATTTTATTTCTTGAGCTGGACGTACGAAAAAGACTATTGAATTTGAGGTGAACGTGTGGATTAGGAATTGCGTAAATAAAACGGCGAGGGACATAGGGAACAATCTTAATAATATTAGCGGTAGTTGAGGGTAATTTGGTTAATAAAAATATTAATAATTAAAACTTTGAGATTTTCAATGGCATTCATTAAAACTCGATAGGCAGAATCCTTTTTCACAAGTAATACATTCTGTAACCACCTTTGGCGTCTGTCTCCTTGCTTTATTTACCGTCTTTCCACTTTCCTTACTTTAGAAATTATGTTGTTAAAAAACTTTGAAAACTACGTTATATTTTGACAGACACTTTCTTGTCTATATTCTCTGAGCCTCGCGCTCAGAGAATATAAGAAATAGAGATACCGACAAATAGTGAACTAAAATGTAGCTGTAGTTCCTGGTGAAATGTCCGTGCACTACATGTAGTGCATAGAAATTCAGTTGAAAAGTCCGTGCACTACATGTAGGGCTTAGGGAAATTCAGCCTGTAATACAATTTCAGGAAACCTGGAGATAGTCCCGTCATCTCATGAAGCTCTAAATGTAATCTTAATCGAAATAATTTAAAAAAAAAAGTGGACGTAGACTGTCACTGGGCCGAATCAAATTGGGACAGCTAACGTGTTAATAAGCCAGTCAAACTGATTATGTATAAACTTATTAACAAGTAACATTGTTTTTAATTTTATTAATCATAAAACAATCTTGCTCATTTCACCTAATATTTAACTAGAACTTAATTTCTTTTATGTTTATTTTATTTTAGTAAGTTGTTTTTGACTTTTTTTCTGTTTACTTGGTGTATGCTATGCATGTAGTGTGTGCTTTAAAATGATTTGACATACATCTTACGTGTAATTTAATTGTAGATAATTTGAGTTATTTGTATAAATCGCTAGCAAACCTTATTCAAATAAATAAATATTATGATGATGCATGACGCAATATCATCTTCGCTCCATGGTGAAAAAACTGTATATCAAAGATCTTAGTAAGCAGAAAGTGTCATAACGAGGAAAACGTGCGGAGACCCCCGTCCGGGTGTACCGGCGCCGGCGCTAACTCGACGCCGTAAAAACGTGGGTGTCCACTCCTCGCGGTGATGGACGACACGTCAGACACACGCGCCGCCGGAGCCGCGCGCGGGGAGGGTGGCTGACCAGTTCCGTTTAACACCTACACCTACCGACCCTCTCGGAGTCACACGGTTTCTCTATAAGGTGACGGACATGGCGATCTCACATTAGGGCACGCAGCATAGGGAGCTCGCCACTAGGTGGATAGACGAGATCAAATAATCCACGAGTCGTTGGATTAAAGCGACACAAAACCGCAAAATATTGGACAAGACCGTGAAAATGTGTTTGTTTGTCTTCCAATCACGCAGCAATGGATTACTACACCGACGACCTTGAAATAATTACAGGATAAACATTAAAGTATCTCCTTTCTAACAAAAAAATAATGAATGAAATCGGAGTACGCGGTAATGAATTACAACTATACACATTTTAACTTTCATCCCCTCTCCCAAGGGAACCGTGCTGAATTCCGGGTTAAAAACTATCCTATATGTTGAACCGGAGTATCAGCTACTCCTATACCAAATTTCATTTAAATCTATTCATTAGTTTCGGTGTGATACGCGGCCAAGATACAGACAGATAGACATATAAATAAATAAAAAAAATTGTTTTAGGCTCAGTATCGATAGTAAAGCATCCTCCAATTAAAATTCATTTAATTTTCAAAATATATTTAATGTACAGAATTCGTCCTGGGTTTTATTATATTATAGATAGATTATAGAAGTTGTAGTTACTATATATACATTGTCTTATGCACGTCTGAGGTGAGGTGAATGCGTCGTGCTTGACGTGAGTCTTGAGAGAGATTTGTATGAGCCCTGCGCTCAAAGCCGTGTGTAGGAGTGACTCAGGGAAGTAATGGGTTCTTGTGTCCCATGAAATCAATACAAATTAATTCATTCACTAATGACTACCCGCTATGGGTTCAAAAGGTTTCAAACATACGCTTGCCATACGACACATGTACCTATATATGTAGGTTAAGCTTTTTAGGGTCTCTAAGCTTGAGCTACGGCTCAAGGGCCATTTATAGGGCTATGGCCCTATTAAAAAAAATACTGTAAAATCTTACGCAAAAATTACGACTTTTATTTTTATATTATTCCTTTATATTTATATTATAAGGTACATTGGTATATTTATTACTGTATTGTCTGGTTTATGTATTAGTATGTAGTTATTCATCATCATCATCATCATGAGCAACCCATTACCGGCTCACTACAGAGCACGGGTCTCCTCTCAATATGAGAAAGGTTTGGCCATAGTCCACCACGCTGGCCATGTGCGGATTGGCGGACTTCACACGCCTTTGAGAACATTATGGAGAACTCTCAGGCGTGCAGGTTTCCTCACGATGCTTTCGTTCACTTTGTATTCTATTGTAGTTATTCGTATGCACTTTTTTCTTTTTCTTTTCCTACTAAGCGATAAGGCCGCCTTCTTCTTGTTTCTGTTTTTCTTATTATTTATTTTTATATGTGGTGTACAAATATAGCGAAGCCCTGTTGCTTTGATTCGATTCAAATAGACAAGCAACTGTCGATGGAAGACAGTTGCTGGTCTATTCAGCGCTTCGTCTATGCGGAGCGGTCATGTTACGCGCCACATAAATCTACTGATATAATAAAGCAGGCCGGCGTCGGCCGCGTCACGGGACTATATCACCGCTTATTATACTTTCACTGGGACCGCGTACCTCCTCCCCTCCCCCCTCACTGCTGTGGAGGAGAACTGCAACAAAACCAGCGTCACTGCTTTTGGTATCTTGTGCACTTTTTCAAGATCTAAAACAACATATTATTATAATTATTTCTACAGCCTTTTCAGCATGGTACGTTTTAAATACGTAAAAAAGCGAACATTCTAGCTGCGGTAAATAGTAAATAATGCTTGACTGTGTAGCAAAATACACATCACGAACAACCCATTACCGGCTCACTATAGAGCACGGGTCTCCTCTCAATATGAGAAGGGTTTGGCCATAGTCCACCACGGTGGCCATGTTTTGCATTGGCCATTGGCAGATTTCACACGCCTTTGAGAACATTATGGAGAACTCTCAGGCGTGCAGGTTTCCTCACGATGTTTTCCTTCACCGTTGAAACAAGTGATATTTTAATTGCTTAAAAACGCACATAACTCCGAAAAGTTAGAGGTGCGTGCCCGGATTCGAACCGCCGATCTCTGATTAGGAGGCTGACGCCCTAACCAATAGGCTATCACCGCTTCGCTTTATCAAAATACACATTAACCGACAAACACGCTTTTGCTTATATATACTATTGAAATGAAATGATAACACACGTTATTGTACACACACTAAAGAAGAAATACAAGACAGTACACACACACAGACAAAAAAAGAGGTAAACTAAGCGGCCTTATCGCTAAAGAGCGATCTCTGCCAGGCAACTTAGACCAGGATAGACTATGTAGATTAAGCAGGCTTGAAAATATAAATAAAAATAATATAAAACATACAATATATTTATATTTATATATATATATATATATATATATATATATATATATATATAATACTAATAAATTAAATACATATAATAATAAAATAAGAAACAAAAAATATGTCATAAATTAGCCAAAATTAAAAAAAAGATTCGAAGAAACCTAGGGAGGCTAAAATGTTTTGTAAGGAGCTGTCTGAAAATAGGAAGTGATATTATTCTTACTTCATATAAACTCATATGTGATGGAAGACTATCCCGTATCTGATTCGAGTTCTCGTTAACGTTCTCGCTCCGTTACCAAACATCTAGGAAGTTTTCTATGACAAAGTATAAGCTAAAAGAATTATTTTTTTTAGCTAAAGATCATCGTCGATAAATTTCAAACTTCACGTCCTAATTAATTCGTGTAAAAGACGAAGTTGCTCAACTTTAAATATAAAAGCGATAAAGGTTTTCACTCTGATAAGAATTGATTTAATACTATAAAATGTGCGTCGTAAACAGAGTATCCAATTTAAATGGATTTATGGCAGCGTGCTGGCTGTATTGGCTTCCACATGAAGGATAGATAGATGCTGTCGCGGAGTTTTTTGAACCGTTTGAAAGTAACAATCCCACAGTCAATTATTTACGTGTAACTCTAGCGATGTTCCCAGCGCAAGCCAAGATTGCACATTCTGTACTGTTCTGTTTACACTTACTTGGTGGTGCAACAATTATTGGCCGCCTCCAAACCAACAATACAATACAATATATATATATATATATATATATATATATATATATATATATATGTATATATGTGTAAGCGACGCGTCTGTGTCGCTAGGGTGGTAAATAGCCACAGCCGAAGCCTCCCCCCAGACCAGACTCGAGCTGGGAATCGAACCTCAAACTTTATAATGACACAGCACACGCGCGACAGAGCACGCTCTGCGCCACGAAGCAGTAGGATAGAATGTATTGAACTAAACCAATTTGTCAGTCTTGTAATCGATCTTCGATTTCTAAATACGAAAATCAATTTCCTAACAATGAATGCGCGAGTGTTTGTCTGTTTCACTCCGCATGCCTCCTGCGTCCGGCGACGGATCACACGAGTGAGCACATGCGGCGGAACATACAGCTGCCGTGAAATATCATCAGGCGATATCGCACAGATTTCCCATAACCAATTACACGGAACAAATGAATCTGCTTCATGAAACGCGCGCGCCGGCCGGAACTAATTACACGGCGGTTGCGTACATTAAAAATTAACAGACGTGCACTTGCATGAATTAAATGCGGCCAGGGCTGCGGCGTCAGCTGATGTTCAAGTCAGTTATGACGTCACCTGGGGGGCTTCGGGGAGCGCGAGCCTTGGCCCGAGAAAAGAGGAGGCTCACTCACAGGAGTCAATAATCGCAGGCTCGGACCTCGACTCGACAAGCCCCGTCCTTATTATGTATTTAATTGATTATTATTATATTATACCTTTTATACACAGACTATGAAGCGGTGATAGCCTAGTGGTTAGGGCGTCAGCCTCCTAATCAGAGGTCGGCGGTTCGAATCCGGGCACGCACCTCTAATTTTTCGGAGTTATGTGCGTTTTTAAAAATAAAATATCACTTGCTTCAACGGTGAAGGAAAACATCGTGAGGAAACCTGCACGCCTGAGAATTCTCCATAATGTTCTTAAAGGCATGTGAAGTCTGCCAATCCGCACATGGCCAGCGTGGTGGACTTTGGCCAAGCCCTTCTCATATTGAGAGGAGACTCGTGCTCTGTAGTCCTCTCAATATGAGAAGGGTTTGGCCATAGTCCACCACGCTGGCCATGTGCGGATTGGCAGACTTTACACGCCTTTTTTTTTTTTTCACGAGAAGCGGTGATAGCCTAGTGGTTAGGGCGTCAGCCTCCTAATCAGAGGTCGGCGGTTCGAATCCGGGCACGCACCTCTAACTTTTCGGCGTCTGTAATTAATCAATATTCTCGTATACATTTGATATGATTCGCAGTAACAATTCTGTAATATGATATATGTGTGGACACAGAAATAGGCCGCAGATCGCTTGGCGCAGCCCTGGCTTGGCGAAATTTAATTAAATCCGTAATGCACTATAATTATTCTATTTGGAAGCAATTTATTATAATCTGATAATTTTGTGTAACAATAATGTGATACAGGCCACTGTCAGCTCGTGAATAGATTATGTGTATATTGTGCCGTATTGTTCAAGTGGCCAGCATGATAACGCAGGTTTGATTTTTGGGTCGGAACAAATATTCTTAGGAAAGTAATAAGTGGGTTAAGACATTCTCAATAACAGAGTTAGGGAATTGTTTTTGGTCACCGCTGTGTTTTGGAACAACATGGCGACGTCACTGGAATGTTATAATAATGGTTTAAGCCCGCCAACACGCATTGAGGCAGATAAGTGGCTCGTATTTCGTTATTCCAGTTGATTAGTCAAGTTTTATACTCTTCTGTACACAGATTAGTAACATATTAACCCTTACAAACAACTTGTAAAATATATGTCTTAATTATGAAATACATCATAATGTGTGTATATATATATAGCTACTAAGAAACGTGGCAATAGCATACTATTAATGGCAAGTTGTGAAATCAACATCTGAGGATATCGATACAAGGAAGACGAGCGACGAGAACGTACATTGAGAACACTTTATAGAATATGTGAAGATTGAAGAAATCGTACACTGAGCAGGCCGGTGTCCGTGGATTGCAGCGAAACATGCTTCTTGTTCATTGTATTTCAATTTAACTCTAGTGATACTTGAGTTTTGCACCAGAGTTATTTTTTACCTACCTCCAACTAATACAAGTGAACGGAAGTTTTTCAAACTCTTTGGATGCGTCCGGGTCTCGTGCCCCCCCTGCCCTCACATATATAATATTTTGCCGTCCCGCCAGATCTTTTGTGTTCGCCCCTTTTCTGGACATCACCCTAAATTCCCCAGACAGACCCATGTCACGGCGTATTGATGGTTATGCGGCTGAAGTCCCACCGGTCAATAATATGCTAATTCGGATTACCCTCCCCACATGTTGTGTTTAGGCCTCTTCATCTAAACGGTATGAAAAGGTTGATAATCAACATCTTATATTTAAATCACGAGGAACAGGGGTCGAGTGAAACATTTTAAGGTATTGGGTTTCTTTGTAGAAAAATTGCCAGCAACAGTAAGGAGTTTGAAATTTGACATCATCATGATCAACCCATTGTCGGCTCACTACAGAGCACAGGTCTCCTCCCAATATGCAGACTTCACACGCCTTTGAGAATATTATAAACTCTCAGGCTTGCAGGAAACCTGAAGCAAGTGATATTTTAATTGCTTTAAAACGCACATAACTTTGAAAAGTTAGAGTTAAATCCGGGCACGCGAATTCGAACCCCCGACCTTCGATTAGGAGGCGGACGCCCTACCCACTAGGCTATCATAGCTTCATTTGACATTTGACATCAAGATAAACTTATTACTAAAGCCTTAAATTTTCTAAGGATATATTATATCATCAGAAAATTATATATGAAATGTAATATTTTTTAAAGCTATAATTACGTCTGTCAATACGTGTAAATAATTGTCATCAGTGTAAATAAATACGATTTCAATTTAAGCCCTAGATGTGCATGTCCTTTGTGTTACGAAGCCGGAGCAGTATAATACACAATACATGGGGCAGTCGTAAAACGAAATCGACAAGCGAAATACAATTTATCGTTGGATATAAATCCGGCGCCTCCGGACGCGGCCCTCGGCCGGGAGGAGGAAATAGTTTTAAAGTTAGCATTTGTGTCACTTGAGAGTTGGTCCGCACAGTGTGTTGTTAGTGACGCGTCTGTATCGAGAGCATGTGCTGTCCACAAGATTCTCTGTCTCCGTCAACAGAACATGTTATCGGGTTTCAAATTAATCTCGAACTTTATAGTGCCTTAGTGAATACTTTGGAGTAGATAAGGCATGTTAATGCAGAATGAGATCAGTTAGTTGTTTTATTTTTTAATCCACTACAAGGTAGCCCTTGACGGCAATCTCACCTGATGGTAAGTGATGATGCAGTCTAAGATGGTAGCGGGCTAACCTGTTAGGGGTATGGTAAACCCACACTCCTAATTGGTTTCTACGCGACATCGTGCCGGAACGCTTAATCGCTTGGCGACACGTCTTTGTCGGTAGGGTGGTAACTAGCCACGGCCGAAGCCTCCCACCAGACCAGACTCGAGCCGGGAATCGAACCCAGGACCTCCAATTTTTGAATGAGATTAGTTAGTTGCTTTATTGTTTTATACTCTACAACTTAGCCCTTGACGGCTATCTCACCTGATGGTAAGTCATGATGTGGTCTAAGATGGTAGCGGGCTAATTTGTTAGGGGTATGTAAAGTCCACACTCCTAATTAATTTTTACATCGTGCCGGAACGTTTAATCGCTTGGCGACATGTCTTGTCGAGTCTTTTGTTATCTTTTGGCCGAGGCCTCCCATAAGACCTGACTCGAGCCGGGAATCGTACCCAGGACTTCCAACTTTTATAATGCGTTAGTTATCACGATGAGCATACAACTGCAGATGTAAGCATCCCGAGGGAAAGATTTTTGTTTTAATGACGTTTAAGGAAAACGGCATTGCAGGACGTAAAAAAGGGAGGAGGGTGTTTGACCGGCTGTATGTATATTATTATGTTTGGTCACCGACTTTGTGTTCAGTTTTGATAGAATTTGTAGTGAGAGTAGATTTTGACAGTTATTTTATTATTTGAAAGGGCTTTACTCTTCAGGTCCTAATTTATCTTATTGTTAAACGCTGTGTCGCGATTGTTTCGTTATATATATTTTTCTTGTCTTCCAGAAGAAATGTTAAGTTATCGAAGACAGAAAGAGAAAAAATGTGAAGTCTGCCAATCCGCACACGGCCAGCGCCGTGGACTATGGCCAAACCCTTCTCATATTGAGAGGAGACCCGTGCTCTGTAGTGAGCCGGTAATGGGTTGATCATGATGATAACCTACTCTACTAGATATTGCTCGTGCATTGTATCGATTATGTAAATGATAGTAAGCGTATTGTGGTAGACTGAAAAATGGACGACAATGGAATCAAGCAATAAGTGCTTTTACGAGAAAACATAAATAATCAGTTCGCAGCGAAGCTATATTATGTAAATGTAATTATGGATTTACAGTGAATTCATTAGCGGGGCTGCGGCGGGCAATAAAATTCAAATTTACTCTTCTTATCGTCAAGATGGCGCTGGGAGGCCGCCAGTCTTTACATTAATTACGAGCCCGCGCGCCTCTGATGCGATATAAAGTGGATTAAGATCGTGGCTGATGAAGCTGTATTTTATTGTTGTTTTGGTTTTCATATTTGTTGTAGAACTGGCTTAGTCCTTCTCGGTTCCCGCCGGCACTATAACAGGCATTGCAAGGAATTAAGTAATATCGGGAAGGAACGTTTTTTTTTTTATCCACTACAAGTTAGCCCTTGACGGCAATCTCACCTGATGGTAAGTGATGATGCAGTCTAAGATGGTAGCGGGCTAACCTGTTAGGGGTATGGTAAAGCCATACTCCTAATTGGTTTCTACACGACATCGTGCCGGAACGCTAAATCGCTTGGCGACACGCCTTTGTCGGTAGGGTGGTAACTAGCCACGGCCGCAGCCTCCCACCAGACCAGACTCGAGCCGGGAATCGAACCCAGGACCTCCAACTCTATAATGCAACAGCGCGTGCACTGCGCCACGGAGGTCGTCAAAATATTCTAAATATTCTTTCACGTACGCGTAAGTGTCGCGCGATGTAGTTATGACTGCCGCTCCACTGAGCTAACAACAAAATGGCGGAGCTAATATTTAATTTGAACACGTAAGTTGTTTGGATGTCTCACGCGCCGGCTTACAACTTAAACATTTGAAGCTGAATTCAGTTTTCGCAAGTTTCGCCGCGTCTGTGTGTTTTGCGTCGCCTTTGACTTTGCGATTAATTAAAATTTGTTACGGCCCCGTAGTTAAATGAATATCGCAGCAGCGGTTTCTGGTTCACGTCTAAGTATATAGTTTACTGATAAGACACTCTTTGATACCCCGACTAAGCAGTTTATACAAAGATTTCGTTTCTAAAGATAATTCAATTGATATTTACTACTACACAATTCCAAAAATAAAATAATAAAAGCACTAGCCTCATTAGATCTTGCATAGTACGTATATACCTGTATATATTCCTTATTCTCTATTATAAAAACAAGGTTACTTTTCTATTATTTTGTTATAAGTTCCTTTTTCTGTTATTTGCTCTTTGTTAATCGAAATTTTTTGCATACGATATTATTAGCGACATATTAGCGTCGACTTACTCGTAAGTTATTTGGCATGCTGTAGTTACCTCTAAATTGATTTATATGTATATCCCAGCACTTAAGGTTTTTAAAATGTTTATTTTTTTTTTGCATATAAATCTGTTGGTGGCGCTTTGAATAAATAAATAAGGTCACAAAAAGTTGTGTTGGTGATAAATATACCTACGCCGAACGTGGGTATGGTGCACGTAATATTGCTGATTCCCAGACAGCGTTCCACTGCGGATGACAAGGTCTTGGTTTCGATTTCCAAGAATTTTAAGGTATATTTTTTTCCGCTGGGAAATGCGTTTACGCATCCCCTCCGGAAGCGGCGCAGACAAGACTGCGTCGATGCTCCTACGCGTCACCTGGTGGCTGGGTCACGGGTACACCGGCGCACACGACCGGAACCTGGTTGGGTTTGGCGTCTGCCGAGGCAGACCCTCCACTGGGGGCCTATGATCGAGGCCCCAAGAATTGTAAGGTATAATCTTTTCTGTAATAACATTCAAGTATCATACCGTAGTTAGGACATTTAACTAACACTGTAGTGCTTCAAAGAGTAGTAAGTTTTCTCTTTATACTTGCACATATTTAATTTATTGAAAACTCATTTATTTACCGAGGCATTTCAAAGCAGTTATAATATTATGTGCATCTGTTGGTTGAGACCCTACTACAGGTATTGTAAAGGTAAATTCTCCGGAAGAGAAAAAAACATTTTACAATAAACCCGCAGTTATATTTTATTTATTTATTATATTTTGACGCGAAAAAAGCCTTGCCTTTTTAAGGACTATTTGAATAAAGATTATTTTGAATTTGAATTTTGAATTTAATAACTGCACTACTTACACATAATATAGTTAGACTACAGAGGCCCCTGCAGCGCGTTGCAGTTACAATTTACAATTATTATACATAGTAAAGTTACAATTATTAACTATTGGAATTACAATAAAATAATAATTAATTAATATGTCATTCAATATGTCAAAATGGTTCGTCAGATTATTTACAGTTTACAGTTCGTTATATTATTTATTTATTTATTTTTCGTTGCATATCGTGTACACATACCCAGTTTGGGTGTTGCAACTTGGTGTGGAATCAAGTAGAGACCGATTTTGTTTATTTTTACTTGCATCGTTTAAAAAATCGTTTACAGTGTAATAACACTTCTCCAATAAAAAATTCTTTAATACTGTGTAAAATTCATTACCCATTATATATTTTCACAGACATTACGTAGGGACTACAGGTGTGGAGTTTTAGCTTTAATGGTGGGAGGGCTAGTTTGTTAGTATATTTTTCGGGAAATCGACGAGGTTTTTCTTCTTTTTTTTTATAAAAGTATAGATTTTTTTTGACAAATTTGCACATTTCAAAGATATAGATTGAAGGGAGGGTGAGGATTTTTAATTTCCTGAAATGGAATTATTAAATATTAATTATTAAATACATCCTATATTATATTATAATAATATGGCAATATACTAATTATTATGGATCATAGGCTGATGTGCAATTGAGGCCTTAATTATTAAATCTAATGTAATACTGTCATTTAGAAATTCATGAATAGTAATCTTGATTTAATTAATATGTTTTAATTTATAATACAGTTTGATTTAATTGCAGGTCCTGGGTTCGATTCCCGGCTCGAGTTTGGTCGGCCATGGCTAGTTACCACCCTACCGACTAACACGTATCGCCAAGCGATTCAGCGTTCCGGCACGATGTCGCGTAGAAACCAATTAGGAGTATAGGTTTACCATACACCTAACAGGTTAGCCCGCTACCATCTTAGACTGCATCATAACTTATTACTAGGTGAGATTGCCGTCAAGGGCTAACTTGTAGTAGATAAAAAAAAAGTAGGGGCAAAATGAACTTCAGTATCATGATACAACCGTATATCTACCAGCATGTCGAGGTATATTCTGCAGACGATACGCAGATGGCCGATGAGTTAGCGCCGTCCGCCGCTAACAGGCAGCCGTTATTTTACTACTACGAGCACGCTGCTGTCGTTAAAATATTAACTCATATCATTATTGAAGTCAGAGGCCGCGCTGCCGATATATTTTGTATTTTTCGTGGAATGATTACGCTTTTTTTTGTTAAATATAATAGTGACTGACTTATCTGGCAACACCACATCTAGCCACTGAAGGAGAAATGGAAATGGATGGAGACGAGTGAACAAAAGTCAATCATTCATTCATTCGGGTGTTACTAGCATTCAAAGAATAATATGTCACGTGATACCTTCGAGTTCTTTGTGCTGAACTTTAATAATGTTAATATGGTAATCTAAAAGTAAGTATTATATTATATACGTACAATATGCACATATCCTATCATAATCATCATCATGATCAACCCATTACCGGCTTACTACAGAGCACGGGTCTCCTCTCAATATGAGAAGGGTTTGGCCATAGTCCACCACGCTGGCCATGTGCGGATTGGCAGACTTCACACGCCTTTGAGAACATTATGGAGAACTCTAAGACGTGCAGGTTTCCTCACGATGTTTTCCTTCACCGTTGAAGCAAGTGATATTTTAATTATTTAAAAACGCACATAACTCCGAAAAGTTAGAGGTCCGAGCCCGGATTCGAACCGCCGACCTCTGATTAGGAGGCTGACGCCCTAACCACTAGACTATCACCGCTTCGCATACATATCCTATATCGTACTAATATTGTAAATTTGAAAGTGTAGGTGTTTGTTACTCAATCACTCAAAAACGGCTGAACGATTTAAAATAAAATTTGGTACTTATACAAGTTGCCTTTGACATGAAAAAGAACATAGGCTACCTTTTATATCGATGCCTTAGTTCCCGAGGGAAAATTGAAAATTGTTGTAATCGATTCATATAGAGTAATTATAATAGTAATTGTTTATTATGCATTCCTTAATAATGAATAAAAATCTTTGATAATAAATCTAGCTATTTATTCCAATATGAAAATTGAACAATTTAGAAACTTCAAAAATAATAAACATCAAAATCGATTTTACTGAACTTGTTTTTTATACCACAACTAATTATAAAACCTAACCAAAATTATGTATTATATTCTGCTCTGACACAAACTGAGTTGTATGGAGACGGAAATTGCATTTATTTGAATTCACAACTTAAGGGCAAAATTCCTATTTCACATTTCAAACAGGGGATTGGCATTGGTCAGTTTTGAAGTTGCAGAATCATGACAACTACGAACTTAATACTTGAGCGGAGCCGAAGAAGTTTAACCTTCCTTTGCTATCCGATCGAGGGTGTCAACTTTCTAACAAACAGCCTCATAGATAAGGTATAGCATATACATAGCCTCGACTCCGGCTGGTACTCTCGCCAAAAATATTAAATCCAAAATTGATTTCCAGATCGAACAGAGGGTCATCAAACGCAGATTTCTTAGCGAGCTGTCACCCCCCACTGTCACGTTCGATATTTCACGTGGCCCTCTCTGTCACTGACACGTGAGGGTGGGGTGGAGGTGTGAGCGACTACTCACATTAACACATCTGTGTAGCTTGCAGCCTCTCTATATATGTATATGTAAAAAAAAAGCAAAGGCAAAAAAAAATATAGATTTTGATGACATTTTGACCTTAAGTTAAATAAACGCGGACGATGTCACGGTCAACAGCTACTTCATCATAAAAAGCAATAAATCAGAGTTCAAACATATTTTAGCATTCAGAGAACACATAATATCAGGGATTTTTGTCTGGTGGTAAGCTTCGGCCGTGGCTAGTTACAACCCTATCGACAAAGACGTGTCGCTAAGCGATTTAGCGTTCCTGTACCTGTTAAGAACTTGCTACTTACAGGTTAGCCCGCTACCATCCTAGACTGCATCATCACTTACCATCAGGTGAGATAGTTGTCAAGAGCGAAGTTGTGGGGAAAAAAAAATGGTACAGCTGTGTTTATGATTGGATTTTTTTTTGCTGAGATCAAGTGGCCATATAATAAAATCTTAGTAATAAATTTTAACTTAGTTCTTAATATCGGATCCAAGAGAAAAATTTTGACAACACAATTATTATAATCAAATCTTGGAGCTTGAAAAAGTTGATGCTAGAATTCCACAATGTCTGCCAGATAACATAATTTTATTAGTTTTACTTATAATTAGTTTTATAATTTAAGGCACTTGCCTTATAGAGTTTTTATTTTTTGTAATTTGAAGCTGTATATTTATGGATATATTATAACTGCACAAAGCTTTGAGTAACGTATGCATGTGGACGTGTGCGTGAACTTTCACACACACGTGCACACGCACACCCACACGCGTTAATGTGATGTTCAGTCATAACAATTAATAAGGGTTGTCAACTTTTAATATGCGAATACTTCAGATTATTATCATTTCTCTAAATCTTATAATAGTGACACTCTGGTAGCTATGGTGTCCTAGTAACCCTTTTGCAAACGACCTTGTAACGAGCCCGCGTTGTTATCGCGGAGCTGTCCGCAGCAGCAGCGGCAAGGCCGAGTTTAACAATTAGATCTATTTGTTATTCCGAACAGGAATTTGTTTTGTAACCTTAATAGTTTTCGGGATAAAACATAGCGTGAAGCTCGAGCCAGGCTATCGTCTATACACTATGAGTATATCATATTGCATTTGCATTTCGCAAACACAAAGAGAAATTAAATGAAAATCTGTTTTGGGTTTCATATTGATATTTCTAGTTTCTTTAAATATAAATTTTCAAAAGACGACCTCCACGGCGCAGCGCGCTCGCTGTCACATTATAAAGTTGGAGGTTCTGGGTTCGATTTCCGGCTCGAGTCTGGTCTAGTTGGATGCTTTGGCCGTGGCTAGTTACCACCCTACTGACAAAGACGTATCGCAAAGCGATTAAGCGTTCCGGCACGATGTCGCGTAGAAACCTATTAGGTTTACCATACTCCTAACAGGTTAGCCTGCTACCATCTTAGACTGCATCATCACTTACCATCAGGTGAGGTCGCTGTCAAGGGCTTACTTGTAACAAAATAGATATAAGATAACAAAAAAGATGGAACATGGAAACATGACATAGAATTCATAGCATTATTTCATGGTCATGTTTTGCCCCGCTGGGCGCAGGTCTCCTCCTATAGGAATTTTCTCAGACCTACCTGCCCCAGCACGGGTTCGTGGGCTTTAAAAACGTTTTCCTCACGTAAGTGGTTATACACCGGGATCGCTGAGGTATGGGCTTTGCAAACTTCAGGCCCGTTATTTACGGAGCATCAAAAGTAAATAAGCGAACATATTAATTCCAAAAGCCCGCCCGTTTGTCTCAATAAAAGCGAGATCGTTTTCATCTCAATTAAGAGGCCTAATAATATTATCATAACGCTGGCTCTAGGCACTTGTAATATTTTTTTGGGCGCAATTAGCGAGGCTTCCGGCGTCTGGTAATTAGCAATTAGTTTGTTTACGTGGGCCGAAATTAAAAAAGCTTTCAAAACATTTGAGGCTCTAAAGGGAATATCATAATTATAATTTTGTTAATTTTAGTTTAACATGAGACAGACGGCAATGACAACTCCAGTATCAAACGATATGTATTCATTTCATTTTTCATTTATTTGAACTAAATACAATATATCTTAAATTACCCTGAACAGCAAATAAATAGTTATACGCCGATATTAATAGTTTCACTAATATAATCCAGTCTTCATATTACTTGGTAAATGCACCTTATCAACAGCAGCATGAATGATCTTTGATCTGAAGATCAAGAAAAGACAAGACAAGATAGCATTGATTAATAGATTTTTTTTTATTTTTTTTATTTCGTTGGTTGGTTTTTGGCACGTTTGACGACTTATCAAGATATGCATGTTGCGAATCCCAGATTGGCCTGAACTTTAAGTTATTGGGTGTTTTGCTAGAAAACTCTAATCTTCATCGCAGGTAATTTTTTCCCATCAGTATGTTGGTGAAATCAATAGGTACCTAATCACAAACTCAGTAAACGTCAGTAAAAATAAATTAAACAAGAGTTTTGGATAAAAAATATCCTAGCGAGGCGAACGCAGGTCGAAAGGTGTAGCTTTTCAGCTGTGTACAGGTAACGAAAAATGTGTTTTTCTGCGGAAACGTGAAAAATACTCTGTGTCCTTTTTCATCAGGTCAGCTATTGTGTCAGATTTCATCGAGATAGGCGCAGCGCCGGATATAGGTCACAGGGCAGCTATATCTTTTAAGAATGAATATTATGTATGCAAGACTGGGATTAGTAAGAGGTCCAGCGTGACATCTGCCCGCTTATTGGCACAGCACTTGGCACGAGCTGAGCAAGTGACGATCTCAAAGTAAAGTTTCCTCTCACCGAACATAAGGTTCGAGTAAAAGTTGGCATCAGCGCGTATTGTTGTCTGTAAGCGGCGGCGGCTTTGCCAGCTTTTTGTTTTGAGAAATATCAAAAGTGTCGCGTGTAACATGAACTAGGCATTTGCGTACAGTTTTACAGCTGTGTCACTCGACTGGGAACCAGGTTTTGCAGCACCATCTAAAACCGAGGAGTCACCTCGTTTCATTCGTCCAGAGTAACATAAATTCTGATTTAAATAAAGTAGACAATTATTTTATAGCCAGATTTGTCTTATAATTTCCATGCCCGGAACATTGACGACCAACGGAGAAAAAATCTTATCCCGCTGTCATTGTAGACAGTATCATGCCATCAGGTGGGATTGCAGTCAAGGGCAAATTTACAATGGTATAATTAGGTAACAAAGTATTTTATATATTAATTGCCTCAATTAAACGTTTGAAAAACAAATGTTTTTTTTTAAACAATTTTTACATACATAAAACATTTATGTAATTTTTTAATATTGACTAATTATTAGAACTTGAAATAAAAATTGACGACCATTAGCAGTGTCATTTACAGGGCCATGCTCAAAAAATTGACATAAATGTATGATCATTTCGAACGATAATAAATTTAGAATATAACGTAAAAGTCCAAAATAACGTTTTAATGAACATATTTCTTAAATGGCCTATTATAAAATATAGAAGAAAACTAATTAAATTTAAAATTTGAACACAAGAGAATGACGGGCAACAATAAAATTGAGATCAATCATCCCCCTTCTTCCTTAGACCGAAATGTGAAGCGTGATATTTCCGTCTGGTGGAAGGCTTCGGCCGTGGCTAGTTACCACCCTACCGACAAAGACGTGGGTTTACCATACTCCTTACAGGTCAGCCCGCTACATTCTAGACAGCATCATCGCTTACCGCCAGGTGGGCTAACTTGTGGAGTATTAAAAAAGACAATTGGAAAATCACCAATTAAGTGATCAAATCTCAGAAGTGTCTGGGAGTGTCTTCTCAGAAGTGAAATTGGAGCAATTGATGAGCCGGCAGTGAGCCGGTACAGCGGCGCGGAGCACGTACCAACTAAGTTGCTAATAAAGTTGCCTTATCAAACAACAGTACGTGCCCCGCCAGGCCCGCGCACGCCCCCCCCTCTGGGCGCCGTGTTACACCGCTCGCTAGTTTATACGATCATTGTTCACAGATCTTTATACGCTAATTCGGTTACGAGTGGTGTTACTGTTTTTCAATTTCTACTATAGTTAGCTCTCGACGACAATCTCATTGTAAGTGATGATGCAGTCTAAGATGGTAGCGGGCTAACCTGTTAGGTGTGTGGTAAGCCCATACTTCTAATTGGTTTCTACGCGACATTGTGCCCGAACGTTAAATCGCTTGGCAACGCGTCGGTAGGATGGTAACTAGCCACGGCCGAAGTCTCCCACCAGACCAGACTCGAGTCGGGAATTGAACCCAGGACCTCCACCTTTAAACCACGGTGATCGTCAAGCTTTCCATCCTAAGAACACCAAAAACTAGGTCCAAATTGAGGATCAGAATTTTTTAATTGCAAATATACATATTATATCACACAAAAGTGTCACAAACGTTTAGTCAACAAGTGAATTTATCATAATAATAAAATGGCGTGCAAGAAATAATTATTTAGATATAAATCACATTCGAATAAATTATTAATCTGTTAACAATGTTCATCATTTGTAAAATAAAACTTGCAAGATAAGCAAGCGTAAAACAAAACTAGATACCTAAAATATTTTTTTACTAATGTTTACTTACGCGGTACATTTAGAAATATTACGCGAAATATACAAGAAGCAAAAGTAGTTTTTATTTAAAAAATATATAAACAGCCACATTGTCGCTAAAACTTTTTTGTTCGAAACGGAAAACCTTTGCCTGGCTTTTTATGGGTATATCTAGGTTTTTTTTTGTATTTTCTAGGATAAGCTCATTTCAAAAATTTCGCCAACATGTTTCAGTTCATCATGACCAACCCTTTATCGGCTCACTACAGAGCACGGGTCTCCTCTCAATACGAGAAGGGTTTGGCCACAGTCCGCCACGCCATGCCAAGTGTGGATTGGCAGACTTCACACGCCTTCGATAACATTACGGAGAACATTTCTGTTCCAGTTATTTTAGTTAGGTAGGTATGACAATATCATGTTGGTTTTCCGCTCTACTAGGCCGTGTGTCGCCAAGGGTCGCGCCGTTAGATGACCTGGGCCCTAAATCACCTCTATCTGATACACTCGCTGCCAAATACCTTCGCCCTCCCGGCGATGTCGTAACTTACCGTTGTATCGACACCACACTTACTGCCGACGACACGGCCTCAGCGGCTAAACAAAACCGTTACCCAGTCAGCACTTTAAGCAACAACTAGTGGTTGCCCTCGATGTTGATCGCATAAACGTGAGGATTTTTGCAAAGCATTTGGCTGCTTCGGAACATATCGGTATCTACCAGAAGAACTTCTAAATTGACTATAGGGGTTCTGCAAGATGTGTACACTCATCTTTCGTGATATAGATATCTTCAAATCAAGAGTGAAAAGGATCTTATAGCCAAGCCATTATTACTTAACATCATGTGTTATTTATAGGCGTCTAAAAAGAACAAGTAAAATTCTTAAAAAAATCTCAGCTTATTCATTTTTGCCTGATTGAAAGTCCATAATAAATTTATAGCAACGGAAATAAAGCGAAAATATTATTAATAAACTTTATTCATAACTCCGCGGGAATGTCGGACGTGCTCTCCGACCCACAATGGGGAGATAAATATTGTAAAACATATATATCTCTCAAAAATTTGGTAACATAATGAATTTAAACATGCTGACCACTAAACCAACGTGACTGGCCATGTAGATGGACATGGCCATGGCCATGGCCATGTGGATATTAGACATTGGAGGCGCGAATGCCGCCACTATCCACCTTGGAAAGGTAAGAACAAGTGGACTGTATGTTATATAATTTAGAATTTACGCGTCCACGTGTCGGGCAAAGGGGGCGTGAAGGATAAGGGAATCGTGCACTAACCTTAGAAGGTCCGGGTACCTATCCTGCGACGAGCACAAGCACACCCTGGCGCGAAACCAGATGGCACTCGGCAGCACTCACGACCGTACACAATAAGGAAGGGAGGGTAGTCGGATAATAACGTGGACATTGATCGAATTATTAAATCCAAACACAGCCAATAGTTGGTGTTACCAGACATGATAAAAAAATATATATGTACTGAGTTTGATTTCTAATAAAAATACTCCTGAGCGTACATTTCAAGACCTTATTAACTTTTCATTTTACTTTATTATAAATGGAAAATCCAAATGATAAAAGTTGAAACGGGACAAACGTATCACATTTGTAGCAAATTAAAGGTTTCATTGTTATCGATACATAAATGAAACATATTCGTGAACTGATATTAATCCTTGTTAAGGTGTAAATTATCTTTTCCTAATCCTAAGGTTGCCTGGCAGAGATCGCTACTAAGCGATAAGGCCGCCTTTTGTATCCTGCTTCTTCTTTATTTTGTTTTCTTGTTATTTCTATTTTTGTTGTGGTGTACAAATAAAGAATAAATAAATAAAATAAATAAATTAATTTTGGTTATTTTTGTTTTAAAACACGTGTTACTTATTAATACGTCTTATATTACAAAGTTGCATTGTTTATGTAACGCGTTTATATGAGAGACGAAGATTCGGGTTTCAGAAAATATTGGTTTATATAAACATTTTATTTCTACACGTAAAGCTTCCAAATAACAGAAATTCTTTCTTCAATATTTTGGTACAAAAGGCAGACTTATCGCTTAATAGCTGTATCTATCAGGTAGTCTGATGTAAGGAAAAAGGAAGAAAACAGAGAGGAGCGGCATAATCATAAAAAAACACATTGATACAAACAACATACATAAGTAAATTACACATATAAAAGTTGTTAGTTGTCGTTTGTTTAGGTGTATCATATTTTTGATTTGTCACAGTACACATCTTTTATCGCTTACATAAGCTCCATTAGTAGAACATTTTTTTTTTTTTTTATCCACTACAAGTTAGCCCTTGACGGCAATCCCACCTGATGGTAAGTGAAGATGCAGTCTAAGATGGTAGCGGGCTAACCTGTTAGGGGTATGGTAAACCCACACTCCTAATTGGTTTCTACGCGACATCGTGCCGGAACGCTAAATCGCTTGGCGACACGTCTTTGTCGGTAGGGTGGTAACTAGCCACGGCCGAAGCCTCCCACCAGACCAGACTCGAGCCGGGAATCGAACCCAGGACCTCCAAGTTCATAATCCAACTGCGCGCGCGCTGCGCCACGGAGGTCGTCAAAAAACACTTGTAAATAAAGGTGTTGTTTGTTCATTAACACTTTATGTAGAGTGAAATATGATATTCTTGTTCTACTGCAGGCTGTGGAAAGTCATGCTCAAAGTATCTCTAGATTATACGAGATCAGATCAGGAGCGAGAACACATTAACGACCTCCCTGACTCAGTGTTGAGCGCTGTGCTCTTACAGGTGGGAGGTTATATCTAAATTTTCTCTGATCTGGTGGGAAGCTTCGGCTGTGGCTAGTTACAATCCTACCGGCGAAGAAGTACCGCCTAAGATTTAGCGATCCAGCGCTATGCCCCGTAGACACCAATTTAGAGTATGATTGTAAAATATGACTTATTAGTCTGCTACCATCATTAACTGCATCATCACTACGGGAAGATATGGTGTAGTCATACGCTTAAGTCGGCGCTCCATAGTGCGTGATTCTCTGTCATCATCATCATGAACAACCCATTACCGGCTCACTACAGAGCACGTCTCCTCTCAATATGAGAAGGGTTTGGCCATAGTCCACCACGCTGGCCATGTGCGAATTGGCAGACTTCACACGCCTTTGAGAACATTATGGAGAACTCTCAGGCGTACAGGTTTCCTCACGATGTTTTCTTTCACCGTTGAAGCAAGTGATATTTTAATTGTTTTTAAAAACGCACATAACTCCGAAAAGTTAGAGGTGCGTGCCAGGATTCGAACCGCCGACCTCTGATTAGGAGACTGACGCCCGAACCACTTGGCTATCACCGCTTCTATGATTCTCTGTGAGTTGACTGAACGAGGGATTTGATTACACGACATCGTGAGCTGACCGCAGCCCCGCGCAGATCCCCCGGAGATAAGAACGGAACTTGGAATTTGCAAAGTTCGGCGGAAAAACTTGTGTGCGTAAATCTAGTTTATCTGACCGCCCCGCGTCTCGATCCCCTTTGTTACAGCGCGAGCGGTTACTCTGGACGCGTCTGGGCGGTGACGCGTGTCGCTGCGACGTCGCTGCGAGCAAATGTAATTTATTCATGAAATGTTTAACATAACAAACGCAGCTTTTGATGGAAGCTGCACTTGAGTGCGCTAATCTATCGAAATGCTTTGATGTTAGGTATCATGATTAGTTAATGATTTGTATGTAAAAATGACAATTTAAAAACATGTGCGAACTACGGCCTTTTTTTTAATGGAAGATAGGCTTGCGCTTGACACAATCATGCATCATGGACAGTTGTAATGTTCAGAATGTTCAGAACTCGGAATTCGTAAAAATAAGGAAAGTTTCGGTTTAGCATCGAGGAATTTCTAAGGAATCATTTGTTTACAAGAAAAATTTATCTCTTACTACACCTCGTTACCAATAGGTACTTAATTCTTTTCATGGGCGATTATGAACTTAAAATCATTGGCAATATGGTTCTTTATAACAATCTCTCAAAAAGCTTTATTTAAAAAACAACTTTTAAAGATGCACTGATAGGGAATAAAAGTTTGTATTGAAATTTTTTATGTATCACAAATTATATAAGAATCAAGTTGAATTCCAATGAATGTTCAACCAAACTCACGCGAGTTTAAAGTTTTGTAAAAGCGTTATGTTTGTAAAAACACTTATAACATAAAGGAATACGTTGACGATAAAGAAGCTTGAATAACAATCGCTCTAACTAGGTTGCTCTAACTTTGTCTAAGTGACAGTGCGAGGCGGTGACGACAAAAAGAATATCCGGCTAAGTTTGTTGCGCTCGACTCGTTACGAACATGGAAAACGTCAAAGTCGCCTCGCAACAGAGGAAGGAAAAGAAACTAGGTATCACCTAACACGATACACTACATAAATCAAAGTTTTACAGGGCAGAATAATATTCAAAATTCAACATGATTGTATACAAACACTTTTAATAAATGTTCAACGTATAGATAAGTGCAGTTAAAGTAAATACGCGAAGAGGAACCTGTGTAGGTACTCCTTTCTAAGATAACTGTTTGCACGAAGACGTATAACACTTCAATTAAATTTGACTTAATTAAAGTTTGTAAATAAACATGATTCATAAGAAGCGATGATAGCCTAGTGGTTAGGGCGTCAGCCTTCAAATCAGAGGTCGGCGGTTCGAATCCGGGCACGCACCTCTAAACTTTTCAGAGTTATGTGCGTTTTAAAAAAAATTAAATATCGCTTGCTTCAACGGTGAAGGAAAACATCGTGAGGAAACCTGCACGCCTGAGATTTCTCCATAATGTTCTCAAAGGCGTGTGAAGTCTGCCAATCCGCACATGGCCAGCGCGGTGGACTATGGCCAAACCCTTCTCATATTGGGACGAGACCCGTGCTCTGTAGTGAGCCGTTAATGGGTTGATCATGATGAAACATGATTACAGCGAGATGAGTATATATAGTGAGACATACAGTTATATCAATTGAACATCTTTGACGACCTCCGCGGCGCAGCGAGTGCCCTGTCACGTTTTAAAATTGGAGATCCTGGTTCGATTCCTTGTTCGTGTCTGGTCTGGTGGGAGGCTTCGGCCGTGGCCCTACCGACAATGACGTGTCGCAAAGCAGTTTAGTGTTCCGGCACGATGTCGCGTAGAAACCCATTAGGTGTATTAGATCGGTACCATCTTAGACTGCATCACCACTTACACCAGGTGAGATTGCAGTCAAGGGCTAACTTGTAGTGGATAAAAAAAAAACTTAAGAATCGGGCCGTTCAACCCAAGTACGTAGCGAGTGATGCTGGAGCGTAATCAGAGTAAGGCGGCAGATGAAGGCGTCGGCGGGGAACCCTGAGCGAGTGGTGACTGCGTGTGATTTATTTGAGCCCTTCACATAAATTATGTTCGTCGGCGCGGGGGCGGCGCGCGGTTTGATTATCAGAGGGGACCAATGTGTGAAATCTTCTTTTAGTCCCATTGCGTAAGTTTTCAATAAATTTTCTTGTCTCCCGGTTCTTATTAAGCTAGTTTTTTCCACCAGGAGCTGAGCTGAATTCACTACCAAATTATTTTAAAACACGTAAAATCTCTATCTAACTTGTTAATTATTTCATAATAATTATCACAATAAACACGTAATTAGAATGATAAATGAATAAAATATAAAAATACCAGTGTTTCTTAGAATGATTTACACGTTGTAAAATAAAAGACCTGACGTGATTTTTTAGTATAGTTTTAACATTTTCCGTGTCCTAAATTAGGAACATATTTTTTCAGAGTTATACTCAGAAGTACTTGGGGACTACAAAGTTGACTAGTGTATGTATTAAATCATACTTTGTTTTGTTTAAGCCGATTTGTGTTTCGGCTTCACTCATTTGTTATTACGCGAATTACGTACGCAGCGCTTGGAAGACTTTAAAAAAAAGATTTATTTAACTTAATTTACAATTTTAATTAAAAATATAAAAAAATATAAAAATTACAATTAATTTCTTATATTCTAACTAGCCTAGTGTTCTTTCCGAAGTTAGGTAAAGAATTGTCATTAAATGCTAATTTTACTTATTAGGAAACATATCGCGACCTCAATTGCTGTTTGGCTGCATTAGTGGGGTCGTGCAACGTCTGCAATCTTCATAGGGCTGCGATATGTAATTCCTCCACCCCTAGAACGGCAACTATTTTAAAACGTTTAGTGAAAATGTTGCCGGGATGTCTCCAAGTTCGTCGATTTTCTCCTCCTTGATTGTCGTTGGTTGACCTTGGTTTTCCTTTTGTATGTCCTTGTTACCTTTCCATAATGAACGTCGAGCTATCCACAGGCTCAGCAGTAGACATGTGCCCGCTAGCACAACGTAAAAGGGTATAGTTGTGTGATAGAGGGCGTCTAGTGACTCGTTTTGAATTTGTAAAGGGGCCTGCATCATAATTCGTTCCTGGATTTTATGGAGTCCTTGAAGGTCAATGGAGCTCAAATTGAGATGCGGTGATATGACGGCCTGTTTCTCCACGTCGTAGGGTATCTTCGATAGCTTGAGAGCCTGGCCCTTAATTTCGTCGTTTTCATTTACAATGGTAAGCTCTTCCGTTTTAATGCGGCATCCTATGGGAATTGTTGCAAGGTAGCTTCCCTGAAGTAAAGTGTGATCTTCTTGGTTACAGGAGAGTTGTACCTTGGTGTTCTTTGGGAAAGAAAGTATGTAGTGTTTGTCGTCCAGTTTTTCTAGGGCTTCCTTCATCAGGGTTATGGTTGTAAATTGGCAGGATTCCTGCAAAACTTGATTAACGATTAGACCATGGATGCAGTCTGATTTGGTGCGGAGTTGATGGTTTACTTCTTTCTCACATAGGAACCAGTTGCTTAACTTCGGACATTCAGTCGCTATGTACACGAACGCTTTCTCGTTTGTTGCGATGAAAGGATAGGATGGGATGAGGGCCTGAGCGTTCCTATTTGGAATTATTGATAACCTATATAAATCGAATCTGTCCTTGGAGATAATAGGGAAATTGAATACAAAAACTATTTGCTTTTGAGTATAGTATGACGCTGGTTTTATTATATTATAATATTCCCTTAACTCTAATTTTATTATTTTATCTAACCCGTAGATGCTTTGAAGCTTACTAATCATTAATTCTAAAATGTCTACATCTATCATGGAATGGTGCACTTGATGCACGAACAAAAGCTAAGTTATTTTCTATTCTTAACAACTCCTGTCGAGTCATGTGGAGAGTCGTCAGTAGAATTATTCTGTAACAAGTTTACCGATTTAGGCACACGTTTTAATCTAGACTTTGCTACGGGGCTACGCTTTTTGGATGTATAAATGTGTATGGGTAGGTTGGCTAGGACAGTGTCCTGCGTGTATCGTGGTGCGGTCTTTTGTCGACTAGCGAGGGGGTTCTTGATAAAAACTTGTTGCTCCGGTGCGTAGTCTACTTCCGGTTCACAGGTTTCGTTCCTACTTTCTATTAACGCGGTACGTTTAGCGAATGAGCTAGTGTTGATAATTTCATAGACCTTTTTCATCTGTTCCCTATGCGATTGAACGTATTGCTGAAGTAGTTGTTGGGAAATGTCTATGTCAAGGCAGTCTCTTGGGTCAAAGTGTCCGGTTAATAGGTCAAATGGGCGGCATCTCGTGAAACTATGTATAGAACTATTGTATGCTATTATGGCGTAGGGCATGAGATTGACTATAGGTTCGTCCTTATGCTGCAACTGTAAAATCCTAAGGTGCTCTAAGATTGTAGAGTGGAACCGTTCAAAGTTGCCATTATCGTTAGGACTGTGAGCTAAAATTCGGTGATGGTTAATTTTATGTAGTCGTGTAAATTCCATAAAAAGCTGATTGGTGAACTCGGTTCCGTTATCTGTTATAATGGTCCAGGGTACGCCGTGGTGGGTACAATATAGCAAGAGGGCTTGTAATATACTTAAAGCCGTACCATCCCGTAAATGGTATGCCTGGCCATACTTTGTGAATACATCTATAAAGGTTACATATTTTTCATGCTGTGCCGTAAATAAGTCCATATGTATTATTTCGAAGGGTTTAGTTGCTGGGGGCACGACGTTAAACTGTGGTCTTACGGGGTTCCTATCGTACTTAGCCTGTCCGCATATCGTACATTCGTTTATAAATTTAGTTATGTGGTCTTTCATTTTAGGCCAGTAGTATTTTTGAGACAAGGCTAGATAACACTCATTAATTCCGCGATGATTAGTTTTTCCATCATGGTAGTGACGGATAATTTCTTGTTGCCTAAGATATTCCTTCACATTTTCTAATTCGCTTTTTGTCAATACAAGGTTCATTGATGAACATCTAAACTTATCTTGCAAAATTGGTACGATTGAATACATGGCTAACGGTGGATTTATTAAGATAGCCGTTTTGACTTTAGGGGTAACAAATTCTTTTATAGCGTTTATGACGTCTTCCTCTAAATTAGATTCCGTTAGCTGTATGCTAATCCGCGTGTGGGTATCGAATGGCTTGGAAACGACGGGTTTCTTTTTTACGTCATTTACTAGTGTGAAATAAATTTGTCGATGAAATTTATTTAGGGGTTCGTCGGTGATGGGAACTTCTAAGATGGGGTGTTCGGTACTCGTATGGGCGGTCTCAGTAGAGGAGTTCGCTTGGGTGACAATTGTTGTGGATGGATTACCTAATAGGGAGTTTAATTCGTCTATTTCCTCTATTAAGGACATAGCTTCGCCGGTGTGAATCTCTACCCGTGAGAGCGCGTCAGCATTGGTATTAACTTTTCCCTTTTTATAGATAACTGTGAAGTCGTATTCGCTCAGTCTGAGTCGCCATCTAGTAAGACGAGAGTTCGGTTCTTTTAAACTCATTACCCATTGTAGTGGTTTATGGTCTGTCAAAATCTTAAATTTCCGTCCAAAGAGGTATGGTCTAAAGTATTTCGTAGCCCAAACTATTGCAAGGAGTTCTTTTTCGATGGTGCTATAGTTTATCTCGCTGTCGTTTAGGGTTCGAGACGCGTAGCAGACTGGTTTGTCTGAGCCTATTGGGCCTTGGGACAATATAGCACCGATGGCTACGTTTGAAGCGTCTGTTGTTAAGTTAAATTCTTTACTAAAGTCTGGGTATTGTAAAATAGGGTCGTTAGTCAGCAGAGTTTTACACTTCTCGAAACAATTGACATACTCGTTATCGAAAGAGATCTTACTACCCTTCTTCAAACGTTGGGTGAGAGGTTTCGTTATGCGAGAAAAGTCTGGGATAAATTTTCGGTAGTAACCGAGAAGGCCTAAGAATTGCTTAATTTGCTTTGGGGTCTTAGGAATAGGGTACTTTTCAATAGCAGCGATTTTATCAGGGTTAGGTCTGATACCGTCTTTACTAATTATATGACCTAGATACGCGGTCTCAAGTTTTAAGAATTCTGATTTGTCCATCTGTATTTTAAAGTTGGACTCTCGAAGTCTCTGGAAAACCTTTTCTAAATTTACAAGATGTTCTTGTAGGGAAGTGCTGAATACTATGATATCGTCTAAATAAACCAAGCATATTTCATTTTGTAATCCCCTTAGAACATTATCCATCACGCGTTGAAACGTGGATGGAGAATTTTTGAGGCCCATGGGCATTCTAAGGAACTCAAAATGCCCATTTTCTACATTAAAAGCTGTCTTGGAAATATCTTGGGGGTCCACTTCAACCTGGTAAAATCCGCTCGCTAAGTCCAGAGTCGTAAAGTATTGGCATTTTCCTAATTTATCCAGTACGTCATTAATGTTTGGTATTGGGTATTTGTCATCGATTGTCTTTTCATTAAGTTTTCGAAAGTCAACTACGATACGCCATTTCTTTTTTCCGGAGGCATCTACTTTCTTAGGTACTACCCAGATAGGTGAGCTCCAGGCAGAGTTAGAGGGTCGTATAATGCCTTGTTGTAGCATCTTTTGTACCTGATCCCTAACTTCCTGTCGGTGTATAAATGGGTAGCGATAACTTTTGGTATGGATGGGCACCTCGTCGGTTGTTCTAATTCGGTGTTTGATTTGATTTGTAAACGTTAAGTTTTCTCCTTCAATATAAAAAACGTCAGAGTAGCGCGAGCAAAGCATAGTGAGGTTAGCCTTTTCTTCCTCGTTCAAGTGATCGGTTCGTAAACGCGAGACTACATCACGTGCGCGTAATGATAGCTGTTGCGTACGCGTGCACTCAATGTTAAATAATTCCGCGTGCGCAGGGCGATCGAGTGAGAAAATTATGTCGTTCCGTGAAGGGTTCTCGACTTCTAAGTAACAGCGGTTATTCTTTACTGTGGTGATGCACTCATGTAGTATGCAGTTGCATATCACTTGTTCGTTAATAAAGGCATCGCCGTCCGGTACGTCGACTGGTATACGAATAATTTTCGAAGAACCGGCTGGAATGACATCCTCATACAGGTTGACGTTGCATGAGTTATACATCTTAATCGGATTGGAAGCAGAACGAGTTATTAAACGACCTTCCCTTAAATCGATACGAGCTTCCCATTCATTTAATAAATCCAAACCTATAAGACCATCGAAATAATTATGAAATTGATACACAAACAACTTGATATCATTTGTGTCGTTGAACTCCTTGAAACACGGTACTGTAATAGAATAATTATTTCTACTAGTCGCGTGTATGTTTGTAACTTCAAATGGGTCAAAATTTAAAGGAAAATCGGCATAGTAATTTTCTACAACTTTAGGGTCGATGAAGCTCTGGTTCGCACCTGTATCGATCAAAAGTTTTAATGGGGGGTTCGCAATCTGGATGTAAGGTAACTGCCTCTGCGTGTGAAGATTTACTTCTATCTTGGCTTTGAAGGTGTCAAAGCCTTCTGAAAATCCTGTTCGATATGGGTAGACGCTGCCTGTAGCTGAGATTCGTCGTAACGTTGGTCGTTAACAGTCATGTCACTATAGTTAAAATTATTAAAGTCGTAAGGCAAACCCTGGTCGTAAGCACTACTATAGTCATTGTTGTAAGTGTCATCGTACTCGGGCTCGCAGTAAGCACTGTAGTCATCGTAATACGAGTCGTCATATGACCTACATTCATTCACGTGCATTTCGCGCGGTCTAAAATAATTATTACCAGCTGGAGGGTTCCCGAACTTATTCCAATTATTATCAGTTATGGTGTTGGAGGGAGGTAATGGTCGGGTGCTAAATCTTTGGACACCACTCATAGGCTGCGATGTTTGTCCGTGGGTCTGGTTGTTTCGGGGTGGTAATCGAAATACGTTGCTACGGGGATTATAGTTAGGTGGTGGTGCAGCGAACATTCTTTGGGTGTTCGTTGGCATACGGGGTTGATTTTGATGAAATTGCTGAGTCGGAGGTTTCATTGGGCGCTGTCCGAAAGGTACAGGCCAGTTCGGTGTAGAGGTCTGGACGTTTGGCTGTCGTGGTGGTGTAAGATGTGGTGTTACTGGTGGTAAGTTATGGGGGGTAGAAACCTTTGGTGTTAAATGGTTTCTGGAAGGCTCATTTCGCTGTTGTAGGTACATTACGTTAACCTCCTCCTGAACGTACTCGAGAGCTTTCTCTATAGTGCTAGGTCGCATACAACGTATGCGCGATCCTAAGGGTTCCCTTAAACCGCGTACATACGCTTGTACGGTAACTTTTTTATACAGTTCGCGTTTCGCCTCGATGGTGGTCGGGATAGCGTCATGTAATGTCACATACGTCATTATTGTACTGAACAAAGTTTGACAATGTTCGTAAAATTCTTGCGGGGTTTTATTACCCTGTGTGGCTAAAGAGAGGTCATTGTAGAGGGCCGTTTCGTCCCTTTGGTCTGAAAAATTATTGATTAGGGCCGTTCGAATCCCTAACCAATTTTCTGGAATCCCATTAGCGTTGATGGTACTAGCTGCAACGCCTGTTATTTTATTTAATATTCCGTTAAGTATACAAGAATTTGAGAATTCATTCCCCGGTGCTGGATTTAAGTATTCCGAAACTAACTGATCGCAAATTTTTATGAAACGCGTCAAAACGTTAGGGTTGCCATCAAAGTCCGGAATAAGGCGGAGTGCCTTAAAAATAGTGTCTGGCTGAATTTGGGTGGTCATAGTTTCTAATTTTAAAATACTTCCTAAGTCTAATCTATTACTATCTACTACTAATTGTCGTCGTCGGGCCTGTCGTGATTCAGGGTCCCGAGAACTAGAGGCTCTAGGGTGATAAATCTTGGAAATTAAAATGACTTAAGGATAAGGAGAGCAACACGAGAGCTATTCTAGTGTACTCACATATACAGCATATCTTCTTCTTCTGGATCGATTTCTGGATTCCTTCCCGGTAGTCCTCCTTTGCGCCGCAGGTTCGTAGATTCTAATTTTTCAATTGGGGCTAGAAAACCCCCGGGAAATCGATTTTCCCGTGAAAATACTACAGACTGCGCCAATTACGTACGCAGCGCTTGGAAGACTTTAAAAAAAAGATTTATTTAACTTAATTTACAATTTTAATTAAAAATATAAAAAAATATAAAAATTACAATTAATTTCTTATATTCTAACTAGCCTAGTGTTCTTTCCGAAGTTAGGTAAAGAATTGTCATTAAATGCTAATTTTACTTATTAGGAAACATATCGCGACCTCAATTGCTGTTTGGCTGCATTAGTGGGGTCGTGCAACGTCTGCAATCTTCATAGGGCTGCGATATGTAATTCGCGTGAGAAATGTTGCGTTGTTACGAGTATGTCGTGACGACGAGCAGCGTTAAGTAGGTACTTGGGTGTTTATAACAACAAATATATAATAATCGTTAATCACTTTATTCACCAAATAATTATCAAACACTATCCAAGTCAGTTGTAACAAGAATGAACCCGGTCACCCGGATCAACTCCTTTTAAACAATTATCAATAGTAACGTCACATTATGATCAAGTGTACAACTATTACAAACAAAATGTACCTCAATAATAATTAGTACCAAACATATGTTCAATACTTAATGAAGGTAAAATAAGAATTTTTTGTTACAATCAAATAAATCAACAAATATAAATAATCAATAAACTAATGTCATGGATAGACGTCGTAGTGGATTGGGCCGGAACTTGTAACATTGTATATATTTTAGACCTGGAGTTGAATTTTAACGACATTTATAATATTGATGAATAGATGGAATAATGTAAGCTTGTCACAAACATTTGAACAAACAATGGTGACAGTGTCGCCGAGTTAACGGCGATAGTACCCGAGCTAATTCCGGAGCTGGTGTTATTTCGAAAAACTTTACACAAATTCAAAACTGCTGTTGCCACTACATCCAAAACTGCCGCAACCGACTCTGTCGGCGACCGGACCTCAAATATTTGCGCGTACATTACTCGCTCATATTGTCACGTCTTGTAGCGGTGATAGCCTAGTGGTTACGACGTCCGCCTCCTAATACGAGGTCGGGGGTTCGAACGCGGGCACGCACCTATAACTATTCGGAGTTATGTGCATTTTTAAGCAATTAAAATATCACTTGCTTCAACGGTGAAGGAAAACATCGCGAAGAAACCTGCATGCCAGAGAGTTCTCTATAATGTTCTCAAAGGTGTGTGAAGTCTGCCAATCCGCAAATGGCCAGCGTGGTGGACTATGGCCAAACCCTTCTCATATTGAGAGGAGACTCGTGCTCTGTAGTAAGCCGATAATGGGTTGATCATGATGATGATGATGATTGTCACTTGTTTGGGTTGGTTAATGCAAAAAACAACATTTGATTTTCGTCATTCTCACCACCACTTCATTTCTCTCTTCTCATTAATGATGTATAAAGGGTTTTCATAATTAAGTATATCTCAGTGGCATCATGCTTATCAATCCTTATCACTCACACGGTTACTGCATGAGGAAGTTTATTGGTTTCTTTGTCTTGTAAGCGGCAACCAACAAAATGCACTTAGATAGTGCGTGCAAAGTCGTTATTGCACATTACAATACTTGGATTCTAAAACAAATAACAACAAAAATAAATAACAAATATAATATGTAAAGGCGGTCTTATCGCCTAAAGCGATGTCCTCCAGCCAACCTATTGCCTTAACTTTATTTATTTTTTTATATAGCGATAGCAGGGCCGGAAACGATAGAGAGAAAATATGCGGTTGCTATAGCCATGATTAATTTAAAGCGCAATTGAATTAGAGCTATGACCCTGTACGCTGCCCCAGCACTATGCTATGATAGGCTTTTTCAACGAGTGCACCGTTACCGCAAATAGAAATAGAAGGTTAATTAGTAAGTATAGTTACTTCCCACTTATCCATCATCAGTTTTTATATTCCATAAGAAATGCTCTGGAATAGATGAGACATTAGCGAACGTAATTGTCAAGTCCACTCGCTTGCTCGTTTCACTTTTTCTTGTTTTAGTGATTTAGTTCCCAATCGTACATACTAGCGTGGATTCTCTGAACAGCAATGTATATCAAACAACACAGAGATACTAAGTATAACGAGCCGGAAACACCAGCTTAGTAAATGCAAATCAGAATTTCAGATACTTGCTCGTTATTATTCCGAACTGGTCCCGGGTTCGAATCCGGACGGGACTCTGACATCTTTTTCTGTATAACAGATGTTACCATAGGGCCACGAGTTTTTCGTATAAGCGATTTAAAATAGTTATTTCTAATCTGACTAGCCGATGGTATATTTTTACGTCTGATATAATTTAATCATCTTTTAAGTTCTGCAACCCGCATAGACTAGTAAATATGTTTCAGAACACTTTCATTTTGTTGTAATTATATGGCATAAATAATCTCAAATTAATCTCAAATTAAAATTAAGCGGAAATACAACAGATCGTACATGACAAATACCTATATTAATGAGTCACACCTAATTTATTAATCAGTCATTAAGAGAAAATTTTTAAAGAATATAAAATAATGACAGTATAACCAATATATTTATGAATGTATTCCATAAAAATATTGATAAATTCTAGAAAATAATGGACTGTAAGGCACTTAACATTAGCAGTAAAAGTAAACTTGTAGTACCGTTTAGTAGGCTACACAAAATTAGTAACTCATTCAAAAGAAATGACATTTTATTTTATAATAAATTTACCTATTGAAATCTTACAACGCTTATAAAAATCATATTACAATATTAAGGATTATACAAACGATAAAAAAGCTTGCCATAGGTACTACAACTTATTATTGATTATGTGAGATGATGATAACAAAAAAAAAACGGCTAAGATTGTTGTGGGTTTCTTCTTAGACCTGGACGCGATTTGAACCGTCTTAGCTTTAGTTTTAAATTCAAATTCAAATTCAAAATATTCTTTATTCAAATAGTCCTTAAAAAGGCACTTTTGACGCGTCAATAATTTACATAGTAGTTATTTCATGGTGATAACTATATTCGTAAACTTAAAACTAAAGCTATGAGGGTTCCAAACGCGCCCCGGTCTAAGAAGAAGCCCACAACAAACTTAGCCGGGGTTTTTCTTTTTTTCGTTATCACCATCTCACACAATGAATAAAAAAACTATAGTACCTATGGAGATAGAGCAATTCACACCCAAGCTTTTTTATCGTTTATATAATCCTTAATATCGTAATATGATTTTTCTACAAGCTTTCGTTTTATAAAAACTTTGAACTTATTGATAGACATCTCCAAGATATCAATAGGTAATTTATTATAAAATAAAATACAATTTCCTTTGAATGAGTTACTAATTTTGTGCAGCCTACTAAATGGTACTACAAGTTTACTTTTACTTCTGATGTTCAGTGCGTTACAGTCCATTTTTTTCTTGAATTTATCAATATTTTTATGAACATACATTAAATTTTCATATATATATTGGCTATGCACTGTCATTATTTTATAATCTTTAAATTTATCTTTTAATGACTCTCTGGGACCTAATTTATATATCGCACGAACAGCCCTCTTCTGCAAAACGAATATAGTGTCAATATCAGCAGCATTACCCCATAATAAAATACCATATGACATAATGCTGTGAAAGTAGCTAAAATATACAAGTCTGGCAGTCTCTATATCCGTCAAATGACGAATCTTTTTTACCGCGTAAGCAGCAGAGCTAAGTCTGTGCGATAAATTATTTATATGTGGGCCCCATTGAAGTTTAGCGTCTAACGTTATGCCTAGGAATGTAGCCGTATTTACCAGATCCAATTCCTCATTATTAAGTAGTACACTGGTTTTCACCTGTTTAACATTGGGCAACGTGAATTTAATACACTTTGTTTTCTTCCCATTAAGTGCTAAGTTATTAGCCTCAAACCAATGTACTACTTTCGCGAGAGAGTTGTTTACATCGTCAACATTTGTTTCGCGTCTTTTAATTTTAAAAACGAGTGATGTATCATCAGCAAACAATACTATCCCGCTATTGTCCTTAGTAAGGTAAGGAAGGTCATTTATGTAAATGAGGAACAGAAAAGGTCCTAATATTGATCCCTGAGGAACCCCTATTTTCACAAATGACCCGTTAGACCGTTTCCCGTTTACGTCTACTTGTTGAACTCTGTCACGTAAATACGAGGTCATTAAATCTAGAGTTACCCCCCGAAGTCCATAATGGTGTAGTTTTCTGACTAATGTTTCATGTTCAACACAATCAAAAGCCTTGGACAAATCACAAAAAACACCAAGTGCGTCACGTGACTCCTCCCAGGCTTTAAATATATTGTGTATTAACTCAACACCAGCGTCGGTTGTTGAGCGACCCCGTGTAAAACCAAATTGTTTGGCGTGTAATAAATTGTTTCTATTAAAATGATTAATTAATTGAGTTAAAATAAGTTTTTCAAAGATTTTACTGAAAGTAGGTAGTACTGATACCGGTCTAAAGTTAGTGGGGTCAGTAGTACTACCAGATTTAAATAACGGAATTAACTTGCTATGTTTCATTAAGTCAGGGAACACACCACACTCAATACAATTGTTAAAAATAAAAGCTAGGTCGGGTGCAACAATATCAATCAAAGACCTTATAACATTAACGGAAATGCCCCACAAGTCATTTGTTTTCTTAATATTTATTAATCGGAAGGCCTTAATAACGTCTGAGCTGCTAACATGTCTGAATTTAAGAGCGTTATTACATTCTGGCATATTATCCTTCAACAAACAGAGAGCAGTATCTGGTGAAGAGTTTAATGATCTTGTAGTGGAGACAGGAACGTCGGTAAAGAAGGTTTCAAAAGCAGTTGCAACCTCAAAATCCGACGTGATAGATTTGTTACCTATATCAAGTTTAAAGTTATTAGTTTTGGGTTTTATTCTTCCTGTTTCCTCATTAATTATTTTCCAGGTTGTTTTAATTACATTATTGCTATTTTTTATTTTATTCTGTATATATTGCGATTTTGCCAAAATGCAATCGCGTTTAAAATTCTTGGAAAATAATTTTACATAATTTTTAAACTCATCACTCGTATTATATTCTCGTTCAGCATACATTTCATATAAAGTTTGCCTATTTTTATGTAGTTCACTTGTAGCCCACTCACTAAAAACCAATGTATCAGCAACCATGACAGACTTTTTAGTAAATATAGAATTAAATATCATATTAAACTTACTAAAAAAAGTATTATACATTTCATTAGGACCAATTGTAGATGATAAGAATGGAAGGTCTCTAACTAAACTTGTTCTTATTCTCTCTATTCGTCCTGCCGTTACTGGCACATAAGTAATTTTATGTCTAGACAATTTTTTTTCCCCATTTTTGAAACAAATAAGGTTTGGCGAGTATAGTTCTTCACTTCACGGATAGAAATAATGGAAAATGTGATGTATATTAACGATTCATAGATGCCTGTAATAGGTTTATATGAATAAAGTTATTTTTTTTTTTGATTTTTTTTTTTATTGAGATAGTCCCTGGAAATTTAAAGTTATGAGCAAGATATCGATAACATATTTAGATCTTTAATCTCATGATCTATGTGTCGCCGCCCGCTCGGCACGGCCGTGGCCCCGCGCGGCAGATGTCGCGCATAAGTTAATGTTTAAGTAATAATGTTAATGAATGACTTCGGTGAGTTTTTTAATGAATATCCGAGTGACCGCGCCCCCCCCCCACCCCCCTCCCCCGGCGCAACCGGCTCAAGCCGGCGGAGGTGGCTCAAACACAGTACTTTAAGTTTCTGACATTTATTTACTAACTGATGCCTGAAATTAAAGGAAATTACACTTTATTGTACACCATGCAAACAGAAGCTTGTCAATTTCCTAGGGATAACTTTAGATAGTAACTTGTCCTTTAAGGTGCATGTTGACAAAATTTGCAAACGAATTAGCCAACATGTATATGTCCTTAGGCGCCTATCAAAAACAGTAGGAGAGAAAACGGCGCTGATGGCATATCACGCATTTGTGGTTTCAGCCTTACGATATGGACTGGTCATATGGGGCAACTCAGTTAGCATAGGCCGTTTATTTATTGGACAGAAGAAGTGCATCAGGGCAATCTGTGGAGCCGGCCCCCTTGACTCTTGTCGCCCGTTATTCAAAAAATTAAAAATTCTCTCACTGCCATGCCTGTATATTTATGAGATAAGCCTATTTGTTTTAACACACTACTTTTAACACACGTTATCCTAACAGACTCTTATTACCCAACTCCAGAACTGTATCTTTTAGTAAAAGTTGTAACAGCATGTCTATTAAAATATATAATAAATTGCCTAAGGAGTTGAAAGAATTACCTTTAAAAGTTTTTAAAAGAAGATTGCACCAATGGTTGTTAGATAAATGCTTTTATTGTTATTAATTATTTTATTGTTTAAGTGAATTTTTGAATACAAAATGACATACTTATTATTATTTCTTGACATTTTTTAAACTATTTACATGTTATTACAATATTATTTTTGCACGCCTACCCGGCAGATTGTAAGAAACTTATTAAATGTAACACCAATCAACTACACAATCTATGCAAATAAATGATTTGATTTGAGAAGAAATACGAGACAGTAAAGAAAAAACACAGAAAAGACCAATGCCTGCTGGTTAATTTGCGTGGGATAAAGTTTTAAGCTGTGGTAGCCTAGTGGTTAGACCGTCCGCCTCCTAATCTCAGGTTGGGGCTTCGATCCCGGGCACGCACCTCTAACTTTTCGGTATTGTGGACGTTAATAAGCTATTGGTCTAATAAGATAGCTAGTAATATAATTTTAATTAGCATTTGAGATGTTGATAATAAAAAGAAAATTTACCTGGCTAAGTTTGTTGCGGGCTTCTTGTTAGACCAGGGCGCGTTTGGAACCCCCATAGCTTTAGTTGTAAGTTGGCGAGTGTAGTTATCACCATCACGAATAGAAAATATATATGAACGATTCATAGATGCCTGTAATAAGATTTATATGAATAAAGCTATTTTTAATTTGATTTTGATTTTATAGCTTTAGTTTTGAAGTTTTTTTTTTAATTTCAAATCCCCCGACAGGTATCGGAGCCTTTTTGTGCTCGGTTTGCTTTAAAATTGTGAGTTTCTTACAATTATTCTTACAGTTATTTACAATTTTTTACTGAATCTGTGAAATATACCATTCAATTTACGTGTTTTTCAATTTATACGTAGTTTAGCTGTTTATCCAAATTAATGCCGCTATTCTTATAATAGTAGCAAAATTTTGGATCTATACACTTTTATTTTTAGTTATTGTTATTTTTGCGATTGTTTCGCAGTATCTCAAAAAGGTAGTTTTGAAGTCAACGAATGAATCTTCATCACCACACAATAATACTATAATAATCAACATATTGTGTGACCGTCTGTTATGTCATAGGTACTATTAATACTTTTTGATTTGAATAAGTCCCGCAGCTCCCAAACGCTGCACATCCGAGTTTGTGGGTTACCTGAGAGTTGCGAAGTTGTCTCAACATCACCCTGTTAGCTGCCCACGGCTGGGCGCAGCCTGCCCTCCCCAACTTGAAGAAGGGTCGCGGGTTAATGAACCAATCGGAATAATCTACAACGGTGCTACGCCGGCGTAGCATCTTAGCGGCGTAAAGTCGTAGCGGATAGCTACGACACTTAAGTGCACATGTCTTGTTATAATTGTACACATCTACATGTCTCATTCATTAAATAACTTTCTCGTTAGTGTGAAGTCTTGTTTGGATGACTGCGCATACTGAGGTCCTGCGTTTGATTCCGGGCGGGGTCAACATCTCAGTAGGTGCCACCTCAGAGTTACATTTGGCGATGTCTACCTCCGTGCTTCGGTCATAATTAACATTTATAAATACTGGTTAAAACCGCTTTACAGCAGCATAGTAGATCTATGTCCTGTAACCCTCCTTGTACAGGACAGTGCACCAACTGATTGAACAGTTTTAAAATTGAATTCAGTGAGTAGCATTTTAAAAATAAATTATATTAATTTATCAAATAATCGAAATCAAACTTAAATTTTAAAGAGCTATGTCGAATTAAATTGAAGGAATCAATCAGTTAATGATAATATGACATTTATGATAATTAACTTTCCAAACATAAAGCAGATTCTCGAATGTTCATTAAACATTTATCGCTAACAAGACGTGCAGTATGCAACTAAGAAGTTTGTTTTTGTTATGAGTTTAGCCTTTGACGGCTATCTCACCTGGTGGTAAGTGATTATGCTATCGGCAGTTAGGAGTAGGAGTATGGTAAACCCATGCTCCTAATTGATTTTTAAGCGACACTGTGACGGAACGCTAAATCGCTTTGCGACACGTCCATGTTGGTAGGGTGGTAACTAGCCACGGCCGCAGCCTCCCAGACTCGAACCGGAAATCGAACCCAGGACCTCTAACTTTATAATGCGACAGCGCACGCACTGAGCCGGAGGTCGTCAAAAATCCTACTACTTACGGTTACTCTATTATGAAAACCAGCATTCCTAATGCAACCAGCATCCTTAATGATATTAAATACTACCCCGGGCCGGCGACATCGTCCGCGTGGGTCAACGTTATGAAAAACCTAGTCGGAACTAGTAAATTTTCGCTGACAAAAAGTGTAGAACCGGCTTAATAATGCAACCTATACGCTTGCCAAAATTTAATGACAACTATTCAGCGGTACACTCGTAATAGTGAAAAGGCAACAGACAAACACGGTTACTTTTGAATCGTTACAGTGGGATGAAAATGGAATCTGTGTTTTAACTTCAAGTCAGACTTGCCTTTGTCAGTCTGAAGGCAGGCAATATAATTTTTAAGCTTGAAAATACTTAGGCACTATCTCACTATTGTAAAAACTTAGATAAGTACGCCAGTTAAATTGAAGAATTCATTAGCGTGCTCAATGTAATTAGGTGGCATTTAGAAACTCTACACTACTTACTGTACCTATAGGATTAAAATCATTTATGTCAATAAAAAACTCATTTCACTTACATGATAAGTACGCCAGTTAAATTGAAACCTTTCTACCAAAAATATCACAAAACTTATAATAGCACAGTTCTCGTGGCGTCCATTGTTATTGCTACTTTTCGTGGACCAATCACTTGTCACCGTTTAGGCGGGAACCAATAGCGAGGCAGCACGACGCCATGACAACCAACTTAAAACATTCATAATATTATTCTAGTCAAGTTGTATACCCTTTTGTACTTATACAGATTAATAGCATTTTAACCCTTACAAACAACTTGTAAAATATATGTCTTAACTAGCGGTTGCCCGCAACTTCGTCTGCGTAGAATTGCTGATTTCCCGTGATTGCCTTGCTTCAGAAAATAAGCTACAGGCAAATACCAAATTGCCGAATTTCGTGTTTCTAAATTAAAAAACATAGGATTTTCATACAAACTTCAAACCCCTATTTTACCCCAAATTTCCAAATATCCTTTCTTAGCTGACATCTCTTAACTATCAACTACCTACTTGCTAAATTATAGCTTTATACGTACAATAGTTTTTGAGATCTCGTGTTTAATCAGTACGTCAGTAAGTCAGTATGTAAGTAAGTATGTAACCAGAAAGCCAGTGTGGTTTTAGACCAAATAGAGGCACAGTTGACGCCATATTTGTTCTGAAACAGCTTCAAGAAAAATTTCTTGAACAGCATCGTGACCTCTATTTGTGTTTTGTGGACCTAGAAGAAGCATTTGACCGGGTCCCTAGATCCGCTCTGTGGGTTGTTCTTGAAAAACATGGATGTCCACCAAAATTCGTTAACTTGGTACGCCAGTTCCACGAGGCCATGTTTGCTCGCGTACGCCATGAGGACAACTTCACGGAACAATTCCCGGTCACTAGCGGCGTCAAACAAGGCTGTATCATGGCACCGACACTTTTTGCCATCTACTTCTCTGCGGTAATGAGTGATGCCAAGTGTGGGAACAAGATCACCCTCAATGTCCGCATGGATAAAAGCGTTTTCGACCTCTCGCGCTTCCGAGCAAAACGTCGGGTCTCTACTGTCTCTGTTGCAGAGATACAATATGCCGATGATGTCTGCCTCATGGCTGGCAGTCTTTCCGATCTCCAGGAATGTCTTGACTATCTAGACGAATCGTGTCGCAAATTCGGCTTGGTAATCAGCGCATCGAAGACCCAGATACTGAAACAGCCTGTAAGAAAAACATCTGCAGACGTCACGCCTGTTTACCTGAGCGGAAATCCTTTAGAGGAAGTAGGAACCTTTCGGTATCTTGGTAGTCTCGTACGAAGCGACAATCGTCTTGAGTCTGAGATATCTGCAAGGATCGCCAAGGCTGCAGCAGCATTTGGTGGACTTAACCAACGTGTATGGAAATCCCATGATCTCAAATTAGTCACTAAGCTAGCGGTATACAAAGCTATTATACTACCTTTGCTTTTGTATGCCTCGGAGACTTGGTGTCTGTACAAAGGTGACATTAAACGCCTCGATGTCTTTCATCTTAAATGTCTCCGAGCTATTCTTCGCATACGCTGGCAAGATCGGGTTTCCAACACTGAGGTTCTCCGTCGATCGAGCATCTCGGGTATAGAGAGCTTCCTAATGAAGGGTCAATTGCGCTGGTGCGGTCGCCTTGTTCGGATGGAGTCCTCCAGACTACCCAAAACCTTGTTTTACTCTGAGATAAGTACCGGTAAACGCCAGTCTGGAGGGCAGTATTTACGATACAGGGACGTACTGAAGCGCAATCTGAAATCGGTGGGCTTGTCACCAACCTCTTGGGAACAGCTATCTACTCAAAGACCTGAGTGGCGAAGAGCTGTTCATCAGAGCATACAAGACTTTGAACAGAGGCGTCTTGAAAACCTAGACGCCAAACGCCAGCTCCAAAAATCTCTGCCTAAGCCCTCCTACAATTACACCTACAATGCGCAATGACAACTTTACTGCGCTACTTGTGACCGCGTGTTCAATGCTAAGTTTGGTTTCGCGAGTCATATACTAGCACATGATCGAAACCAAGCTGCCAGTATTTGCCAGGGTGTCGCCGTCGACGGAAACGTCTAGGAGGACATCATCATCATCATCATCAAATGACCTTTCGCTTTTATATATAAAGATTCATAAATACATCATAATGTATATGTATATATAGCTTTTTAGGATCGCGGCCATAACATTTGCCCTGAATGTACTCAAGTGATACGCGGCGCAATACTGGCATGCCGGAAGAGTGATACTCAAACCATCATCATCATCATCATCGCCCCAGCGGCTCGTACCTGGATCGTGAATCAAGTCGTATGCGCGTGATAGTTAAGCCGATTACTTACGTGAATCTTTTACATCAGTTGTATCAATCAATCAGCGTATAGATGCCTACTGCTGGACATAGGCCTTTCCGAGAGCGCGCCACCACACACGGTCCTCCGCCTTCCTCATCCACCCGCCACCAGCGATCCTTTTCAGGTCGTCGGTCCAGCGAGCGGGAGGTCGTCCTACGTTGCGCTTACCGGTACGCGGTCTCCACTTCAGAACACATCTGCCCCAACGGCCGTCGGTTCTGCGACAGATATGACCCGCCCACTGCCACTTCAGCTTGCATAGTAGGTTCATTAATTTTATAGTAAAAAACGTGTTTAATACACAAGCAGAAAGTGCCTTTATCATTTTTAAAGTGAGCGAGAAATTACATACTTTATCAAAACTGCATTCTCGTTATATGTGGGTAACTTTGCAGAGATTGGACGTAAATTACTTTGAAATGCTTATACAGCATAATATGAATGACGTTATCGAATCCAGGACCTTCCCGATGAGTATTTTTATGGTATTTCCCCATTTTTCCATGAGGCACGGAGATAACAATGTTTCCAGTAAAAGTAACTAAACTTTCCCCCTACTATCGATACTGGCGAGCAATTTCCAATTGCAATAACTATCATTGATTTATCCCACTTTTACGATGGGAACTAAAAACTAAAACGTCTTCAGCACACTAAAACCATCCCTAATACCTTCGTCTAAAGTGCATTTTACTATGTCATCGTTGCACATTGTTACACGAAGGATTTCATATATGTTTTTTGACATTCATAACGTAACAAGTTCTTTTATGTATCAGTTTAAAACTCATCTTTATTCCCGTTGTATTTAGGTGAAGAGTTGACTGTGTTTATTTCAAGTTAGGTGTTAATCGCTTGAAAGGCAATAGACGCCTTTGGGTATCAAAAGCTTCGTATATCGGATTTAAGGAGATACAAAGTCTTTCAACCGAAACGTAACATATCACTCTTTTTATTTGAACAAAAATGGACTTTATGCCCTTGGATACATGATTGAATTTAATTTATAATAATTTGGCAAATGTGGTATTTTCTGGGGCAGGCTGTATCTCTCTTTTTGGACGCTACGTTCGTTATTTTTTACTTTTATTGCGAAGAGGGTAGATGCTTTATTTTGAAGGGCAACCTTAAATGTGTGTTTTGATGGTTAGATTCCAGGAATTATTAGGATTTTAGGCCTGGCCTTACTCGGCACAGCGGTCAAATTGTTACACATCCGTTAACACCGTTGCAAAAATAGTTAACTTAACAGTTCTTTAATGGAAAAGTACGGTTATAATCTTTTATGTAAAATAAAATTTAATTCGAAAATTAAATTTGAGCAGCTCGTTGTGTCTGTGTGTGTCTGCAATGAGGGTTGCTGCCCAGCAACAGAGCTTTGGTAGACTGGGGACAACAATTATGTTGTTGTTGTTTAAGAAAACACAAGTGATAAAAATCAAAATCAAAATTAAAAATAGCTTAATTCACATAAATCTATTACAAGCATCTATGAATCGTTCATTGGATTATTTCTATTCGTGAAGTGATGATGATAACTACAATTGAAAACTTAAAACTAAAGCTAAGAGGGTTCAAATCGCGCCCAGCTCTAAGATAAAACTCACAAAAAACTTAGCCGGTTTTTCTTGTTATTACCATCTCACGTAATCAATAATAAATTATAGTAAATTATAGTACCTATGGAGATAGTAATTCACACTCAAGCTTTTTTATATAATTATATAATCCTTTATATAATCCTTTCGTTTATATAATCCTTAATATCGTAATATGATTTCTGTAAGCTTTCGTTGTATAAAAACTTTGAACTTATTGATAGACATCTCCACGTTATCAATAGGTAATTTATTATACAATAAAATACAATTTCCTTTGAATGAGTTACTAATTTTGTGAATTATAAGATAACAGAATTAAATAACATTAAAAACTTGAGCAGCACTTACGTTCGATAGTACATTTTGATAGGTTAGAACATATTTGTTAAAACTTAAAACTTACATTTTGCTCTCACTCGAATCTGACTTGGAACTAAGCTACGTTTAGCTGCAGCTCAAACTCAAAGCCACTCGCGCTCACTCAGCCTAAAACTCGCGGCACTCCACCCGGTGAGTGTCACTTGACACCGTAACAATGTGTTACGCCATGGAAATGGAACTTTTTGATGCGAGACTTCTTTAAACTCCGTAGAGAACGGTTTATTGTAACGACTACCTGCTTTACAAATATCATTTGTTTGTTTATATCCCTGGCTACGTTTGTAAGACGGAAACCATCATTACACTAAAAATTCTCCGAGATTGGAGAAGCTGATAAGTTATACATAATTATAGTTTAATTAGTTCTTATTTTTTTTGTTCAACAAAAACTTGGGGTTTTCCGATAGCCTTATCTTAATGGCGTTCATCAATCACGAGCACAGAGACGATATGTATATATTTTTTATCATCATCATAATGATGATCAACCTATTGCTGGCTCACTACAGAGCACGGGTCTCTGTCAGTATAAGAAGGGTTTGGCCATAGCTTACCACGCTGGCCATGTGCGGATTGGCAGACTTCACACGCCTTTCAGAACTTTATGGAGAACACTCAGCTATGTAGATTTCCTCAAGATGTTTTCCTTCACCGCACATAACTCCGATAAGTTAGAGGTGCGTGCCCGTGATCGTACCCATGACCTCAGGTTAGCAGGTAGACGTCCTAACAACTAGGCTATCACAGCTGTTTTACTAAAACATATTGCATGATGTAACTTGTTTCCAACAATTGTGTAAGACATGATAAAATCGCAGTCCCCGAACAGGTCTTCGGTTTTCGTCCCATTACCGGAGTATCCTCAGGAGAGGTCGACTTCACGGCGCACTATTGTGAAGGCAAAGTTGTGAAGTCTACATAACCGAGCATTAAAATACCCTGCACTCATGAATGATGTATGTATACATACAAATAACATCATTGGATTTTGATTCTAGATGATACGTCTTTGACGGTAGGATGGTAACTAACCACAGCCGAAGCCTCCCAGCCGGGAATCAAACCCAGGACCTCCAACTTTATAATGCGACAGCCCAGGCGCTGCGCCACGGAGGTCGTCGAACTAGAATACAACGGTTACTTGAAACGAACAGTTTTACTGAGCCCCGATTGGTTGAAATTTAAACTTCTTTATTTTTCCTCTCTTAATATATATATATAAATATTCAAGAATGTAACATGTATGAATACGCTCGAGTTAATACAATAGATCAAGTTAGATACAGGGTATAATTCGTCTATTAGGTCTGAAGCGTTCTATTATTGTTAGTTTTCTTTTTTCTTTATGGTATTGCTCCTATAGGAGCGCCATATACACGCTGTGACAAAACCAAAGATGAAAGTAGAAAAAAACACAAGGTATAATTCGGAGACTCAAGGCCTACAATGGATATGTTCCGCGTAATTCGCATAATATTGCCAAGGAGTCGTCAGCAGAGAACAGATTGTTGCCCTGACGGTCTTTTTGTATTAAAACTTGTCGGAGATTCATTTAGAAGGCCGCTTAGGACACGGCGGCCAGCCAGTCCGCTTAATTGATGTTAATCGCTTGACGGCGACGCCGTTTGTGTTTAGGATGATCATGGCGGAGCGAACCGCGACCGCATTACAGCTCCGCGCCCGGGGTCGGTTGTAATGCTCATTGTAGATAGCACTCCCGGAATATAATTAGGTACGTAGCTGATGCCCAGTTCCAGCCAGTTCACTCGGATATTGTATTAAAAATGCCCGGAATGAAAAGTAATATACGTAGGTTACTAATTATTTCCTTACCAAATTGTATCGAAAAGCGTAAGTTTTAAGTATTTTTGCAGTTGTACCAATTAGATATGGGCTTCACATTTTAAATTATCCGTATGCTAATATTTTTATGTTTTCAAGATTTTTCAAGACGGTTCACATGTTATATTTGTTTTTTTTTTATAAGCTACATGTTAACCCTTGACGACAATCTCACCGGATGGTAAGTGATTATGCAGTATAAGATGGTAGCGGGCTAACCTGTTAGAGGTATGGTCAACTTTCAGTCCTAATCGATTTCTAAGCGACATCGTGCCGGAATGCTGAATCGCTTGGTGACACGTCTTTATCGGTAGGTTGGTAACTAGCCGCGGAAGACGTCTCCCACTAGACCAGACTCGAGCCGGGAATCAAACCCAGGACCTGCACCTTTATAATGCGACAGCGCGTGCGCTGCTTCACGGAGGTCGTATATGATAAGTAACAAAGGGGGGAAAAATAATGTGGAGAACATTTATTTCATAATCCAGTGTTTTTACACCAACGCTCTCCACATCACTAAAAAATATCCTCTGAATCCACAGTCAAAAAAATTATTTAATTACGACAATATTATAATAAGTGTGCTCAATTAATTATTTTAAACATAATTATAGTTTGAGTTACGTATGAAACAATGGCACCATTTGTAGCGTACACACATCTCTGACCTAAACTGACAGCCTTTTTGTTCAGGAGCTTTCTGTTCTTTAATCGTGTAAAATAACAACTTCTAGACATGTTTTTAATATTTGTATTCGAAGGTACGTCACCGCAGAGTGACCGCGACGCCCCAAACGTGTGTGCTCACGGGCCGGCGATTATTTTATTGACATTGACACAAAACGCAAATCTAATTGTAATGCAGTGTTCACACGGGATAATTAAACCGGGATTGTCCTGCCCGAGGTCAGGGGGGTGAGGGGGACGGGCGGGGCGCGCCGGGGGAGCACGCGGGATGAATAGGGAATGACGGGATGCGAATGCGAGTGACATTTATTGGAGAGTCCACGGGATTGGCGTTATAATGAGGGCTTACGCTTGCAGCCTTAGTTCTGGGCTGAGCCAGTTTCGATCAGATTTGGTTTTCGCAGTAACAAGTGTTACAGATTATATTATAGTATACTTAATTAATATTTATATTACACAAATAAATTTTCAATCAAGACACACCAGTGTTCACTTCAAAGGAGAGACAACTTCGGTTTTCGAACGTAATCTATACATCTATACAAATAAATAAAATTGGAGTATCTGTTTGTAATATTGAAATAACCGTTTTTTACTACTGTATGCATATGAATATGTATACGGTACATACACCAAAATGACATTTTTTACAATTTTTGTCTGTCTGTCTGTTTGTTCCGGCTAATCTCTGAAATGGCTGGACCGATTTTTACGGGATTTTTATTAGCAGGTAGCTGATGTAATAAGAAATAACTTAGGCTACTTTTATTTTAGAAAAGTCTTTTATTTTAGAAAAATAAAGTAATGTTGCAATGTCCAAGTACTGTCCAGTACCGCGCGCACCTCACGCGCATGCCACCGCCTGTGCTATCACGTCTCGGGCGCCTCCCAGAACTTCTCAACGCAGACGAAGTCGCGGGCGTCAGCTAGTATGAAATAAAAACGGGGATGGCGGGAAGATGGAAAAAGAGCTGGAACGAGGCTTCCACGGTTTTTGGAGTACGTCGCACAAGAGCGGTTGATTTAGATAAATAGATAATAATTAATTATGTTAACTCGAAAAGTAGTTTTATATCGACAAAATCAATACAGCTAGTTGTAAATGGACGCGTGTGAACGAAGTGGTTGTTCATTTCACCCAGTCTGAAATATAAGTAACATTCACTAGGAATAATATCAGGGCCTTGTTCATAACGAAACTGTTGAACTAATTGACAAATTTGTCGACCTCCGTGGCGCAGTGATTACGATTACGTTGATTACTGATTACGTTGTCGTATTATAAAATTGGAGGTCCAGGATTCGATTTCCGGCTCGAGTCTGGTTTAGTAGGAGGCTTCGGCCGGGGCTAGTTACCACCCTACCGACAAAGACGATTTAGGGTTCCGGCACGATGTCGCGTAAAAACCAATTAGGAGCGTGGGTTTACCATACTCCTAACAGGTTAGCCCGCTACCATCCTAGACAGCGTCATCACTTACCACCAGGTGAGATTGCCGTCAAGGGCTACCTTGTAGTATATAAAAAAAGAGAATTTTTGTCAAGATCTCAAAATGTTAGTCACATAATATTTTATATTAGCTGTTGCCCGCGACTTTGTCTACGTAGAATTGTTGATTTCCCGTGAGATTGAGGACACCTTGCGGCCAATGCCTTGCCTCAGAAAGTAAGCTACATTCAAATGTTTAATTGCCGATTTTCGTGTCTCTAAATTAAAAAAACATAGGACTTTCATACAAACTTCAAACCCCTATTTTACCCCCTTAGGGGTAGATTTGGTTGAAAAAAAGTACTAACCTTATACTTACGCCCTAAAAGAAACCTATTTTCAAAATTTCAAGCTTGTTCATAATAAAAAAAATAAGCAAAAACTATCACCCCCTATTTTACCGCCCTTAACAGGTATTATGTAAAAAAAAATGATTTACATGGTTTTTATTTATTATTATTAATCTTAATGCAAAATTTTGTGTCTCTAACTCTAAAAACAAAGAAATTCATATAAACTTCCAACTCCCCTTTTACCCTCTTAGGGGTCAAATATCCTTTCTTAGCTGACATCTCTTAACTATCAACTACCTACTTGCTAAATTATAGCTTTATACGTACAATAGTTTTTGAGATCTCGTGATTAATCAGTAAGTAAGTATGTAAGTGACCTTTCGCTTTCATAGATATAGATTACGTTTGGATACTTCCATAGTATATGATAAATGCAAAAACTACCCAAGTTTTGCATATTTCTTTGTTTGTAGGGTTCAGTGTCAAATCGAGTTCAGCATCGGATCCTATCGGCGTCTCTCACTCATGTCTCGATATCTAACTGAACTAGGTCGCGCGCTCGTGACGCCGCGTGTCAGCGCGTACGTGAAACCAATCACCCAGCGCACCGACAAAGGACGCTTCGTATAAATTGCCGAATGACGTTGACAAGGATTTTTTATCTGTGCAGTCCGGACGGGCAATTTGTTTTGTGTTACGACGAACGAATGAATGAATGGAATCCAATTCGCAACCACTTTTATTTTTGCACACAGTAAATATAGCTTTACGTTGATTTTATTAAGAGAAAAAAAAAGATTAAATATCAAAGGAAACCTGGAGAAAGGCGGGAGACTTCGTATATGGCGGGCGCGGTTTTTTCACGCTTTTCTTGAATTAATGTTTGTTGGCTGGTTTTGGAAAGGACTGGTGTTGGTTGTGTCGTGGACAGTGTTGGTGTCGTTTGTGTAGTGGTTGGCTTTCTGAATGGTTAACAGGTATTGATTTGGGAAAGGTTTGAGGGAGCCGTGTCCGCAGAGTGCGAAGTTTCCCGCCATTTCTCCCTAGCTTCTACATTGCTATAAACTTGACATTGGCTGATCTGTGTAAAGCCATAGAGGGAGAAAACTAATAAAATAATAAACTTGACATTGGCTAATCTGCGTAAAGCCATAAAACGAAGAAAAAAAGGAAACCTGCCTATTTTCAGTGGTTGAATACGATTCATACGTCCATCCATATAACGCTAAACCTTGTCAAATGACTTTGAAGCCATTTCGATTATTTCCAAGGGGAATCAAACACACCTTTTTGCAGCTTTGAGCGTCATTCAAACCGCACAAGAGCTGCATAAGAGTTGCTCAAGGGCTGAGCTGGCGAGGGTTGGTTTGTAAACAAGGGAACGCACGAATGTTTAATGGCAACTTGTCAATTTTCCATGCGGTTGCCTGTTTGGTGTCGTCATTAATAATATTAGTGTTTTACATTTGTGATGTCACTAAACTGTTATTAGAGGAGCAGCCATGAATATAGCTACAGTATACGAACAACACAAGAAATCATATCAAGAACTTCCCACCATTTTCATATCAAGTGCGTTCATGGCCGTACTCCCGTGCCATGTGTAGATAAACGGGTTAAGACTTAACTATACTTAATACTTAGTAAACTTAATTCTTAACCGAGAGTGTCGCTGCGGTCCACTGAGGAGTTTTTTTTATACTACAAGTTAGCCCTTGACGGCTATCTTACCTGGTTAAGTGATGATGCAGTCTAGGATGGTAGCGGACTAACCTGTTAGGGGTAACACTCCTAATTGGTATCTACGCGACATCGTGCCGGAACGCTAAATCGCTTCGCGATACGTCTTTGTTGGTAAGGTGATAACTGTCACGGCCGAAGCCGCCCACCAGAGCAAATTCGAGCCGGGAATCGAACCCAGGACCTCCAACTTTATAATGCGACAGCGCACGCGCTGCACCACGGAGGTCGTCGTAGCGTACTATAATATGCAATAATATTCATTATATTTTTGAAAATTTGGACAGTGTAAAAATAGTGGCCAAAAATCTAGACATTGTTATCTCTTAAAATATATCCCGTGGAAATCATTTTTATAAAACTAGCGTTCAGCTTGGCCCAGAGTATTAGCTGTTAGTGTTTAATTACAATACAATTTCATTAGTGTTTAGTAATTTTTACACGATGCCTGAACAGACAGACATTAATAAACCCTGTTTTGAGTTCTATATAGATAAAAAATTAATAACTGTCCGGTGACAGTCTGAATAAAACACAGCTATATGAAGACCGCGCCAATCATATCATCCTCTTCCCAAAGCGGTTGAAAACTCAAATCAATACACGCCATTACCATTCGTATCTAGTTAGTTATCCACTCCGCGATCTCCCCGCCCGGCTCATCCCTCCCACCCCCTCCACCCCCCCGCATTCAGCTTTAATTAAATCATGCGTTCGACTTAATCATTATAATTAGATTTTATACCATTAGCCCGTGCAGAGACGGGAATTTACGAAACCAATTATTTTAATGGCGAATTTGATGACGCTTTTCCGGGAAAAAGGTCTCCCGATTCGTGTGAGTACTTTAAAACTTTGACAGCACTACAACAGGACTTCGAGCCTCGTGCTCTATGTCCTTAAATATTTATTATGATGACTCCAGTTTTCAGCTTAATTTTATTGAAGTTATACTTCTTTTGGCGCGATGGAGAAAACTGATCAGAGTGAATTTTTACGATGCGCGCGCACACCGACACCTAAATTCTACATCGTGAAGTTAGTTCTAGGTGGCATGAAAATCGATAACTATGTTTAAGTTGTATATTCTAGTATTTTTATATTTAGAGCACGTGTTTCGTAACAGTACAATTAAACAGTGTGAATAAATAAGTATTATTTTGGTGTTTTTATTAAATCAATTTCATATACGACGGTGATAGTATTTACTAATAATTTATTAGTATATCTATATATATATTGAATATTAGTGATAAAACTGATTTGAATAAACTGTTTTGAGTGCATTTATAGATTTGAGGTTAATTGTCGGTATGTATAATTTATTTACATCGTTAATTAAAAATTATTACATTATTAACTTATTATACTTACTATACTACTATACTATACTACTTATTTCTGGTATATTAACAAATTTTATGTAGAAATAAAAAATATTAATTAATTGTCTATACTTGTTTATATTAACCTTGAATGCTGAGTGTTTATACTATCTTTGATCTTAACTATTTGTTAATTTTTTAATGACGATTTAAATCTAGTAATTAATAATGACTCTTCAGTTTCAACAACACGGCATGGCACCACTATTGATGGTGTATTTACAAGATACTTATCCACAAACCTCTTGTTACTCACGTGCCTATTCAGTCACTACAAGAAGAATCTACGAATATAAAATAGTTTATTTGAAATATTTATTAATATATTTGATTCATTGCCTTAATGATTAATGATTGTATATTTTTACTGTGTTGTCATATTTTTACGTTAATAAAACCTTTTTTATTTGAATAAAATCTTTTTTATCAATTTTAATATTTATCGATAATCACTACTGCATTTTAGTTATTTTTTTTCCATACGCCCAAGAAGTATAACTTCTAACGCGTGTACATCAGTACACACACTCTTTTTTTTTCGTTATAGCGGTAATAATTATTCTCATTCTATGGACACTTTAACTTTCTACCTATTACAGTTAACTCAGGTAAGAACCATTTACGCTTATTCGAAAGGCGATGTCAGCATTCTGTTAAATTGCAGTTTTGTAAAATCTTCCTATCTTTAGAATAATATATTTTTTATGTGTTTATGCATATTAAGTAATTCTTCAACGTTGAAAAGTTTGAAAAGTCTGACCGAATCAGACAATACTATCTACTATTATCAAAATAGCTTTATTCATATAAACCTATTACAGGCATCTATGAAGTTTTCAAATATATCACATTTTTCATTATTTCTATTCGTGAATTGATGGTGGTAATTACACTCGACAACTTACAACTAAAGCTAAGAGGGTTCAAAAGTACTGTCTTCTGGTTCACGAAATTTCTACACCCGGGTTAGATGGTGGAAATTCTGAGAACTAGCTCATGGATAAATGCTTGTTGGTTAGGTACCTAATGTTGGAGTACTTTGATAGATCAATGCTCTACATAAACCGTATTTGCCATGAGAAGCACTGGGACGCAGTAGACCATTACAAGGATGTGGGCGATGGTACCAGACTCAATATAGCTTTAACTGTAATTAAAATCGGTCCTCTACAATCAAAAGCACATGCAAGCGGAGTCGACAGTAAAAGCTAATCATACAATTACAGTTAGGCATTCGCAGATCAATAAAGCCGCCTGACCTACATGTGCGTACAGCCGGCCACTCGCCCAGTGTTATCTTTAATCCTAATTTGATAACGTGATGCTCGCTCGGCCGCGACACGGCCAGGGCACGGCCGGGGCACGGCCGGGACACGGCCGGCGCGTGACACGAGCTAGCTCAAACACAGGTCGGATGCCCAGTGCTGCGTGGCCGCCCGGCGTTACTTGAATATTTGATATTTATTAATAATTTTTGTTTGGTCTAAACTAGTGTAATTTTTGCCCTCTGTTATCTACTGTATTTTTTTTTGTGTATTAGGTTTTAACATTCTGTGTTTTTTATATACTTTAACAAAAAAGTTTAAAAACAAATAAATGAAATCAAAAAACACCACATTTTTTTGTTGCCCTTATAATACCAAAATTATAATCAAACTCTATGACGTCACCTACAACATATTGGTACGGTGCTCGTAGCTATCTCAAACAAGTGCGAACAGACAAACTTTTGAAATATGACCTTTTTGGTTCGGTATAGTCGGGAATCTAGCCAAAAACATTACACGGGTTAGACCTCTAGTTTAGTAATTTTGTGCAAATATTCAATTAACATCGTCATCATCATGATCAACCCATTGCCGACTCACTACAGAGCACGGGTCTCCTCTCAATATGAGAAGGGTTTGGCCATAGTCCACCACACTGGCCATGTGCGGATTGGCAGACTTCACACGCCTTTGAGAACATTATGGAGAACTCTCAGGCGTGCAGGTGTCCTCGAGATGTTTTCCTTCATCGTTGAAGTAAGTGATATTTTAATTGCTTAAAAACGCACATAACTCCGAAAAGTTAGAGTAACCATAATGACATAGCGCTCAGGATTTTTTTGTGTCAATAAAAAACACAAATTATATTTAATTTTATTTTTAATTAACGATTAAAGTTATATACCATATATTAGTGCCCGCAGCGAGGCGCGAGCGCGGCCTTTCAAACGCGTCGTCATAATTAGAACCTTATTGAAAAGATCTTCGCGTGACACAAATTCCCCGCTCGTGTCGCGGTTAAATTAAACCATTTTTATATTGACTTCGTTTAGATTAATTTTTGTATATGTTAGTAAAATCAGCGTTAAATTATTCACGCGGGAAAAATGTGCACGTTTTTGCCACGTTGGTAGATCGTTGGATCATTGAGAGATTTTTTTTTTTTTTTGGACTGTCTAGTAGTTGTACAAACCCTATTGGTTGCCACAGCGTAACCGGGCTGTTTGGCGAGCTTTGGAAAGAAGCTCTGCCAGAAGAAATTTTGAGCCCTAGGACTCGAAGAAACTAAGGGAACGACTGCCTAAGGGCGCCTCCTTTGAGGCTGAGGCGACGTTTGGGATAACGGGGGGATCGGACGGTAACGGGGGGATCGGACGGTAACGGGGGGGGGGGGGGTCGAACGGTCATTGAGAGATAGTTGTAGTATATATATAGGGACATAAGATGCGCGCCGTGAATCCGCTACTTTGACGTAATTGTTGGTTTAAAATACGTAATGGGTACATTTTAAAAGTATGGTTAATAACGTAGACGAAACTGTTAATATTTTGTTTGTGGTAGCATTAAACCCCGATGATGCTCATACAAATGTGTCCAATAATGATGATATCAATTTCCTTGCCAAATTCATACTCATTAAACTTTGTGTCAACATACAAGTTATATGATACCAATCGTTATCGTCATCATCATTATCAACAGAGTGAGAAGAGTTTCGGTCATAGTCCACATTGCAGGTTTCCGCACAATGTTAGCAAGTGACATTTAATTCAAAATTGTTTTGAGTTATTTCTCCAAAAAATTTTGAGATGCGTGTCGGCGAACGAACTCGGTCCCTTCGAGGCTCAAGTCTGAATCACTTATGATATAATTTCTCGCACACGTCGTACGTATCATAAAGAATTACTTATAGGATAAGAAGCCACCGCTTACATCTTGCTGCTCTTAGTACCAGAATGAAGAGCGCAGGTTTCTTATAAATTTAGTTTTCAGCATTCTTGCTCCGTACAAACTTTAACTAAACTCTACTATGTAATCTATCCACATAAAGTTGTGTGAGATGGAAATTGTTTCCTTATCGATGAAATAGTAGTAAACCTACTTTATACATGGATTGAATAAATGCTCTTAAAATATTTATTTTAGCTGCAATGCATGCGAAAGATCCAGAAAATCCCGAAACACGCCGGGATAAGGAAGAGGAAATGGGAAAACGAGACCTGTCCGCTTACGTCGGCTTACCGCTACTACTCGGGCAAAATGCGACCTCCCGCGCTACGTATTTATGTGCTGTTAAAGATTATGGAAATGTTGTAAGGAATACTGAGATCTAGAATATTATATTTTATGAATTGATATATAGCTTGAAGCCTAGTGGTTAGGACCGTAGCCTCCTAATCAGAGGCCGGGGCTTCCAACCCCTATAACTATTCGGAGTTATGTGCGTATGTAATAATAATAATTAATAAAAAATAATGGCCGTGTGGCATCGGCAGAGAAGAATGTTGCCACCCCTTCTCATCCCGTGGGTGTCGTAAGAGGCGACTAAGGGAACCGGGGAACTAATTGATATCATCCAAGTTCCCCGAAATCCGGCACGCTGGCCGTAGCAACAGCCTCCTCGGGGACTTGAGTGGACCCCGAGTGATGTAGCCACCACTCACCCCCCCCCCCCCTTATGATGGATGAAAAAAAAAGTAAGCGCATAGGGCCGCTGCCTGGGGGTCGCCAGGGCGCGCCTGGAGCTGGCGCTGGGCGTGACAGCATACGGGCCGCCAGTACCTCCAGTCGACCGGCACTACCACCTAGCCGGTCGACCAATCCATCATCCCCACCAGATGGCTTGGCTACGACAGGGCCCACCAGGACCCAATCTTCGGCGCCCGCCGCTGGTGGTGTACGCCGCATGCGCTGGACATCACTAATGAACGAAAATGTCATGCGTGCGTACTACAGGGCGACAGGGGGAGAAACCGGACGGACTGGCTACCGAGCGGCAATGTACCGCGAGTTCCTGCTGCTCGAGCCGAACTTAACTGTCACGGAACAGAACCTGGCAGACCGGGCTCGGTATATTCAGCGTTCTAACATCTTCAACGCTACCGAGCTCGAACGATTGCGACGTGAGGCTGTTCCAGCAGTGCCAGTACCAACCACAGAGCGAATCGTCTCCCAGGCGGCGCCTGTCCGCGAGGAGACCTTTACCACCTACCAAGATTTGCTTGTGGAGGAAGGCACTGAGGGAACAGTTTCCCTGGATTTAGAGCGGATGAGAGGGATTTTAGAAGAGGCGATTTCTGAAATCCGGAGCGCTCCTCTAGAGAGTCGGCCGCGGCTCTCCCGACTTACGCTAAATGTAGCGACGCGGGATGTCATTGAGGCCATAAACAAAATGCTGCCTCAACACCTCGAGAGCAGCGCTGGCCTGAGTGATACGGCTTCTATCCTCTTCGGCGCGGCGCTAGCCGTGCACCGATTCATCGGAGTTAAGACTCCAGGACCGGGGCGTTCTGCGGGTGCAAGACGCAGCGCGGAACCGGCCTGGAAGAAGAGGATAGAACATCGTATCACTCTTGCCAGAGTCCTCATTGGCAGACTGCAAAGCTTCAGGTCGGGCAACACTAGGCCAAGGATTGTGCGCTCTGTTAGAGTTGCGTTTAACGGGTGTGGGGTCAGGTTGGACCAGCCCGATATTACGCAAAAGCTAACAGAGCGCATCGACGACCTGAAGCAGAAAATCGCTGCATGGGGGAACCGCATCCGGCGATACTCGCAAAGAGTCGAGCGCTTTCAGCAAAATCGCCTCTTCTCGTGTGATCAGAAAAGGTTCTATAAAAGACTGGAGTGTCCAGCAGTCTGTTCCACCTCACAGAGACCGAATCCGGCTGAGCTCATCGCTTTTTGGCGTGCCGTGTGGTCAAGAGAGGTGGAGCATGCCCTTGCCCTTGGATTGCGGCGGTAGAGGAAGCATGTGCCACAATAGAACCGATGAGCCCAGTTGCCATCTCTGCGGAGGATGTAGCTGGTGCAGTGAAGCGGGCCCCGAACTGGAAAAGTCCGGGACCCGATGGACTGCATCACTACTGGCTCAAGGGTTTCTCGGTTTGCCATGCGACCTTGGCTCGACAATTCCAAGAGACTCTCGAGCAGAAGACACTCCCGAGCCTTTTCGCTACCGGGATCACACACCTAGCTCCGAAGTCCACTGATACCACTGATCCGGCTAAGTACCGCCCCATTACGTGTCTTAATACCATCTATAAGACACTGACATCCGTTCTGAGCCTCAAGATTTCACGTCATGTAGACGGGAATAACATCATATCTGGGGCTCAGAACGGATGTCGGGGTGGTAGTCGTGGTACTAAGGAGCTCCTTCTCATCGACTCCGTTGCGGGCCAACTGGTCAAACGCAACCGTCGGAATTTCTCCGCCGCCTGGATCGACTATAAAAAGGCATTTGACTCGGTGCCCCATTCATGGCTCCTGAGGGTCCTTGAGCTGTACAAAGTCGATGGTACAGTTCGAGACTTCCTCGGGGAATGCATGGGGCAATGGAGTACAATCCTTTGTCTCCATGGTGAGCGGCTGGCGGCTGCCGATGATCGGATAAGGATAGGTCGGGGTATCTTCCAGGGTGATTGTCTGAGCCCACTTTGGTTTTGTCTGGCTCTGAACCCTCTCAGCACACTACTGGAGGGATCGGGGACAGGCTTTCAGTTTCGGAGAGGAGGGACTAAAGTGCCTCACCTTCTCTACATGGATGACCTCAAACTGCTGGCACCCAATGCTATCCGCCTGCAGGAGCTGCTGAATATCACCACTGAATTCAGCAACTCCATCAGGATGGAGCTTGGGCTGGACAAGTGTGCGGTCTTGCACGTGGAGAGGGGACAGGTTACTCATTCGGCCGAGATTAATCTCGAGCCATCAAACATTAGAACCCTCTCTGAAGCTGAGTCATACCGGTATCTGGGCATGTCACAGTCCCTAGGGGTGAAAGAGGCTGACATGAAACAGTCTGTTTGCGAGGCCTTTTTTGGCCGCCTGACAAAAATCTTCAAAAGTTTTTTGTCGGGCGCCAATAAGGTGCGAGCTTATAACGGCTGGGTTATGCCAGTTCTCATGTACACCTTTGGCGTGCTCAGATGGACTCAGACCGAACTCGACGCCCTGGACAGAAAAGTCCGCACGACTATGACTCTCTATCGCATGCACCACCCGAAATCGTCTGTGATGAGGTTGTATATCCCCCGGAAATGTGGGGGTCGAGGCGTATTGAGCGTCAAGACCATGCATAACCGGGAGATATCTAACCTCAGAACCTACTTTGAGACGATGAGGGAGTCCCCCATGCATAGAGAGGTCATAGTAAGTGATAAAGGACTCACTCCACTATCCTTAGCCCAAGCCGAGTGGCGGAAACCGGTGGTACTGACCACCTCTGACCGGGAGACCGTATGGAAGGGGAAGGAACTGCACGGACGCTTTTTTAAAGCTCTTAATGAGCCACACGTAGATAAGAAAGCGTCCGTGCAGTGGCTGCGCTTCGGTGACCTCTTTGGGGAAACCGAAGGTTTTGTCTGTGCGATACAAGATCAGGTGGTTAAGACGCGGAACTACCGAAAGTATATTCTGAAGGATGGCACTCACGACATCTGTCGAGCCTGTCGCCATCCCGGCGAGTCACTCAGACATGTGCTTTCGGGATGTTCCGCGCTTGCCAACACTGAGTATTTGCACAGACACAACCAAGCAGCCAAAATCCTTCACCAAGAGCTTGCTCTGAAGTACGGTCTCCTGGATGAGAGGTTGCCCTATTACCAGTACACACCGGTGCCGGTACTCGAGCGCGACGGAGTCCGGCTCTATTGGGACCGGTCCATTATCACGGACAGGACTATTCTCGCGAATAAGCCTGACATCGTGTTGGTGGACCGGGCACAGTCGAGGGTGTTTTTGGTGGACATCACCATCCCATATGACGAAAACCTCGTGAGAGCTGAGACGGAGAAAAAGCGTAAGTATCTCGATCTGGCTCACGAGGTTTCCGACATGTGGCATGTGCAGTCTGCTGAAACCATCCCAATCGTCATATCTGCGAATGGGTTGATCCCAGTCAGCCTCGCTCACCATCTGAGGCGACTGGGGTTCCGTGGCAGTTCGCTCGCAGCCAGGATGCAAAAAGCGGTCTTGCTGGACTCGGCTAGGATGGTCCGCCGGTTTCTCAACCTGTCGCCCTGACCCCCGGCCGTTTGGTCTCCCCTGCCGGGGAGTATTCCTCCGCCCGGTGCAAATATGTATTTATGTAATGTATATGTAAGTTTATTTATTATTATCTATTTAAGTTTATTATATCTCTTTTGGTTTTTATATGTATTTATTTTGCACACGGGCGTGAGAGGTAGCATATAATGGAAATAATAATAATATTTTATTGTTCAAAAACGATTTACAATAATAATTTGTCCCTACCCTCTGCACTAGGAAAACCTGTATTGTAGAGGGTAGTTCCTTCCAGGGATATAGTAAATTACATCTTAAAGATAAATTATCTAACTAAAGCTAACATTTTATAGTATGAGCGTGTGTGTGTATGTATGTGTGTGTGAACGAGTGTGAATGTGTGTTTGTGTATGTGCGTTATGTAAATTATTTTAATATTTTTAAAATATCCTCAGTTTCAGCATACCCCTTAGATGACAACCAGGCCCAAAGCGTTTTAGTTAGGTTTGACCTATTCAGCCTGACAATGCCCTTGTTAGACCTACAGAACTTATAATAAACGCAAAATGAATTAAATTCATATTGTGACTTGGCGAAACTAGTGCTTGATAAAGGTTTAGGAAATCTGAGCACTCTTTTGCCGTCATCTACAGTGTTGGGGTCAATTCTTGAGTGGAAATGCAAGACTATTGAATACAAATACAGCTGGCGAACATTGAGTAGACCGCACTCATCGTACAATTTGTCAGTGGGATATCTGAAAGGTTTTTTATATATAGTTTTAAGTATAGTTCTATTAGCTCGCTCTAACTGTAGTAAAGATGTTTTTCCAGCTCCACCCCATGCACTAATACAGTATGTCAAAATTGGAAGACATAAAGACTTATAAACCATTATTGTAGTTTCAATGGGGGCAATATCTCTAAGGTTCCGGAATAAAGGAATGAGTTTCTTTATCTTATTAGAGGTGTTAAGGATATGCGACGTCCAATTAAGATGTTCATCTAATGTAATGCCAAGATATTTTATGTTTGCTTCTTTGGATAAAATAGCACAGCTACAAGCGACTTGGCCACTTGTACGATTACAAGGATAAGTGTGTATCGGCAATTTAAAATAATTATCGGGGTTGCCTTTAAGAGATATACTGAAACACACATATTTTGTTTTAGCGGTGTTGATAGTAAGTAGATTATCCTCTAGCCAAGATGTAATTTGTTTAAGTCCATCTTCAGCGAGTGACTTTGCTTCCTCCCAATTATTTCCCTCAAATAAAGCAACAGTATCATCTGCAAAGCAAAATATGCGCCCTGATTTTAGTGAAAAATTACAGAGCGGATTTATGTAAGTAAGAAATAGAGTAGGACCTAATACACTTCCTTGAGGGACTCCATAGGAAATGTTAGAAAAATCGCTAACAAAATTGCCAATTTTTGTACACTGCTGTCTGCCCTTGAGGTAGTTCCTGAACCATTCTAAAGGAATACCTCTAACTCCCATACTGCAGAGCCTATCAAGCAAGATAGGGATTGACACAGTATCAAAAGCTTTTTGCAAGTCAAGGAAAATGCCAATACATTTTCTTCTCTTATCGAGGCATTTTGTAACATATTTAGTCACTACTAATACCGCGTCTAAGGTTGATCTATTTGCCCGAAAGCCAAATTGATTAGATGCAAGGAGATTTGACTGGTCAAGGAACTTTATTAACCTAGAGTTGGCAACTTTTTCCACAATCTTACTTAATACACTGAGCAGAGATATAGGCCTGTAATTAGAAACAATCTTTTTATCTCCACTTTTATGGACAGGAATTACAATAGCTTTTTTTAATATATCTGGAAAAACACCAGTAGATAAACTTAAATTCACTAGGTGGACGAGAGGTTCCAAAAGTAGGTTTTTAAATCGTTTAACAAAATACGAACTAATTTTGTCGTGCCCTGGAGCACTACTAGACTTAAGTTTTAGAATAATTTTGTCTAATTCATAGATATCAGTGGGATAAAACATAAGTGAGTTAAGGGGTGGACTAGATGCTACATTGAGAAAATGGTTTCTGTTGTTATGTCCTTCTAATTTTTTTATTATTGTTGTAGCGAAATCTTGCCCTATACTAGTGAAATAATCATTAACATGTGTTAAAGATTCTTCGGGTGTGTTCTTAATATTTAATAAGTCTATAGATGGTTCATTAGAAGTAGGTAAATTACAAATTTCTTTTACTGTATTCCAAGTGCCTTTAGAATTACCTGCGTTTTGTTTCAGCTTTCCACGCAAATATTGCCGTTTAAGTAACTTCAGTAAGCAGTTGCACACGTTTCTATACTTTGTGTATGTTATCTTATTTAAATCTGTTGGAGAATTTTTAAAAATCCTGTGAAGTCGATCTCTTTTCCTCATACATTTAACAATACTATAGGTGATCCAAGGCTTTAGGGGTTTTAGTTTTTTAGGAACAGTAAAGACATTCGTATTAATTAAAATTATTTCTTTTATACTGTTGACAAGGAAATTTGCTGCGAAATTCGTGTCGGTCAAATTATAAAAAATTTCCCAATTTATTTGCTTTAAGTTTGTTTCCATAGCTTCATAATTGTAAGTAAGTCTAGTAATGTGGTTAGCAAGAGAGTCTTTTATTTTATTGCTTAGTTTTAGGGTTAGAAAAATAGGGGAATGGTCTGTAATAATAGGCTCAAAGACAAAAGTACGTGGGTCATTTATATTTTTGATAACAAAATGATCAAGACAGCGCAATTCTCTCGTAGGGGTATTGATAGCAGGTATAAGACCATTTAGCGCTAGCATATTTTGGTATTCCTGACTATAAGAGCAGTGACTGTCTGGCAGGAGGTCGATATTTAGGTCTCCAGTTAAAATAATTTGTTTGTACTTTGCATTTTCTAAAAACGTACTAAAAGAATCTAAAAACGTTTGAGGGTTACGAAAACCAGCTGGGCGGTAAATAGCAATAATATGAATGTCTTTCACAGTAAGAATGAGACAATTGGCTTCAGAGATTGCGACTTCACAGGACGAGACTTGCAAATTGATATTTACATATACGACAACCCCATCGTTTTGGTTGTGATTCATTTTTGTTTGGTAATTTGAATAACCATCTACTTTTGGTGGATTTATAATAAACTGAGTCCAACACTCAGTTAGAATGAATATATCGGGTTTTATTTTTAATCTGGTAATGAATACAAGAAAATCGTCCAAATTCTTATTTATACTCCTAATATTCATAGTTAGGATGTTAAGGTATTGCGAGGAGGTATCACTGCCCGACATGTAAATGCTATAAAATGTATCGGGATCAGTCACTTGAGTACAGCTAACAGTCGTGTGCTGATGTATATCTAATTCTAAGGTATCCTGTAACGGATTGAATGTAGAATTATGTCACATGAAGCCAAGATGAAAAGCCAAAACAACATATTATAGGTCGAGGAATTAGAGTTCAGAGTGCATACTGAAACTATAATATTATTGTTACTTTTGTTTGTTATTAATTTTGCGTATTGCAACATAGGCGCACATAAAAGTTTATTTAGTATAATACAACAATAGGTTGCATATTTTATAATGTTATTGTTATGTGTATTTGTAAAGTGTAAAGTGTATGATAATTGAGTATAGTTATTTATTTTATGCAAGTATGATATTCTAACTAGACATCTTAGAAAATAGGAAATAAATAGGAATACTATAGGTAAATTAAAGACTAAACTAATCATTTTTAACAAGATATGGAACTCAAAACAGCGATCACATAGTCATTTAGGAGTTAAATAGATTGGTTTACTAGCTGTAACTGCTTGCTTTTGATGCGCGTGCATCGATGAGTTAGCGCTCGGGGTGAGACGAGCGGGGAACGCGGGCGCATCGTCCGCCTGCCCCTGCGACGAGGCGAGCTCCGACAGTTGTCGCTCGTTGCGGATCAGCAACGCTGGTTCAGTTTTGTGTTTACGTAAATAGATTCTGCCATTCTTTACCCAGCAGTATTCATATTTATGCATTTTAGCAAACTGACGGGTCTTAAAGTAAATGAGTTTTAGCTTTGAGCTCAGAAGTTCGGATACATACACGTTCCTTATTTCGCTGTGAATACCCACGTGCTTAGTGCTTAGTTTCTCTTTATTTTGTTTGATATGCTGCTTCACAGCGGACAGAATATCTTGCTTGTAACTGTCATTATTCAACTCTAATAAAATGTGTTGAGAGTTCTCTTTGTAAGTGCGCTTACGGAAAATATTACATATGTGGCTCGGCTTAAAATCTACGTTTAGCGAGTCACATAATTTCCTGGCTTAGTCCAGAAGATTCTCTCCTATTACAAGCGGGACATTTCGGATTTCAATAAACTTAGATGTAATGTAGCTTTGCGCGTCATCAAGTTGCTGTTGCATTTCATTAGAGCTCTGCGTCATTGCGGCGATTTGAGTCTTAAGGTGATTATTTTCAATGCAGAGGTTCTTATTTTGCTTACAGAGATCGTCGTAGAAACCAGACAAACCGTTCAGCGAACCCTCCAACACTTCCTGCTTCTTTTGAATTAAACTGACTTTACTATTAAAGTTGTAAAATTAAAATATCACTTGCTTCAATGGTGAAGGAAAACATCGTGAAGAAATCTGCACGCCTGAGAGTTCTCTTCAATGTTCTCAAAGGCGTGTGAAATCTGCCAACTCGCACATGGCCAGCGTGGTGGACTATGGCCAAACCCTTCTTATATTGGGTTGATCATGATGATTATGATCATGTAGCTAGATATATGTCGTCTAGACTTTAAAAAATATACTACAATTACCTTAATTGTTCTCCGTTCTCGTAAGAAATCAATCGTTGGGTTGTTTTTCATCGCTTTGCTGAGAAAAATTGGTCTACGCGATAAGATAAAAAGCGCTTATGTTCGTTCATAACATAAGCTCAATACAATATCAATAAAAGAATGTGAGATATTGTAACATAAAAAAACCATTACAAACTACTTCTTCATAGAATAAGTGTATAATGTCTATAATATTTAGATTTAATTAATATACTTCGTACTTGAGTATCATGCCCCGTGGGAGCAATGGTGTCTGCGTTGAAGCGCGCTTGCTGAGACAATGCCTGTTTGAAGGTATTCAGTTAAACCAGACGCTGGAAGAGGTTTCAACACCTTGGGGCCGTGACTTACTTATGAAATCAAGTGTTATGAATTATAACCTACAACTATTTACCACTAGATGTTGCCCGCGACTTCGTCTGCGTAGAATTGCTGATTTTACTTGAGATTGAGGTTACCCGTGCGGCCAATGCCCTGCTTGAGAAAGTAAGCTACAGGCAAATGTCAAATTGCCGATTTTCGTATCTCTAAATTAAAAACCATAGGACTTTCATACAAACTTGAAACCCCTATTTTACCCCCTTCGGGGTAGATTTGGATGAAAAAAAAATTAACCTTATACTTACGCCCTAAAAGAAACCTATTTTCAAAATTTCAAGCTTGTGGACTTCATAATAAAAAAAAAGCAAAAACTGTCATCCCCTTTTTTAACACCCTTAACAGGTAAAATTTAAAAAAAAATTATGTACATGTTGCAAATTTTTGTGTCTCTAACTCTAAAAACAAAGAAATTTCATACAAACTTCAAACCCCTATTTTACCCCCTTCGGGGTGGATGGTTAGCTGATATCTCTTAACTATCAACTACCTACTTGCTAAATTATAGCTTTATACGTACAATAGTTTTTGAGATCTCGTATTTAATCAGTATGTAAGTAAGTCAGTATGTAAGTATGTAAGTGACCTTTCGCTTTTATATATATAGATTTATGTTTAATAAATTATTAAATGATGATATTTACGACATTGATGATTAGTCTCAAATTAAATCTTAATTAGCAATACGACGGTTGAATTTATGGGAGTAGATTTCTTTTATCCACTACAAATTAGCCCTTGACGGCAATCTCACCTGATAGGAAGTGATGATGCAGTCTAATATGATAAGATGGTAGCGGGCTAACCTGTTAGGGGTATGGTAAACCCACACTCCTAATTGGTTTCTACGCGACATCGTGCCGGAACGCTAAATCGCTTAGCGACACGTCTTTGTTGGTAAGGTGGCAACTAGCCACTCAAATTTTGAAGGCCTGGGCCATTTTTCTGTGCTTAGTTTTGTTACGTACATAGGAATCTACGTTACAGGATTTACTTCATTTATACTTAATTTATCTACCTCCTGATATTATAGTACCATAAAGAGTTTATTAGTTTGTACGCGAAAATATCGGGAACTACCCTCCAATTTGGAAAAGGAATTTATCTTAATGGTTCGATCATTTACTAAGGAAATTTCAAGGTCAAAAGAACAACAAAACAAAGGAGAAAAAACAGCCACAAAATTTGTGTTTCAAAAACTATCTCTTAACAGCCTTATCACTTGCAGTGATTTCTTCCCGGCAACCTTGTTGAGTGATACAATATTCATTATTTCAAACTAACCATATATATGACCTAAATAAAGAAAACTATGAAATATTTTAGTTTTTCGTATCGAGGTACCTACATTTGGAATATATTAAACACTAGCTGACGCCCGCGGCTTCGTCTGCGTTGAGTAAGTGTGTGTGAAAGTGTGTTTGTTTGTCTTCCAATCACAAAGCAATAGATTAAACCGACGATCTTGAAATAATTACAGGATAATCTGTAAAGTACCTCCTTTCTAACAAAAAAATTATGAATGGTATCGGTAGTAGGTACCCGTTAATGAATTACTACTACATACATATTTTGACTTTAATCCCCTCTCCCAAAGGAACCGTGCTGAAATCCGGGATAATAACTATCCTATATGTTGATCCGGAATATCAGCTACTCCTATAGCAAATTTCATTCAAATCCATCCAGTAGTTTCCGCGCGATACCAAGATACAGACAGGCGTTCAGTAAAAAAAAATATAAGGTTTTCTCACCAGTACAAAAAAATTGCCAGTTTGGCAGCTCCTTCACAGCATCACACTCGACGAGGAGATGTAAATAAGCAGGTATATCAGGATCAGTCTCGCAGCGCTCGGCGCATTATAGATTACGCTGCCGGTAGGGCGGCCCTCTGTTATGAGGACGTGGGACACGGCTAGTTTTAAATACCTCTGATATCGGAACGAGTCATGCCCAGAGATCGAATATTGGAAGATCGAAGACTATAGAGATTATCATTAATAATGAATAGAAGCAGGCGTTACTTTGCGTAAGGCCATGATAAACAATAAACAGCAAGTTTAATTTGCTATATTCCGCCGACAACCGGGAGATTAGTAAAATATAACACAGATGTTCACTTCAGCGCGAAAAGTAAAAGTAAAGTTACTTTTCGCGCTTGTGAAGTCAACATCTCCTGAGGATGATCCGGTGTTGGGTCGAAACATGCGTAGAGGTTCTAGTGGAAGATTTTGTGTGCTGTTATATTATACAATCCAACTTCCATCTTCTGTGTTCCCTAATGGTTATAATATGGGGATCTTCAAAGGGCGGATTAACAAATTTCTCAAGGGCCAGCAACGCATTGGCGGTTCCTCTGGTGCTGCAAATGTTCATGGGTGGCGGTAATCACTTACCATCAGGTGACCCGCCTGCTCGTTTGCTCGCTATGTATATAAAAAAAAAATACAAATCTCCCGGTTGTCGGCGGAATATAGCAAATTATACTTGCTGTTTATTGTTTATCATTAATGTTATAGAGTCGTAAAAGTGAACTTAATGAATCTAAATTTCTTCTCGACCGCTCACTATCAAATTTTAATGGAAACATTTTTATACGGGGAAAGTGAACTCTCCCCGCGTAATTTCATCATCTAGTAAAATAATAAGCTACAAGGAAATGCTTAATGTCACCGTACAGGTTTGTCTGGGCGTCGCAGACTAAGGCCAATTACGCTTAATGATCACTTAAAACTAAACGTATTCACAGGTGAGGTTCTGAGTTCGGTTTCCAGATCGAGTAGTCATTATTCAATAAATCAATCCTAAACTTCTGATGCGTCAATGACTTACATAGTAGTGAGTTGGTGATAACTACATTTACCTTAATTAAAACTACGGTCCAAAGCGCTTTAGTCCAAGACGAGCCAACAAACCAACAAACTTAGCCAGGTAAGTATTATTTTAGCTACCACCATCTAACATGTCACTATTGTCATATTGTGTATATGTCTAAAATTCTTAGTACCAGATAAAAATTAAAATATTTGCGCTATACACCTCCGTGGACGTTTTAAAATTATTGGTTGTTCTGACAACAATGATAACTATATCCAAAGTATTTGTGTAAAAGCCCCCTGTGCGTCACCCGTCTGGTGCAACACGACATACTCGCATGTCGCATGTCGGTGATGCGAACTCACAATTTTTACACTTATGAAAACTCGTTAGCAAGAATTAAAAATCCCTTGAAATCTATCGTGTTTAGTTGCGCATGGAAGTGAAATGACTTAATACTATAGGTACTTTGATTCCCTTAGTACAGCGGTGGGAGAGTCCGCGATGTGCGGACCGCGTGGAGTGCGCGAGGGTGCGTGCCCTCATCTAGAACGTGCCCTCAGTGTGCCGCCGTGCTCCGGCGTGACACATTTTTATGAATAACTAAATAAACTACGGGTGTTCCATCTTATTTCGCGCTACTTTCTACCTTGCTACCTGTGACTCTTACATCACACGAAAATGGATATTTTAGGGCTGCGCTAAGTGGGCAAAACGTAGTAAGTAGAAATGACTTAGGAGTGTAAGCCTACCATACCCCTAACAATTTAATCCGCTACCATCCTAGACTGTATCATCACTTACCACCAGGTGAGATAACCGTCAAGGGCTAACTTGCAGGTTATAAAAAAATATATATAATTATATTATAATTTTTGTTATTTACGTTTTAAATTTGACATTGCATTAAATTTATTTTCTTTAGGGATTTCGCATACTATTGAATAAGTCCAATGTTTCGAAGTCACGCATAATTGTGAGACCGAAATAAGAACCACATTTCAGCAAATTAAGTTATTCTATGGTATTCAGTATTTTTTTTATTCATTATTACTGACGATATAAAATTCGATCGTCTGAATTATCGCCCAGTGAGGCTCACGTCAAGTAAATTTGAAAAGTTTTAAAAGAAAGTCAACATATTAACTATTTATTATAGCTTTTTGTACTAAAATAAAATGGGACCGAGAGAGTCATTGAGAGACCATTTTAACGAGGTTGAAGTAATGACGGCCTCTAACAAATACTTATTAAACATATATGTATTCATATTTCTAAGTTTATATAACATTAGAAGCAAAAATAAACTTTCCGTACAGTTTACTTGGCTACATAAAATAAGTAATTCGTTTAAAGAAAATCGCATAAATCTTGAAGTTCTCAATAAGTTCAAAGTTTATATAAAGTAAGCTTGTCGAAAAGTCCTATTATAGGGTAAAGGATTATGTAAATAAAACAGGTTTGGTTAAGAAATATTGCTCTAATAAGATAGCTCTTAAATCATTTTAAGTGGCATGTGAGATAGTGGTAATAAAAAGGAAATTTACCTGGCTAAGTTTGTTGCGGGTTTCTTCTTAGATAAGCGCGTTTGGAACTCATATAGCTTTAGTTTTTGTTTAAAATTGTATGTAAGCATTAAAAAGCCTTGAAAGGGCAAATTTTAACCAAGATCATTTTGAATTTAACAAGGGACATACGATAATTTTAAATATACGGTTCCCGCGGGATTCAAATAAAATCAAAAGCCAAATTAGGAATGGATAAAATGTAAGGGTGACATTGGATCACCCCCGCAGAGGGGTACAGGCCTCCGCTCGCGGGAGACGGGAATTAACAGCGTATGTAACATGTGAACTGGAACACAAAATTAAATCTCTCAAGTTATATATTCCAACAAAGAAGCGGCCGCTTTCGCGAATGAATCACATTATCGGGTTTTGCAATCAATTCAAAATGAATCCGTCCAATTTGGACGCACACACATTTTAATAAGCGCTGCAAATTGGACTGATTCGAGTACACGGACGATGAGCCGAGTTTAATATTCTGTAGCACAACACACAACATGCTATGCGGTGAACTATGTTACTAATTACACGTAGTCCTAATATTATAACAGTTTCATTGTTTTGTAAGTGGTATTTAGAGACAGAATTTTTGTATTAATCGAATACACTAACCACCCACGCCTGCGATCAATAATAAACAGATGTGCAGTCGTAGCCGTAGTATCAGTTGCTTTCGAACATTAAAACACTATAACGTCAAAATTAAATGGAGTTTTTATATAAGATGAAGTAAAAATTTCTGTACCAGTTATTTTTATTTTACAAACATGCGTTGACTGTAGAAATATTGATGAATTCGAGCTCTAAAACTAGGTAGATACGTCTCAATTTACAATGCATTTATTGTGTTTCGATATTCGAAAACGACTCTTCCATTGTGGGCACATGGGCGTTACGATTTTAATGTCTATTTACATATGGACACAGTAAGTAAGCCGATGTGTTGCTTAACGTCCAAAAATTAGTCTCATTGGTTGGTTAATGTAGTTTTCACAAACACACACACACATACACGCGCGCACACACACGCACACACGCACACACACGCACGCAAGCACATACACAACGCATGCTTGCAACTATGTTGGTATCAGTATGTAGATGGAGTATATACTAGTTTGGAAAGTGGGAGATCTAAATGAATAAATGAAATTTATATAACATTTGAGCTCGTACTCTAAACTAGGCGAAAGTAATGTGCAAATTCAAGTTGTATTTATTGATTGCAAACAAAAAAATATATTAAGGAACTTTTTATATATTAAAATTATTTTTTATCACTATTATGACATAATTGATCGACTACTGAGAGACAATTGTAATAACAGAATACCCGGAGCGACCTCCCAGTTAAGTGAAGTGTGTCACTGTGTGTGTGATCGACAAAATAACGTAATAGAGTCGCCCGCGCCAAGCACCCGTGCCGCCCGGCCAACCCTTGAACCCTAGCAGTACGGTACTGGCCTATCTGATCGGAACAGCATCGGCGTGAAATTACCACTATTTGTGAAATATACAATTCTGTGTCAGTCCCCGGGCGGCGGTAAACTACGCGCGATAATGACATGCCAATTACTAACGCTGTCAAATTACAGCTGTATTGAATCATTTTATATACTAATACTTAAACTAACGTGTTACTCTGAATTAGAAGGTCGCAATCATCAGCGGTCTTCTCAGTAAAGAGCTCTGTACACTTTAGTGGTATAATACGAGATCTAAACTAATATAAATTACTTTGATTTGAATGAATTTATGAAATAAATGACCGGCCGATTTTGACAACGAGTGTAGTATGAAATGTTTTGAAATGAAATGTTTTTACGCGTCCCCTCCGGAGGCGACGCAGGCAAGACTGCGCCGCTTCCGACGGGGTATGTGGGACTCCCCGGCGGCCAGGCTGGCGACCAGAATACCCACTAAAACCCAGCGATGCTCCTACGCGTCGCCTGGTGGCTGGGTCACGGGAACACTTGTGCACTCGACCGCGTAGTATGAAACACTACATCATGTTAGCTTTATTGAGATCGATCACAAAATACCACTAAACGAGTATCTTGTGAACCCGGGATTAGTTTTTAATGTTATTTTATTTTTGCTTGTTGTTATAGTGGCAAGTTTAAAATTAGATAAATGCCCCAGTTAAATTGAAACCTTATATGCACAATATTACCACATAGTTAATTAACACATTTAACAATACGTCACTTTTCAATCACAATTAGAAAGTAAGCTTAACACGTGTGGCTCCTGTTTACAATCTACCTTTCCTCCAAAAATGTCACTACACTTATATCACTGGCATCGTAGCTTCTCATTATTGCTATTTGCCGTGGACCAATCACTTGCCGCCGTTTTTGCGGGAACCAATAGCGTGGCGGCACGACATAATGACAACCAAATTAATACATTAACAATAGTATTCTAGTCAAGTTTTATACTCTTTTGTACAAATAACTTGTAAAATATAAGTCTTAAATAGAGAAAGGCGGAAGACTTCGTATATGGCGGGCGCGGTTTTCTCACGCTTTTCTTGAATTAATGTTTGTTGGCTAATTTTGAAAAGGACTGGTGTCGGTTGTGTCGTGGACAGTTTTGGTGTCGTTTGTGTAGTGGCTAGTTTTCTAAATGGTTAACAGGTATTGATTTGGGAAAGGTTTGAGAGAGCCGCGTCCGCGTAGTGCGAAGTTTCCCGCCATTTCTCCCTAACTTCTACATTGCTATAAACTTGACATTGGCTAATCTGTGTAAAGCCATAAAACGAAAAAAAAAAGAAAGGCTTAAATACATCATAATATATGTAATAGCTTCTTAGAACTGCGGCGATTACTCAAGATACATGCGGCGGTCCTGACAAATAATTAAAGTAAACGTACCCGCACATATTGAGATTATCTATTAATAAGGAAAAATGTGCTATCACTGATAACATATCAGTATAAATTGTTAGGACTTGGTTTTCTTTTTCACAACTATTTTCTTTTGACATCGTCCACTCCCGCATTCGATCCCAGTTGCTATAAGTAGTTAAAATATGAAATTTAAATTCGTGTACACAAATGACAGGTTTTCGAAGTATCTGTCGCGTGTAAGCTAATAAAAAAAAAGAATAGCAAAAATCGAACGTTGCACTTTTTTTTTAAATCAATAACCTCGTAGGTATCATTAGAAAAAGTTAAGTTTTACGTTAGTTCAACCGCTATTACAACATGTGACACCATAACCGTTAAGACTAGTTGAGAGTAGCACGGGTCGAGGCGCCTGCTACACCACCTAGTAGCGTTAAGGTAGGATGGCGAGAACAAACTGTTAGTTGCTTTAGTAGCTTAGTGCAAATCCTACACCTAACAGTTTCTGGTTATCGTTATCGTACAGTTATCATGCCCGAACGCTAAATCGCTTTGCGACACGTCTTTGTTGCTAGGTTGGTAACTAGCCACGGCCGAAGCCTCCCACCAGACCGGACTCGAGCCGGGAATCGAACCTACGACATCCACCTTTATAATGCCACGGAGGTCGTCATAAAATAAAAAAATATTGTCACCCATATAAATATTTGGGGTGCGCCTGTGTTATTTGATTACGGTATTTAACGATATTTATTACGTTATATTCGATACTGCGGATTTAATTGACGCCCGGATTATAAAAACATTTTACTGATGATTTAATATACATGTTACTTTACATCGATCTGAAGAAGAGAGATTCGACACGAAATATATATATCATCATCATCATCATCATCATGATCAACCCATTACCGGCTCACTACAGAGCACGGGTCTCCTCTCAATATGAGAAGGGTCTAGGCATAGTCCACCACGCTGGCCATGTGCGGATTGGCAGACTTTACATGCCTTTGACAACATTATGGAGAACTCTAATCGCGTGCAGGTTTCCTCACGATGTTTTCCTTCACCGTTGAAGCAAGTGATATTTTAATTTTTTTTGTAAAGCGCACAATATAATACTAAATGGACTATCAGGCTAGACGAATGCAGAGGGGGGATCATGCACTGACCTCACAGCGACACAGCACACATACTGGCAGTCTGCAGAAGCACACGCGACACCAGCTCTGTCTCCAAAGTGGGCAAACGAGCAGACAGCTTACTTGATGTTAAGTGGTTGCCATCACCCATGAAAATCTGCACCAGAGGAGCTACCGATGCTATGCTAGTCGCTTGACCAGTACCGGCAACTAGCCGCGGTCAAAGCCGCCAACCAGATGAAACTCGATCCGGGAATCGAACCCTGGACCTCCCAGTTTATTATCAATCAAAATCAAAATATCAGAGCCCGCTCGGAACAATCAACGCAGGTTGTTATTTCGTGAGCACTACATGTTAGTCTTCGACTACAATACCACCTGGTGGCAAGTGATTGTGAAGTCTAAGATGGAAGCGGGCAAGCCTATGTGCGCCAGTAATTTTACACCCTAATTCGTTTCTCGCCGTGTTGTATGGATCAGATTGTTGGGCGGCAAAAAGAACGGATGAAAGAAGAGTTCATGCGTCAGAAATGCGAATGTTGAGATGTATGTGTGGTGTGACAAGAATGGATAAGATAAGAAATTAATATATTAGGGGAAGTCTAAAAGTAGCGCCAGTGACAGAAAAGATGAGGAGTAACAGGCTGGCATGGTATGGTCATATAATGCGGAGGAAAGAAAGTGATGTCACCAAAAGAATGTTAAATATGAACGTGGAAGGGCAAAAGAGTAAAGGAAGACCAAAGAAGAGATGGATGGATTGTGTAAAAGAGGATATGCGGGTAAAAGGTGTGGGTAGTGAGGTGACGGCTGATAGAAGTGAGTGGAAGAAGAAGACGTGTTGTGCCGACCCCTCATAATGTGGGATAAGGGCAAGAAGAAGAAGAATTCGTTTCTCCGCGACATCGTGCCGGACCGGAGTCGCTTGGCGACACGCTTTTGTTGGTAGGATGGTAACTAACCACGGCCGAAGCCTTTCACCAGCAGACCAGAGAAATTAGCTACTACTGCACCAATATTATGCTTATTAACAAAGTGAATTGTTCTGTCTGAGCTGTTGGTGCTCCTTACAAGTAGTACAAGGTTTTATTTAACTTTCCAATCATGGAAGTGTATCCAGTAGTTTAGTTCAGTGCACGGCCTCCAAGCCGAACCTCAGCTTGCGCGTCGAAATTGTCGTCGTGTGGCTACTGTCACCATCATTTGTTAAGGGCATCGAATATTTCGGTATTATGACGACTAATAGTGATCAAAAGAATCTTGATCAGAAGTCCGTAACTATTTTTTCTATTTTATCTATTTCGAAAGGCCTAACGGAGAGAAACAACCCTTCATCATTCTGTCAGATTCTCTTATTAATAGAAGAAATAAACAGGTTTTTGTAAGCAATCGGCCTTGCTTCCATCTCACACCAGATAGAATAGTTATTATTTTATTGTAAAATGTTATAAAAAAGCCCCTGGTGCGTTTCTGAACGACTCCTTCTTGGCAGGCACTATGAAGAAGACACATTTCAAATAGAAAAGTGTACAGTCCAAAAGTGCTTTAACATTAATCATACCTGCAATAATTAATTTTGATCTCTCTCTCCAGTCGTTTCTTCATTACTGAAGATCATGGTCCTGGTGGTGTCCTTGCAACCTCGTGCGGATTATTTGTTTCCACCGGCTTCTGTCGGAGGCTAGTCTCGCTATTGTGTGAAATTTGCACTTAGTGGATTCCCTCAGCTGGTCTATATAGGATTCAGTTGTTGAGATACATTATTTCGTCATATCCCGTGACCCGGATGAGAGAGTGAGGAATTTGAGAAAAACGAAAAAACTGTTTAAGCGTAGACAAAGAAGTTATGACAATTTTCAACGTATTTGGCTAAGCAATTGAAACCGGCTAGAGTCAGCGAGACATGACCGTAGTCCGGCCTGAAGAAGCGATTACACAGATTTTCTAGTTAAAAGTAAGGAAACCTAGCCTCGCGACCTGCACTGCCGAGCGTATCTTTGGTCGCCAGGCTTATGACCTCGCCTGACATTGAGCACGGGTTGTAAGCACAACGGATAAGGTCGACGTATTTTTGTACCCTTCGAATAGAATGTTTGGTTAACCTACTGCGGGTCAGTGAAATCACGAAAATTAACATAGGCCCGGGACTCGGGGAATTTTCCAAAATCCAATACATGCGTGAATAAATAAAAACTTTTCACCCTTTGTTGCCGTGGGGCCACGACCGGATCTCTCCTGCCCGGGGCAGGGCAGCAAAAACTAACCTCAAGATACCACTTGCCGTGTCTCGTGAAAAAAATGACGTCATCGATTACAAACGATTACGGCGTTAAACATCTATTGACGCACCTTGTCAGTAATTTCAACCTGTATGCCGTCACGATAAATGGCATAATGCCCATTAGTGCCTAGTAGATGTACTACTACAACTTTTATGATTCAAATCGAACGGGCGTACTGTCACGGTGAACCCTTTTTTTGTCTATTACGATGAAGCACATATTTTGCTTTCATATATGTATAAAGATGAAATTTACTCACAATAACGTATGGCTGAAATCTTAGGAATTTTCAATCCACTAATTTGAAATAAGTATAGAAGGTAGGTTTTCAAATCAAAAATAGCTTTATATACCTACTCTATACCACTTATATACTTCTACTATACGTTCATATACGAGTATATGATATTTTTCATTATTTTTATTTATGAAGCGATGTTGATAACTACACTCGCCAACATAAAACTAAAACTAAGAGGGTTCCAATCGTGTTTTCTAGTAGATGTCAGTTCACCAATAAAATTTGATTTAATGAAGACTGTAGTTTCAAAAATTAAATGTAAGTGTATTATTTAATTAATAGGTATTGTGTGCTTTGATCGCATGCTAGTGTCTGGTCGCATGAGCGACAGGCGATCGTCTCACGTATCGCTCGCGCGAGCAGTTAGTGGCTCTCCGCGATCCTCCAGTGGCGTACGTACCGACGCGGCACAACAGTAGGTATTGTAATCAGATCCCGCCGGTTCGCTGAATTCCGGTAAATAACCTAGATTTTGTTTGATTGAATTTCAGAAGTTCAATTCCCGGGACGTATTCGTTATATTATATTACAAAACTGAACAGAAGTTGTTCCGGTAACTCGGCCAGGCTGGTGAACTTTTATTTCATCATCATCACCAGTCCATGGGTGTCCGAGGCTGGATATTAGTTTTGAGGTTCTTTTATACTTATTTATATGAGTTTTCTGTGTTGCGTTATTCAAAATTTCGAGCAGATATTCATTTTATAATCTGTTTTATATTTTACTCATTTTTAGTTTTATGGCTCAAAAAAAAAGATTATGAAGAAACAGAGAAAATATTTCAAAAGAATATCTAACTAAAGTAACAAAAAAAATGGAAAACATATACATACATATACGTACGTACCCTGAAATATTTTAATAATTATTGTTTAATTTAACTTTATTTTTCTTCGTAAACAAATTTTGGTTGTGAAGTTTATTATTTTTGTCAATCGCATATTGTTGTGCCATAGATATAGGGAAGACACTGTCTCCTGTAACACAGTTTAAATTATAGCAGGAGACAGGGCTTCATACTTATGAAATGTAATTATGCCTTTGATTTTGAAATAAATAATAATTATTATTAGTTCTTGAAAATGATACGTGAATAAGTCAAACGCGTTTCTAGTGAACGAATTTTTAACGAAGCTAATTCGTAACGATTTCGCGCATGAATCTACTCCAATCTGCCGCCGTCAAAGCCACAGCAAATACACATGGTAAGTACAGACATTAGCCGCGCTCTGCCCGCCGCGGGCTCAATCACTGCCAACGCATTTTTGTCTCGCGAGAGTCCTCCGCCACTCAAAGGAAAGGTTTTATATAACGCACCCTTTTATTTCTGACTCTCAAGGACTTCTCTGATCCATGATCGTTAACTATATGCCTTTTTTTTATACACCACAAGTCAGCCCTTGACGGCATCTCATCTGATGCTAAGTGATGATACGGTCTTAGATGGTACCGGACTAACCTGTTAGGGATATGGTAAGCCCATACTCCTAATTGGTTTCTAAACGACATCGTGCCGGAACACTAAATCGCTTGGCGACACGTCTTTGTCGGTAGAGTGGTAACTAGCCACGGCCGAAGTCTCCCACCAGACCAGACTCGAGCCGGGAATCGAACCCAGGACCTCTAACTCTTAAAATGCCACAGCGCACGCGCTGCGCCACGGAGGCCTTATAAGAAATCTCAGTGTCACCGAGCGATAGCGTAAGCTAAGTATTTCAACGTGATAAAATCAGAACTGTGTAGATCCTTAGAAGAACTAAAGTGACTGATGCAGCCGCGAAATTCAGGTGTCAATGGGTGGGGGATGCACCCAGAGAACCTTCGAACGCTGGTCTTAAAGTGTCATTCCTGCTGCGAGACTCCCAATCGTGGACAGACCACCAAACGTGTCACAGGGAGCCAAGGTCACGCAGTCGGCACATGACTGTGGATTTGCCTTCAAAAGACTTATAGCAAGCAGCAAATCCATCCATACAAATATTATAAGTATGAATGCAAAATCCCCTTCCTCCGGATACTCCGCGCAGAGCAGACGTGTCCACTTGTGCGCAGCTATTAAATTCGCAAATGTTTTAAATTGTATAAAAATACACCTTAGTCTACGTGCACTTGAAACCCGTCCTTGTCTTTCACATGAGGTCAGTACGCTTCACCTTATTATCGCCGACCTGCAATCTCGTTGCTTATGAACCAAGCCACGCCCCTGAAGAGGACAGCAATTAATTGCGTGCGTTTGCGCCGCAGTGATTCTACAACAGTTTTTAGGAATGAAATGCATCTAATGTTCAAAGAATTCAAAGACCAACAAAATAAAAACTTTAAACTTTTACAAGAAACTGTGAGCCTAATCCAGCAACAAAATAAGGACATTCAAACCAGCCTAGATTTCATGTCATCCCGGTACGATGAAATACAGAGTAAATTGCAGCAATTAGAAAAAGAAAAAATAACCAATCTTGGTTATATAAAAACCTTGGAGGATAAGCTCGAACATTTAGAAAGAAATAGCAACAACGCATGTCTTGAAATCCGTAACATACCAGTTAAACTATCAGAGAATAAGAATGACTTGGTAAATTACGTTTCGAGTATTGGACAGTCCATAAAAACCTCTATTAATACATCGAACATAAAAAATATATATCGTATAAATACGAAGTCAAGCACAACTAGACCTAATATTGTAGAATTCCAAACAGTATTTATGAAGGAAAGTATTCTGACCCTATTGAAAACCTACAACAAAAATCATCCTAATAATAAACTAAATACACAGATTGTGAATCATGATGGTCTGTCGCAACCTATCTACATCTCCGAACATTTAACTCAGAAAGCTCGTAAACTATTTGCATTATCACGGGATTTCCAAAACAAAAATGGTTTTAAGTTCTGCTGGACATCTAATGGTATAGTCTACCTACGGAAAAAAGAAGGGGACCCGTACCATAGAATCAATTCAGAAAATGATTTGAATAAACTTAGAAATAAATGACTAGGTGTAAATCTAAGTCATAAAAACTGTCTAATTGTATTATTTAGAACATTTATAATAATACTTTTTTCAAATATGTACAATATTCACAAAATTATATGTATTATTTTACTTCAAAATAACTTATGTAACATATTCAATTTAAAACTAATTTATGATGAATTTTATCCTAAGCACGCTTATCACTATCGCAACTCAATCTTACCTATTATACACACATATTCACGCTTTATATATATATACAAATACACTTTCCACATACAGATATATTATAGCTATTCATTTTTTAAATCACACAGCATCTTGCGAAGTCTTGTTGCTGCACTAAATTTTATTATGATATTGATTACAGATTCTTTATGTCAGGTTAGCTACGTAATTTATTTTTATTCTCTTTGGCCCCACGCTAAAGTTAAACGCTTAACTTATTTTTCGCGCTAGATAACATGGATTTAGCTGAACAAATCGAAAATATTACAGTGTCTAGTGCTTTCGTATGTTCCCCGGAAACATGTAGCAATTATGTACAAAATATCGACAGTGGTATTAAAATTTTACATCTTAACATAAGAAGCTTAAACTGTAATTTTGATAAACTAGTTGTACTATTACATAGAATAAGTCTAAACATTGATATAATAATTTTGTCGGAATGTTGGCTAAAGAGTACACCTGTTGTTCCTTCTCTAGAGGGTTATTCTTTCTGTACTTCCAAGCATTCTAATCAAAATGACGGTATTTGTGTGTATCTAAAAAATAGTCTAACATACCAATGCGAAGAACTTATTTTCACTGACGGCAATTGTTTAACAGTCAAATTAACTAACAAAATTGCTATAATTGCATTATACAGATCTCCTTCCATTGTAAACACAAATGTCTTCTTGGCTAGCCTAGACAATGTACTTACAGAACTGCGAACCTTTCAAACAATAGTTATCTTAGGAGACCTAAACATAAATATAATACCTAGCAATGACACACACAGATCAGATGAATATTTAAATCTTGCCTCACATGGTCTCTTGCCAGCTCATACTTTTCCCACTCGAAATTCAAACTGCCTAGATCATGTAATGGTTAAAACTAATAAACCGGCCATTACTCTAGTACTTGATTCATGTATTACTGACCATGCTCCAGTAGTTTTCTGTTGCGAAAACAATCATTTGCAGAAAATTTCAAACCGTATATATAAACGTTTCAATGAGTCTGGTATATTAACTGAATTAGAGAATTCTGACCTTGCTGAAATTATGAAGATGCAGGATGCCGAACAGGCTGCTGCTACATTAGTGAACACAATTTCTATGGCTATCGACAAGAATACTTTTGTTGTTAAAATACCTGCCAATAAAAGAATTATTAAGCCCTGGATTACACCTGGCCTTCTGCGATGTATCCGAAACCGTGACAAATTATTCAAAAAAAGTAGAAAAGATCCTGCTAACCTTACACTTAAAATCACGTACAGTCGTTACAAAAATTTTTGCAATAATTTGTTAAAAAAATCAAAAAAGCTTACGATCAAGCAGAATTGAAGAAAGCTGCGGGTGAGTCAGGTGCTACGTGGAAGGTTGTTAAAAGAATCGGCCGAATAAGTGCAAACCGATCCAATCCTAGTCATCTTCTTAAAACCGCTAATGACAACGATTGTTCCATTAACAACATAAATAGTTATTTTGCTAGTGTAGGCAAAAATCTAGCCGCCAAATTAGGTACTGACGATATTTCTCTGACTCAAAAAAGTAATCATCTTAAGTCCTCCTCTATAATTCACTCGCTACGTGATTCAATGGTTTTGTATCCCACAGATGACCACGAAATTAATAATATTATCGTTGGGCTAAAATTAAACAGTGCTGTTGGCTGGGATGGCATTTCCACATCAATATCAAAACGAGCTCGTGGGCTTCTGATACCGACCCTCACGTACATTTTTAACCTTTGCCTTGCTACGGGGGTTTTTCCTCGTGTCTTCAAAAAAGCCCTGGTGCACCCGATATATAAATCTGGGAGCAGGGACAGTGCCTGTAACTATAGACCAATCTCAGTACTTCCTGGTTTTTAAAAAATTCTTTTAAAAATATTAAGCGCTCGACTTTTAAATTATCTAAATAAAAATAATTTAATATTCCCCAATCAGTATGGATTCAGAAATGCGAAATCAACGTTAGATGCTGTTCTGACTTTAACGAATTTAATTTCTGCAAACATAGATAGAAAAATTAAAACTATAGGAATCTTTTTGGATTTATCTAAAGCATTTGACACTGTCTCTGTCCCGATTCTTCTAAATAAGCTCGAAAGATTCGGTATTAGAGGTCTTCCTCTTGATATCTTTAGGAGTTTTCTCAGTGACCGAACCCAGAAGGTCACCATTAATGGTGTACTGAGTAATGATCAGTCTCTTTGTTACGGTGTTCCCCAAGGCAGTGTGCTTGGTCCCACTCTCTTTTTGGTCTATGTGAATGAACTTTGTAACCTCCAAATTTCACACTGTAAAATTATATCCTATGCTGATGACACAGTCCTCCTTATTGAAGGTGACAGTTGGTCAAAAGCTAGAGATCGTGCTGAAAACGCTATTGGAACTGTGAACGACTGGTTGAGATGTCATTTACTTACATTAAATATCAGTAAGACGAAATACATAACTTTTGGTGCTAGAAAATTCTCCCTTCCTCCCTCAAACTTTTTTATTAGAGTCCATCAATGCCCATTAGTTTCTGACAACTGTGATTGCATTCAAATTGCACGTACTGAACATATAAAATACCTGGGGGTTGAAATCGATTGTACTTTAAACTGGAATTACCAAATTGACCACATAGTCTCCAAGCTTCGAAAGATGATGTTTGTTTTCAAAAATCTTCGTCATGTTGCGGACTATCGTTTGCTAAAACGGTATATTTTGTCCTAGGGCAATCTATTATCTCATACTGTATACCAGTTTGGGGTGGAGCAGGCAAGACTCAGTTTATTCGAGTGGAAAGAGCTCAGAGAGCCTTACTTAAAGTGATATCCCATAAACCTAAACTATTTCCCACCAATGAGCTTTATAAATCCTGCGGAGTTTTAACTGTGAGACAGCTTTTTATTCTCCACACCATTATTTATAAGCATCAGCATCTACCGTATACTTATAATCATAGTATTAATAAACGAAGAACGGAATCTGTATGCCCCTACGTCAATTTAAAAATCTGTCCATGCTAGCCGACAGTATCACTTCTTAAGCCCTTTGCTGTATAATAGAATTGATAAAATACTGCATATAAATCACTTGGCGATAAAACAGTGCAAGACGATTATTAGTAACTGGCTCAAAAACCTAACATACTTTGATACAGAAGAGCTATTGCAAGTTACCAAATAGCATTTACACACACACACAAACACACACACACACACACACACACACACACACACACACACACACACAAACAAACACATATACATACACACACTAATTAATTAATTGCATGATAAGTTTTTAAGTGTGTATTAGGCATTAACCGTTGTAACCTTTGATTTGTATAAAATAATGTGTCTCGGAAATGAGGGCCTGTTAACTGCAACTCAGTTTTTACTAATGCAGTTAACAAGGTTATTTTTATATACTGTATTTTTCATGTATTTTGTTCCCAATAAATAAACAAATAAATAATAAATAAAATAAATAAAAGTGTGTCTGTCTTTTACATATAGTAGCTTGCACCTTGAAAGCGGATCTTGTGTGCTTATGATCTTCGATCTATATAATATCTCATAAAAAGTTTGACATCTTTTAAAATACGGAAGCTTGCGTTCTGGAGACGGACATAGGATTCCTTTTCATCCGGGAATAAACGTGAAATAGGATATGAAAGGTTGGACTCATTCGTGTACATGTATTAATGGAGTATATATAGCAATATAGACGATCTACAAATCACACTCTCAAAATTTCATGACGTAATCATACTGACGGAACGTTGGTTAAACCAAAATAAAAATACACCAACATTAAAAGAGTATACCTGCTTCACAAGTAACAAAAACTTAAATCAAAATGAAGGCGTAGTGATCTACGTTAAAAAATCAATATCTGCTAGCTGCAGCGAAATAAAAAAAAAAAATTAAAAAAAAAAAAAACATTACTCTGGGGCAAACACATTCCTATTCCTGTTTTATTTATGTCCTACCCACTACCACCCAAGCTTATAATTATCTACAGTGCTTAATCAAGTAAATACACTAAATGAAAATGTTGATGTATTTTCTGTATCGGACATGTATCTGTCTTACACATGTAAACCTGAATTAACTGAGTCATACTTTCAAAATCCGGGAAACTTTTTGAAAATCTTGTCTCAAAATATAAGATCCATTAACTGCAATTTCAACAATTTACAATGTCTTTTACAGCGCATTCCTTTTGACAATGATATCATTGTTCTTACTGAGTGCTGGCTCCCTTGCAATAATAACCTACATATACCAAACTTAACAAATTATACAATGTGTCAAACGTCTAAACATTTAAATCAGAGTGATGGTGTAGTTGTTTATGTTAAGACTGACCTGGGTCATACTTGTGAAGAGCCTGATTTTCAGCTCTCAGCTTCTGGATTAATTATTAAACTTAACTGTGATGTAGCTATTCTTTGTGTCTATAGGTCACCTTCTATAGACAACATTGATATGTTTAATTCCGCACTAAATAAAATTTTACCGTCAGTGAGAAGCTATAAGTCAGTTGTTGTCACAGGTGACATTAACCTAGATATTAAGCCCAATTCTCTAGATGCTCGTTCACAGGATTACCTAAATAACCTTGCATTTCATGGATATTTACCAGCACATACAATCCCTACTAGAGTCAACAACTGTTTAGATCACGTCTTTTTACGCACTAAATTATCGGCTACCACACTGGTTCTAAATACTACGGTTACTGATCACTATGCTACTTTGATTGGCCTTGCCAAAAAGACTTGCACGACTCAGCCTCTCAATACGTATACAAGGGTAAACTATGAAAAACTGGATATCACAATTGAAAAATTAGATTTGTCCTATATCTTTTCCATTTCAAATCCTGATGTTGCTACTGACTCTCTTGTCAGGTCGCTTGCGCAAGCTATTACAGAAAACACTACTATATCAAGGCCTCCTAGTAAGAAGCGAATTCTTAAACCCTGGATTACACAAGGATTGTTGCGGTGTATGCGACATAGAGATTCTTTGCATAGCAAAGTTAAAAAGTTCGCAGATAATGAAATTCTCAAACTAACTTATAAACGATACAGAAACTATTGTTGTAAGATACTAAAAAATGCAAAAAGGTTGTATGATTCCCAGGAGATAACTAAAGCAGGGAATAACTCCAAAAAATTATGGGATACTCTTAAAAAAATTTGTTTTAATACGATACCTAAACACCATAGTTCTCAGCTTTTACTGTGTGATTCTTCACCATATCAGGCATGTAACTCTGTTAACAATTTTTTCGCTAACATTGGTACAGAAATGGCAAAGAGAATTGCTCAAAAGGCATCATCCACTACTTTTTCTACAATGTCAGCTACAGTTAACTGTCGGTCTTCCTTTGTTCTTGAAGAAACTGATATTGTAGAAATCATATCCATCATTAATTCCTTGAGGTCTAGTGCTGCCACTGGCTGGGATGGTATCTCTTCAGTGATACTCATAAGATATTCAAAAATCTTAGCACCTATTCTTTGTCACATTTTCAATCAATGTTTTGCCATAGGCATTTTCCCAGCGGCCTTCAAAAAGGCAGTAATTATCCCTATTTACAAAGCTGGTGAAAAAAATGCTATAAACAATTATCGTCCCATTGCTATTCTTACAGCTTTGTCAAAAATTCTTGAACGCTTGGTTTGTAACAGGCTAGTACGCTACCTTGAACATTTTAATTTAATTTCTAGACAACAATTTGGCTTTAGGAAAAATAAAAGCACAACAGATGCTGTCCTTGAGCTCACTGATAATGTAGTGCACCATCTGAATAATGGTGATAAAGTCCTAACCATTTTTTTGGACCTTGCTAAGGCGTTCGATACAGTGCCCATTCCTACTCTCTTAGTCAAGCTAGAAGGAATGGGTATTCGTGGCAATCAACTGAATTTTTTCCGCTCTTACCTTAACAATCGAACACAAGTTACTAAAATCAATAACTTTATCAGTGATGAGCTACCAATTTCTTATGGTGTTCCACAAGGAAGCATTTTAGGCCCGACCCTCTTTTTAATTTTTATTAATGATCTTTGTAACCTCCAAATGTCAAATGCCCAAGTAGTATCTTTTGCAGATGATACAGCTATAACCTTTCACAGCAAATCTTGGCCTGAAGTTCAAAAAACAGCCCAGTGTGGTTTTGACATTGTCTGTGATTGGTTACTTTCTCACTCTTTAACGCTTAATACCTCTAAATCTAAAATCATCACATATTCAATTCGTTCAATCTCTCAACCACTATCTCCGATAACCATTAAAGTTCACTCTTGCCATATGACTTATAAGACAATCTGTCAATGTGCATCCATAGCTTCTACAGATACCATTAAATACCTTGGAATTGTCCTCGACAAATATTTAAATTTTAAAGACCATATTGATTTGCTCACAAATAGGGTTCGTAAACTAATATTTATTTTCAAAAATCTCCGTCATGTGGCAAATCCTACAGTGATCCGAAAAGTATACTATGCCTTGTGCCAATCCATTGTTCAATATTGTATCACTTGCTGGGGTGGCGCCGCTAAAACTACTCTCAAGCCTCTTGAAGTTGCACAACGAGCAGTTCTAAAGGTGGCAACTTTTCGGCCCCTACTCTTCCCCACATCGTTACTCTATAAAGATTGCAAAGTCCTCAGTGTTAGGAAGTTGTTTATTCTTAACTTAATTTTGAATATTCACAAAAAAACACCGTACCGTATCATTGATACACGACGCAAACATAAAATTTGTTCCTTACGTGCGACTAAATTTGCCTTTACCCAACGTTTTAGCTACTTCCTTGGTCCATATCTGTACAATAAACTCAATGCGAAATTGCCTATTTTTAACTTGCCGCTCGCCAAATGTAAACAGAAAATAACGTCATTTCTGCTCGAAAAATCGTATGATGAAATAGAAGATTTCTTTAAACATTAATATTATTTACCTTCTTTATCATATTTAATTTAGATATTTGTTATTTTTTATCGAAATTACACTAATTCTCTCTACACATGTACACACACTCGAACGCACGCACGCACGCACGCACACACACACACACACACACACACACACACACTCACACACACACACACGCACACACACACACACGTTTGTCTGTTTCATGATTGTTAAGTGTTTCATAGTTGTAACAATAAGTGCTCACTGAGCCATTTTGTGGGGAAGAGGGCTGGCTGTCCTTAACACAGATTGACAAAATCTAGCTAGGAGAGCCAGTACTGAATCCTAATAATATAAGTGTTTTGTGCATTTATTGTTATTAGATATGTATTAAGAATTATGATTATGAAATAAAAATTATTATTATTATTATTATATTATATATAAGTATAAAAACGAACATAAATGCGGGCGCAATCGCGGGTCGCAGCGAACCCATTAGCAGCCCATACCGGGTGCGAGTCGTCTCATGCGAAGGTTTCGGTCATGATCCACCACGCTGACAAGTCAAAGCGTCACGATGTTTTCTTTCATCGTTAAAGCACGTGATATTGAATTTAAAACTGCTTTACTAAACACGCACAAGAACTAATTTCCTCCTAAAGTGGGCCAGGACCTTCACTAGGCTATCACCACATTGGCTGATATGACGAGACGTTATTTCATCAGTAGAATAGTGGACACTGCAAATGTTGAGGATGTACAGTACATTGACCCCGGCCCGCGTCGCTGTACCTGGGTGGAGCAAATCTTAATTGATTCAATCAATCAACCCGGCTTAGATCAGTGTAAGCCTTGGGAGCCTGTTCTTGCAACTACCGAACATCTAGGTCGAGGGGACTCATCGATCTGTGCCGCGTGCACACGTCGCTGCGTGAGATGGATTACGTATTGATGACACGGATTATCCTCGATTCAATCATTATTTAATGTCACTACCACTTCTGCTCTGTGGTCACTACACATCGGCAGTGCGTACTATTTTAGATATGAAAGTGTGTCCGTTTAAGTTCGGATCCTACAGTTGACCAAGCTTAATAGTTCATTCCAGGTTAGAAAGCTATAAATTGGATTTTTTGTTTGTCCATAAAATTTTGATTCGTTTTTTATGAATAATTTAATAATGCTCTAGTTAACGAAATCCACAATACAAGCTCTAAAGTGTGACAAATCAATTGAGTTACTAAACTGGCATTGATAAAGATGTGTTGCTGTTTTTATTTAATCATATTATGAGAAAGATTACGTATGAATTTTTAATGAATATTTATTGCATTTATCAAAATGCTAAGTTAAAGAAAGAATACAACTTTGTAGTATATAATTGGACTGCTAAGGTCTGTTTGAGTGGCCTGTCTGTAAAGGCGCCCTGTGCGTTTGTTTAACACAGTTCGCTCACGCTGGGAGCGTCTCGGAGCCGTCAGCTCTCGCTCGTTAACTTCCCAAATTCCAAACAAAAATTATTCGTCGCTTAATTCACGTTGTTACGCACCACTCCGGTTTTCACTTAATCAAAATTTTCAACCCTTGACATTCTCCCACACAATTTTAGTTCTTATTTGCATGCTGCATAAAAGTTATGATTGCGTGAAAGGCAAACGGGTATATAAAATCTTCTGTAGATAGTTCTTTAACGGATTTTGATACTTACGAAAGGTTAAAGTAAGGGTGAGAATTGCTTGTTAGCGAGTCGGGAACATAAAGACGTCAAGCGATTAACGGTAGATACAAAAACAGCAACAAAAGTATCACGAATAAGTGAGTCCGCTCATTCGGGGCCGTTAGGGTTGCCGACGCCGAGCGACGTCGTTAGCTCTGTTCATTATTAGTTGGTTCCGCGCTATGACTCCATCATCACGATCACCAGTCTACAAACGTCCTACTGTCGTAAAGGTACTCCCTTCACAGAGGGGTTTAGAACAAAGACCCCAACCCGATGTGGGTTGCTTGAGCTAACTGATTATTAGTATAGAGCCGGTACCGATCGTACTCTCCGGAATATGGAGATGGACACCGTCAACTACCAACCGGAATAACTACTAATAGATCATGAAATCAGTCCAATTGCTTTTAAGTACGAACCTTTTTGTTAAATCCCAAATATGTAAATCTCTACATACCACTACTACACGTAAGTATACCAAAGAAAATGACACAATATGATGTGCATAACACTGTAAACTAGACTAATGAATATTACTTACTCTGACCAGAACGATCGCAGTCGTCTAAAATATCCAATTTTAAAGTCAACTAAGCTTTAATTTTTTATGTAACGTTATGTGGGTGTCAGATGTTGAAGATTAGAATTTAACCATTACATCGTTTCTGTCTGGAGACAATTGGTACAGGAATGTAGACTAGGAATTCCAGTCAAGAGATGCCTAATTACCATTATCCTGGGTGAAGGTAACATGACTAAGTCAACAGGTCCCTGCAGCTGGTACCCCCTCATCAGCGAGGCCGCCGTTCTATTGTTTTTGGTGTCTTACGTTCCCCAATCCACGGAACTATTCCTTCGCACCTCGTCCAGCAATGTCGATGTCAGTTCTTAGTTCTTGAAACGATCTCCTTATTTCTGATTTTAACTTGCAGAACTCCATCAGCCATTTTGTAACTAACCTATGTGACTAACTGAAGACTATTGAGCCGAAAGATATTTGTAAAACATATGACAATAAATTTTGGCAGTTGAGTTTAATTTGTCGTTACTTGTGTTATCCTTTGTTTCAAGTTATCTGTTATATTTATTCGACAGTTGCTTTGATCAAAAGAGTACGAAATGCGCCGTCAATATGTCGTATGGGCGACTTTTGAACAAATCCGTACTATGCAGATCGCGCGGCGCCGCCTTATTGCATCCGTAAATACTTCCGAAGCCCTGAAGAATATCCACTCATCGTCTGTACCTTACGTATTACGCATTTTCATAAAACCCGTTTAGCGACAACCCTATTCGCGAACAATACACTATTGTTCGTGCGACCACAGTATCCCTAGCTTTATCGCCAGCCCTGGCTTACGTGCCCGCTTATTCATTGGATTTTGAGCTTTATAATTTATGCGTAGAGCTCAAACTTAAATGTGCACTAAAATCAACAACGTAGATACTTAATATTCGAATTTAAATCTTATTTGCTTCGGTATTAGGTTCAATTTTGTTATTTAATTTTTGATCAATTGTTTAGATCCGTGTACTTTATTATAGGTCTTATTTTATAGGCATCAAGAGCGAAAGCTTACGCGTAGTGTTTTTCGAGATTTCCTTTGTTGCGTACTATTTGAAGCTTAAAAGTTGTACTGATTCGGAAAAGTGTTTCAGGCTCACGTTCACCGAACAACGTAAAGTGAGTTAACAACCCACGGCTGGGCGTGAGAGAGAGAGAGAGAGAGATAGAGATGTCCACTACACTTACATCCGGTCTAACGCGCGACTTGTCTGAAGAAACATGAAAATAATTGATTTTCTGTCTCAGGTATATCAGTAGGTACCGGATGTTTTCGTCATGCGAAAGAGAAAAAAAAACAACAGGATTCAATTAAAACACCTGTCAATACATAAAATTATGCCTCGGATAAAGATTATGTTAATAACATATTGACAGTATTTGATATGGAACAACTGCGTGTAAATGTTATTTGGGTAAAAGTTACTGAAATTTTATGTTTCGATGAATTTTGTCTTCATCTCACCATCACTGCTTTAATCTTCACCAGCGAAGATCAAATCCCAATTCTCTCGGTGTAAAATAGATATCGAAGACGAGGTTCAGTTTATAAGAAACGACCTAAAGACGCGATATATTTTGCTTCCTCGAGCTTTGCGAGATGCTTTGAGGTGATAACAAAAAGAAAACTTACCCGGCTAAGTTTGTTACGGGCTCCTTCTTAGAACGGGGCGCGCTTGGAACCCTCGTAGCTTTAGTTTTAAGTTTACGAATGTAGTAAAGTAATAGTTATTAGAATTTGATTTGAAATTTGAATATACACTATGGGACAAACGTCATAGTAACAGCCAAGCAACCAGGGCGTGTCTAATAAGTAATACATAACCAAATAAGCGGTGATGGCCTAGTGGTAAGGGCGTCAGCCTCCTAATCAGAGGTCGGCTGTTCGAATCCGGGCACACACCTCTAACTTATCGGAGTTATGTGTGTTTTAAAAAAAAAAATTAAAATGTCACTTGCTTCAACGGTGAAGGAAAAACATCGTGAGGAAACCTGCACGCCTGAGAGTTCTCCATAATGTTCTCAAAGTTGTGTGAAGTCTGCCAATCCCCTCATGGCCAGCGTGGTGCACTATGGCCAAACCCTTCTCATATTGAAAGGAGACGGCTCACTAGCCGGCAATGAGTTGATCATGAAATAAGATCGAGATTACTTTATGTTTATGCAACTAAGGGTTGCAGTTATAAAGTACAGTGAATCTAAAAAGCAGCTACATCGCGGGCGCCGCCGCCGCGTTTAATTCGGCTCTTTGTACAATCAGGCTTTGTTTTCGCACAATCAGCCGCAAGGAGAGCGCGCTGCAATCATATTCATACTTTAAATGCTTAAAAACATTCGGCGTCACATTGTTTTGGCGCAAAAAACGGTTTTAACGTCACCGGCGGCCGCGGTTATTTATATTCCGGCCAAATTTGCGCTAATGGGCCTGACAGGTTTTTGGTTGAGTGGGCGCCGATAGCGCACGACGCTCCGCCGTGACTGACGACGCGCGACACGTCTCGGCGCGGGCGACCAGTCTTGCTCTTCATTATCTGAACCAACGGCCGTCAGCTGCTGCTCATAGCGCGTCTGTGGGGCGGCACCGTGACCAGCGACTCCTGCGCCTCGTTTGATGTCGTCAAAACACCTTGTGCTCTGGACTCCCGGTGGGGGGTCGCCACTCCAGCACATCGGGACATCCCGTGGTCTACAGTCTCATTCTACTTTCCCATTTTTTTACTTAGACAGCTCTAACCCCAACGGCGCGATTTGAACCCTCTTAGCTTTAGTTTCAAGTTAGCGAGTGAAGTTATCACTATCACTTCACGAATAAAAATAATGGAATATTTGATATGAACGATTCATTTTTTTTTATATACATAGCGAGCAAACGAGCAGGCGGGTCACCTGATGGTAAGTGATTACCGCCGCCCACGAACATTTGCAGCACCAGAGGAACCGCCAATGCATTGCTGGCCCTTGAGCAATTTGTTAATCCGCCCTTTCATAGATGTAATCGGTTAACATGAATGAAACTGTTTTGATTTATTTGATTTGTTTGAACATAATTAATAAATTGATGACCGTGGAAATGTCTCGACAGTGCAAAGAATATATCGGTATGACAGTTTCTGAGTTTTTACCAACTTATATTAAGAAAGTTTAGACATAAAGTTTGCAATATTTGTAATAATGCAATCGTCCTCGTTTTTGCAATATGTTTAAATGTGACGCTCTCGTCCCTCTCGCATTTGGAGCGAGATTTCACGGAAATTATAAAAAGTAAAGTTTAAATTAACTTTCAGCACGCCGTACGGGAGGTACCTATTTCATTCGTTTCATTCAAATTGCAGCAACGTAACATAATTCGTTCATTCGCAATTCATTCTCTGTCCCGTCCGCGAGCACACAGGATTTGCATTTCGTTACGAGATTGCGAACCTCGCGCGGGAATTTGTGCCGCTCTCATTTTTAGGACGACATTATTCTGTAAATCCTTTTCAGCGTGTTCCCGATGCCCCGGGCCGGTCACTTGGCCGGTCGGCAGTGTGGAGTCGGCGCCGTTTTTCAAATTTGCGATTAAAAGCAAACGTAATTGCAACTGCATAAATAGCGGAGCCGCTGAGCTGTTATTTTTATTTCTCCCATAACAAAGATTTACACGGTATGTTCAAGGATGTAGCTAGAAGATGCAGTCGACGGTAGGTCAGATCTGACTGAAGGCCATATCCTGTACTTGTAGACTAGAAAAACCGGCGGTGTGAAGCGAGTCGCATGATGGTAGAATTCGGAAATGACTAAATGTCCAGCAGGAGTTCTGGTAATCGTAGTTATAATGACGATGATACAACCAATCGTTAAATCAATTCTCATATTATAATTGATAAAGTTTACCTATCTGTCTGTTTGTTACTTATCTTTTCGTCGACTACTGCACCATTTATTTTTTTTATACACTACAAGTTGACCCTTGACGACAATTTCACCTGATGGTAGGTGATGATGCAGTCTAAGATGGTAGCGGGCTAACCTGTAAAGGGTTTGGTAAACCCACACTCCTAATTGGTTTCTATGCGACATCGTGCAGCAACGCTAAATCGCTTGGCGACACGTCTTTGTCGGTACCAGATACAATTGCACATATAGATAGGACAAGAATTACTCGAAGGTACCTGTATAGCTTCCCATAACCTTAGTCACCCGAGCAGAGCTTGGTAGCTTGTAATACTTTTTTTTCGGACTGTCTATTAGCTGTACAAACCCTATTGGTTGCCACAGCGTAACCGGGCTGTAATAACAGGAAAACGAAAGTGTTTTTGTTGGTAGAGTGGTAACTCCACTTCAGCCACGGCTGAAGCCTCCCACCAGATCAGTCTCGAGCCGGTAATCGAACCCACGACCTCCAATTTTATAATGCGACAGAGCGCGCGCTGCGCCAAGGAGGTCGTCAAAAAACCTCCCTGGCGGGGAATCGAAGCCAGGTCTCCCGCGTGACGAGCGGGGTTACTGGCCACCTATACTACCGAGGATCATGTTGTAATTCTGAATTGTATACTTGCCTCCCGCAGTCAAGATGCTTTATATCTCGGGTCGCTGCGAAGTTCTTTACACACCGAAACAAAACGTAGTCTGGTTCTCGGGCATTCATATTACGTTATATATATTCAGTACTAGTCAATTATCCACTAAAATTAAACTAAAAAGTTTTATAAAGATTTTATATCCGAAACACATTCGACATTTTTTGCTCTATAAATACTGACTTTACGATTTAACTTTCACAGAAAATTCGCCGGCGCTTTCTAAAATATTTAACTTGTGGATATATTTTAAGCCATTCGGTGTCAGACATAACTGTGAGACAAAAAATACAGTTTGATTGCAAAGCGCATCGCTTTACACTATTTTTTACAATCCAGCATATATAGCAGCGGCTCACACGAGCGACTTGATGTTGCGAACCTGGTTGTATTCTTAACCGCCAGTCGCGGTCCAGTCAGTGACAGATATCATGTGCGACAATCGCCTTACATGGGCGATATCTCGAGTCTATTCGTGGCGACCTCCATGACCTCCTCCAGGATGTGCGCTGCCGTGTTATGATAATGAGAGTAGCTACTCATGGGCCTGATAACAAAACTCAAAGCCACAACAAGCGATGCACCTCCTACGGCGACACAGGAGACCGACCAATATACACGTAATGGTGTTAACATTATATTATACGAGTAAATGTGTGGAAATTGGAACATCAAAAACACATGTCTAGTATCGAGTTTAACTTTCAACTTTTTTGATTTTTATTATTTGATTTTATAGCGGTAACAGAAATTACACATTGTGTGAACTTCAACTTCTAGCTGCACACTTCTTTCTGCGGCATCTCATAAAGCTTACGATTTATGAGATGCCGCTAACAGACTGACGGACATACTAATGGATACCAGCAGCGATGTAATAGAGTCCTACAGCTACGCCCTGTTAGCGTCCTACACTGGACGTGTTGGACGTTATTAGGCTGATGAAGACAGTGAGACACGTCTGGGGGTATTTTCTCCATAAATTGTCTACATGAAACTATTTGGGCTCCCGGGTGACGCTCCGTCCGCCGACGCGTCGGGCGAGGTCCTGTCGGGCGCCGCGTCGGGCGTGTGTCGACGTCAGCTAAGCTTTTTGCCGACCGGTTCTGTATTTTATAAATTATTCGTTTTATCGGGAGAATTTTCCATAAATGTATTTTTAGTAACTTTTGTGCGGTTATAAAGGAGTTTTTAAATTGGATTTATTATACAATATTGGAAAAAGTTTATTCTTATGCATTCGATGTGAAGCGATCAATTTTTACGCTCGACGTTGCGTTCACTATGTCGGACTTATCCGGATTTATAGTCATTCATAATGTGTTTTTATTTTTTGAATATTTTCTATCTCGGAGCCGCGGGGCAGTGATCACGCGAAGTGAGGCTTAGATAGGCTCAGATCCGCAAAATAACTCGCTATTTGTTTCGCGGAAATGAATCCTCGCGAACAATTTCGCGCACTTATAAGCGTTAGAATATTTTGCCTCTAGACTGAATGAAATAAACATACATCATCATCATCGTCATGATCAACCCATTACCGGCTCACTACAGAGCACGGGTCTCCTCTCAATATGAGAAGGGTTTGGCCATAGTCCACCACGCTGGCCGTGTGCGGATTGGCAGACTTCACACGCCTTTGAGAACATTATGGAGAACTCTCAGGCGTGCAGGTTTCCTCACGATGTTTTCCTTCAACGTTGGAGCAAGTGATATATATATTTTTTTTTAAACGCACATAACTCCCAAATGTTAGAGGTGCGTGCCCGGATTCGAACCGCCGACTTCTGATTAGGAGGCTGACGACCTAACCACTAGGCTATCAACGCTTACTGATATGCATTTCAGTTAAAAGTAATAAAAGTATAAAAGTTTATGAATATTAATATTTCATACTCATTTTGTAACTAATCGGCAGGTAAATTATAAATTATTCCGTGTCATTACCGTCGCTGGTGTAACAGTGTTGTCAAATGAACACCAGGACGTTATAAACAGCAGGAGTTGTTTGCGAGTGCTGCTTTCGCGAAGCTGCAATAAAACTGACAAACATCCCAACAAAGACGGCGCTACGGGCGCGCTGCTCGGGAGACAACTTACAGTTCACGAACTTGCACATAAATGATAATCCTGCTGAGATGTACCGCTTTCAAAGTGTTCCCCCATATATTTTTTCCTGTTCTCGTGACGCGATGCCGTTACATATTTTCGTTAACGTAGCCCGAAGCTGCGACAGTTACAAATGCACTCTGTTCTAAGAGGCAGCTCCCAACCAACGTTACCAGCTAATTCTATTTTGCTATCTCCAGTAACATATTTTCGAAATAATTCATAATTATACCAGTTAAATATATAATAGTTTATCTCATATAATTATGTCTGAATAAAAATTTGTATCTTTCAAATTTCAGTTGTTAACCTTTATAAAGGTTTACAAACCAACTCGAAAGTAAAAGTCTTTTTGGCGAATAATAAATATTCCACGCAAGCTTCGAGCCCATGAGAACCCTTTTTTAATACTTTTACAAGTAAACCCATAACGGCTATCTCACCTAGTGGTAAGTGATGATGCAGTCTAGGATGGTAGCGGGCTAACCTGTTAGGGGTATGGTAAACCCACACTCCTAATTGGTTTCTACGCGACATCGTGCCGGAACGCTTAATCCCTTGGCTTAGCTGCACTAGCTACGGCCGAATCCTATCACCAGAACAGATTCGAGTCGGGCATCGAACCCAGGACCTCCAGCTTTAAAATGCGAACCCGCACGCGCTGCGCCACAGAGGTCGTCAAAACATGGGCGTGACAGCAGTTCTGTGGCTGTCAGAGTTCGCCGATGAGCCACAGGAACATGCTAGAACAAAGTGAAGAGAGCGAGCCGGCTTAAAAGGTTTGGAGTTGAAACGGTCCGAGTTAAAGTTTTAACAAGACGCGGTCCGTAGACGTGTACAGCGGGGAGCGTCGGGGTTCGAGTGCTAACTGCATTAGGTACTGAACGCCGCAATCCGCCGCCGCCCGATGAAATAAACCGACTTCTTTTGTTGCACCCAACTTACGGGACAGCGCGTGGTGCGCGCGGGAAGCTTTTTATTTTTTTACACCATTAAACCATCAATAAAATACACTCCATCAATATTCAGCCGACTCGGCCAACTGTGTAACTCTGGCACACGCGCGATATATTTATATATGAAGAGAAGAAACGCGCATTCACGTTACATGAGGTACATCCGTGAATCACTATGGATCTGTTCATATATGTATATATTAAGTTCTATATTTTTTTTTCGGACCGTCTATTAGCTGTACAAACCTTATTGGTTGCCACAGCGTAACCGGGCTGTAGAGTTAGTAGGCTGTAAGTTATATTGCAGTGAGCAAGAAGTATTGGAAAATTAGAGACTGGCCATCAGATTTAAATATTTCATTTATGTAGCGTTCATATATAGATCTATGCAATTGGTTACCCAAGAGGTGACCTAATTGCATTTTTACTGTATTGAGAAAATACAGAGATGGTATTCCATCTGTGTGCACCAGCGTTTGTGTGCCATAATCATGAGTGACCAATAGATGGTGTGGGTGTTTGATTAAATTACCTTTTAAAGTTAGTGCGCTGCTAGTTGAGTCCCCATCGATCGTTTCTGAGAGCTACGTATCTTGTAATTGAATATCGTCAGAGAGAAGGATTTTAAGCACCATAATTCTGAAAGTATTTTTTACCAATGTAAAGCTCAAACAATATATTAAAACATTCATTTTATTGAGATTGATTCATCATCATCATCATGATCAACCCATTCTCGGCTCACTTCAATATGAGAAGCCATAGTCCACCACGCTGGCCATGTGCGGATTGGCAGACTTCACACGCCTTTGAGAACATTATGGAGAACTCACAGTCGTGCCGGTTTCCTCACGATGTTTTCCTTCACCGTTGAAGCGAGTGATATTTTAATTGCTTAAAAACGCACATAACTGCGAAAAGTTGTAGGTTGGAGGTTTATTACTATACAAATTCAAATTCAAAATAATCTTTATTCAAATAGTCCTTAAAAAGGCACTTTTGACGCGTAATTACAATAATTGTTAATTGTTTTTGCACACGAGATATAATTTTGATTGTTATTCCTATATATTGATGTTTAAAAAGAGTATCTGCGGTGTTTTTTGCCGGCTCCTCAGCGACATAATGTGTCTTCGTACCGGTTTTCGGGTCACAAATAACCTCAAGTACTTCAAGTAAACTAAATTTAAGAAGTATATACCGCTCCGCTCATGTGTTGAGCCATCACTGGGCTATTGTGGAAGTTAGCCGTGCACACGAGCGCGCCGGCGATAGGCGGCTCCCTGCTCGCTGTGACGTCACAATGTGGCAGCGGCTCCCTTTTTGATACTTCTTCAGTGCTTCCTCTGTTGTGCTGCATCCTCTTTATTAACAATCGGATGCGGAATGAAATGAACATCTCGAAATGTTGTAGCGAGAGATGTACGTACAGACAGACGTGGGGTTCGCGGAGCACGCGATGTGTACAGAGCACCGGGTCGCAGTATATGTATTTAGATCAATATTTTTGTTGGTATAAATATATTGGACTTTATTTTATAAGTACTTACTACATAACATAATATGATTCTTGCTTTTAGTTTATTTCACTATAAATATTTTCACCAAGGATTTTGTATTTTATCATCCCGCGCTATCTATAATTGTATATAATCCCATCCCAAAAATGTATCCCATCTCAACTAAATAAACTGTTATAGGTTTTAAACGAGCTTTGTAAAGACTATGTATATGTTACCTATTTTATTGTAATGTGGGAAACATTATAATATTCCAATATACACAAATATTAAATACACAATATTCACACACATACACATAATATATTAACAAATTACACAACAGAACTACATAATAATATATCTACATACATATAAATATATAATCTATATCATATTTATATGTACACATCAGTTCACATCAGCACACACGTAATAAATAACAATACACACATAATCCAACATCAACACACAAACAGAAAATTAATTCATAGGCATAGCCGAGTGCAGGCCGCAGTATAGCTTGTCGAGCGAGTCGGTGAATGAGCCGTACGAACGAACGGCGCGCCGCGCGCCACTTGCGCCCGCGCAAGTGGCGCTGCAGTGGCGAGTAGCCGATACACTATGAGCTTCACACCGCTGACACGACAGTTTATGGATATCTGCCGCGCACGAATCATTGAAACGTCTTTCAACTGTTTTGAGACTTTGTTTTGAACCTGTAAACGAATGTGTAGTTGTCCCGTTACATGTGCTATTCGGATTAAAGGTGATAACAAGTATTGTTGTGATTCTTTAGTCCCACGATATCAAATCGTCGGACTGAATAGTGGTAATACCCACAGTAAGGATAGCCTCGATGGGCACAGCAATAAGTAAATAACGAAATAAGCGAAACTTCTGTTGACAGTTTTCAAATGTACCTATACTCGAATGCTAAATGATAATTCTTACACACAAACACACACACACACACACAAGTACACATGTGTAACTCACTCTAATTTTACTACGTCGCTTTCGACTCATACCAATTACCCACTTACTCATATAATGTCCTTTTCTTGTTAATGTTTATTTATTTTTTACCGTGTTCATTTCACTTAGTTACATTTTAATTTTTTTACCTATATATTATGAATATATTTTGTATATATTGTGTAATCTCTTTGGCCTTATTTTATAACTTTCTTAATTGTATAACAAAGAGATGTAACGCTGTTTATTACTTTTCAAATAAATAAATTCTCAAAAACCCACCTGTCACTGGCGAGGGGATTCAAAAGTTAGATGATCCACTGCTGCTATGTAGAAGATTCCTTTGTTGAGGTGTACGTAAACGCTTCCCGCGCCTCCTATAGCTTGAGCCGGTCACCGCGTGGTGGTCGAAGTTGTCCGCTGGCCGGCCCCGCTTTATTACTTGTATCTTTTATCTCTTACATCGATCGGCTGATGAAGGCATCGTCTGGCGGAGTGGAAATCTGTATCGCCAATTACAGACAAGATAGACGGAAGCCGGAGGAGATTTTGCGGACACATTCGCACTCCAATTTGTGTTTTCAATCCAATTTCCATATGTTCCATTCCAATATCTCCAAATCTCAAAATAATAGAGATTGAGATATTGGATTTTATTCAATAATTCTGCAGTTCCAGCTCATATGTCTACTGTTTCAGGAAAACAGTAGATATATGTGCAATCTTGCGTATTAAGAGAACGGACCGTGTTATAATCAATAACGGCAGAGCGTAGAGCCAGTTCCAAATTGTTCCCTGTTATGAGTAAAGGGATTGTACCGAGGAGTGGAACCCAAAAGTGACAGGGACCACACGGTGACACGGGTTACTAGGAGTCCAGAATTTACACTGGGATCCAATGAATTCTATCATATTACTTTGGAGCTCGTTATGTTCTGAAAATGATTTTTAGCATTAAAATATTACGGTTTTAATTTTACTTAAAACCATATATACCCTATTACTAACTACGCGTTAACAAAGCAGACAATAATTTTGCACTAACTAGAACCTAAGTGTGTGCATGTATCAAATATTACTAAAAAACATTAAAACTAATGATCTGCAGAAAAAAGTGGAGTACTCGGACGTAAGTTGGTAACGTTCTGCAAATAGTTCCTGTCACGCCACACATTTGTCATACACAAGTGAAGTGTCAGCCGCTCTCCAGCGTGAAGAGTTCCGTACTATTAAAAATACGACTCTTAATTTTTGTAGAATAATGCGTTATAGCTGAAGCTATTTTTTAATAACTTAAATAAAGTAAAATTTGCGATAAAACGTGAAAATTATAGAAACCTGCGTGATGAACATAACCGTAAAACAATACCGTATTGCATATTCTGCGAAATGTTGCGTTGTAAATTCAATATCGGCAACCGCATTAATCTGAAGTATTGAAGGAAATACACAAGCACTAATGGAAGATTTTCATTAATTTTTACGTTACTGGGCGGCGCGGCAAAATGCTAAGTCTATTACTAAACCAAGCTAAAAAATTGTTAAAATCATAAATTCCAAAGTCAAATTATGTCTTTCTAACACATTAGCCCACTACAATCTTAGCCTGCATTATCACTGTGAGATTTCAGTCAAGGGCTAACTTGTAGTGGAATAAAATGTAAGGGGATCTGACGACTCGACCTACGGGACTTAAGATAGTATATTGTTGACACTAAACCACTACTAAAGCAGTGCGGCGACCGGGTATTAGACAATAATGCAACATAACTTATTCCCCAATTTTAACTTTATATGTGCGTCTCTAGAAGCGGTGATAGCCTAGTGGTTAGGGTGTCAGCCTCCTAATCAGAGGTCGGCGGTTCGAATCCGGGCACGCATCTCTAACTTTTCGGAGTTATGTGCGTTTAAAAAAAATTAAAATATCACTTGCTTCAAGGGTGAAGGAAAACATCGTTAAGAAACCTGCACGCCTGAGAGTTCTTCATAATGTTCTCAAAGGCGTGTGAAGTCTGCCAATCCGTAATGGCCAGCGTGGTGGACTATGGCCAAATCCTTCTCATATTGAGAGGCGACCCGTGCTCTGTAGTGAGTCGGTAATGGGTTGATCATAATCATGTGCATCTATTTCTTTTAGATGCTACGATAATAATTGACCTATCGAAAGACCCAGTCTCAGGGTTCCACTTTGAGTTCCGTCGGGGAGCCCGAATAAATACAGAACAAATGTCACGAGCGAGATACATTACCGCGAAAACTTACAAAGTGCGTTTAGACAGAATCCATTTTTCACGAACCGAATTCCGGTTCAAGTTTAAGAACGCGCTTTAAGTAATATATGTTCAAACTATATGTTTTGGTTTCGTTTCCTTGCTAAAATATTTAATGTCAATCAGCAGGGTCCCTAATTACAGAATTTGATCATGGTGATAAATCTCGCTGAAGCCGAACTGAAAATATACTTAGCTAATATTTGTCGAGATAAAAATAAAATCGGAGTGCAGGAGGCCAGCTTGTCCGTGCTTTTATTGAGACGGAGCGATTCAATCAAGTAAGACAAGATGAGAAGATAAACAAGTTCCTTATTAATAGCGATGCATTGGTGAGATGTTCTTGCTGAAGAAGGTTACAACGTCAGGAACTCTCTCGCTGAGCCGCTGTTTATATTCAAATTCAATTCAAAATAGCTATATTTATGTAAACCTCTTACAGGCATCTATGAAGCGTTCATATATATATATATATATATATATAAAAATTAATTTATAAGGTGATGGTGATAACTACACTCGCCAACTTAAAACTAAAACTAAGAGGGTTCCAATCGCGCTCAGGTCAAGAAGAAGCCCACAACAATCTTAGCCAGGTTTTTTTATCACCATGTCACATAGTCAATGTTTTATAAACACCGGTCAAGTGCGAGTCGGGCCACACGCAGAGAAGGGTTCTAAAAATGTCCGTCACAATCCGTGCTCCTCCGACAGACACGCAAATGACCTCCGTGGTGCGTCGTGCTCTATCGTATTAAAAGAGAGAGGTCCTATATTCGATTTTGTGGTAACTAAAAAAAACCCCGGATCAGTTGGTTGTGGGATTCTTCTTAGACCTGGGCGATACGAACCCTCTTACCTTTAGTTTTAAGTTGTCGAGTGTAGTTATCACCATCACTTCACGAATATAAATAATGAAATTAACGATTCATAGATGCCTGTAATAGGTTTATGTGAATAAAGTTAAAGCTATTTTTGATTTTGTTTCCCGGCTCCCGGGATTTCGAGTAGAAAGTGATACGGAGGATAAGAATTCTTTGTTTCCCCATGTCTGTGGTGATGTACGGTAAGAAGGGTTAGAAGGGATACTGGAATGCGTGTAGCATCGTCCAGGAACGCTGTGATTGAACTACCAGTGCTTTCTGAAGGCTTTAATTTGTAAACAATATAAATATTTTCACTTTTCTCCGCACCCTTTGTTTCTGACGAGGGATGTCGAGAAACTTCCCTCCCCAGCATCATCAGCTGTATGATTTCCACGCGGGCGCGGCAGTCAGCGCCGCCGACCCTCGCGAGGATGGGGTTCAAACTTTGTTGATGAATTTCACTTTTACATCGTCGATGTTACACTCAGCAGATGCGCACTTCGTCAGACGCGGCCGAAACAATTTGTTGATATTTATCAGAAATCATAAGTATTTTACGCAGCAACGGATTTTTTTAGTTTAATAGAAAACGTCAATTTAAATAAAAAAAAATATATAATATCATTCTATACGGGCTAAGTGAGTTTTACTAAATTTACTTACAAATTAAAATGATAATAAAAGGATTACGTAGAAATACATGTTTTGAACTTTTGCTCTTGAAAAATAAGTGGGTATGCTTTTTTAAATATATTATTACTTCACTACTTATCGGAGCAGATCTGCCTAGATTAGTTCTTGCTGTGTAAGGCCGAAAAGTGTGCTTGTTTGAAATTTTTCAATGAGGTAATTATTTTTTTGTAATTTTTGGATTACCGCTGGTCCGGTTATCCAGGGGTCGATATAGATTCAGGTGTTCGAGTCGTCAGCTACTTCCTTAAACTACTTTATAACTTTCGTAATAAAAAGCATGTATACGGTATCGGCGCGGCACCGTATCAGCGGTATATTTACGTTTATTTATACAAGTTGTAAAACTTTCCGAATTCGGCTCATGAAAAATGTATTACGTCTCAAGTCGAAGGCACTTTGTAAGTTGGCGACAATTTATCTTGTTTCCTGACGCGCACACACACACGCGCCTCTCATACACACACACACACGCATGCGCGAATGTAATGCTGCCAACTAGTTCATACAAGCCAAGACTGGTTGCAATTACAATATTTGTAATCGGTGGTGCGAGGTCGTTAGGGCATCGACGCCCCACTGCTGGGCGCACGCGTCACTGTAAGGTTAACTGAATAGCTAGTGATAAATGTAGTCAATTGGTAGGTATTTTCTTACAGCCATTCTAAAATGTTATGACGTACTTATAAGGTTTATGGATTTATTTATTTTTACCTTTTGTAGTATAAAATATACATAATACTAACATGGTTAGTCATTAGTATGTATATGTTATATATAGCGATAATATGTCCAAATTATATTGTTTTGGAGGCCACAAATTTGCTACTTGTAAGTGTAAATTCATTAATTTACATCCAGTTACAAACACAAGGAACACTAAGTCAATGTACAACTCGATTATATCTTCAAAGGCGCTGTACCAGCAGCACAACAATGGAGACTTCCTCTCGCAGTCGCCAGGGACCCGGCGCTGGTTCTTTGTGTTAATCGGCTACTTCGGACAACTTCCAACTTCGCAGTGCAGCCCGTGCATTGTCTGCAATCTTTATGGCCATACAACAATCTGTTTTATTTTGTATCTGTATTTCTTTTCGCTACCCGATTAAAAGTATCACGAGTCTACAGCATGCGATCTGTCTTAATGGAGAAAATATCGCACCTCGGTCATTTAATCCGCTAAGCCGGTAACAAAGGGTATTTTTATAAAACCCGCGGGAACGGTTCCCCGATTGCCTTCAGGGACAAAGAGTATGATAAGTCACAGAATCTTTTTAATCTTTATAATATTATACGCCAAAAATTCATCGAGAACAGTACAGTTATTAAGCTGAAAATAAAAATATTACAGACACACTTTCGCATGTTTATAGTCATTGTAGACGCTAAACAAAGTCGCGGGCCGCAGCTAATGCGTCATAATACTCACATGGATGGATACTCAAAAGCGAATCAATCACCAACGTAACGTTTTAGAAGGCACTTCGATTACACACTCGAGTAATGGTAAGTGCCTTCTAAAAATGTTCATTTTTGGGGATCAAAAATGAGAGTAAAATTTCTAAGTACGTTGCATTAAAATTTGATTGATATGCCTCATCTTGAAAAGGTGCACGAGTTGAGCAGTTTATCACATTTCGTTACACGAGAGAGAAGACAGATATGACGAAGAGAGAAGGATACGGTTTAGCCGTTGTGGGTGTTGTGCTCAGCGATGTGTTGTGTAACGATTCGATTTAAGAAACTGCCAGAGTCATTATGGCTTGAATATGTGTTATTATTTGATATATTCATTGAGTGCTTGTATATTTACCTTTTTTGCCAGCCCGTCCCGCTGTTAGCTCATGGCGCTGGCTGCACTCGGCTCGCTGCCTGGTAGAGCTCGCTGTTAGTGCTGGTCGCCTGCTGCGTATATTTTGTTGTGCTTCTCTCTAAGATTGCAATTAAGTTGTTTAAAAAGCAGCACTAAACATTTGCTCATGATTTACACGTATATATATTTGTATTTTTTATACACTACAAGCTCATGGTAAGTGATGATGCAGTCTAACCTGTTAGGAGTATGGTAAGCCCACACTAGTAATCGGTTTCTACGCGACAACGTGCCGGAATGCTAAATCGCTTGGACACACTTATTTGACCGTAGGGTGGTATCGAACCCAGGACTTCCAACTTTATAATGCAACAGCGCACGCGTTGCGCCACAGTTATCATCAATGAAATTATTAACCATATAAGAATGAAATAATATTGTATGCTTGAATATTTCCTTATTTAAAAAAACCCTTTATACCATTGTGTTAAGCGGCTTTTAAACTTTTCCATACATACTTACAAAATGCCATCGGTCTCCTGTCGAGTGATAATAGAGCCCCTCCCCTCCTGGACTCCCCCCTCTCTCTTCGGTACATTAATTTCGGCCCATTATCATTAGCTGTGGAAATTATATTTTGGATCTCTTGCTAATTTCATCAGAAATAAGTGCTTCGGACGGAATTACTTACGTATAGTTTTAATGACTTTTTTATGACCTAAGCCTTAAGCGGGTTTAAATTTCTTTATAGATCTGTTATATTACGGAACGGACGTCAGCGTTAGTTATTACTAAGGATAGACGAATTAGTGCTCCCTTACTTTGAAAGTTGGTTTGCACTTTCCTATTCATTAACTTAAAACTAAAGATAAAAGGGGTGGCGCCCGATAAAGGGCCACATCGGGATGAAAATTACATTAATGGAAAGCATTACAGGCGGGCCAAGTCCGCCGGCACAGTTTAAAATTGAGTCTTAAACGTAAATAAAATACATTTCGGTACTAACGAACGATATCATAAAACGTTTATTAAACTTTTAGCAACATTTCCGTCGGTACAGAACACTCGCGTTCTTACACTGACATTGTATCGTGAAAAGTAAACGCGGCGTGAACGTGTTGACTTTAACTATATTCACACTCGGTCATGTTTACTATATTTTATTGCAGAAAATATTGAGATTTTTATTCATTTACACTTTTCATCGACGGGGTCATTGATCGGAAAAACTCTGGAAAAAAATAAACAGGAGAATAATCGACCCCCACAGGTATGAACCTACCACAGGCTCGTGCAGTTGGCTATAGAATAAATTGCAGGAATAAATCTAAAGATAAGGAGGCGAAAATTATTTTCAAACTTGTATTACTTTCCCGGCTTTTTATATGAAATCGTAAAGTTATTATTTTACGACATATTTTATGAGGCATTTATCGGTTCTTCGATATTTTATTAGTTTTATTGGATTTTATGTCAGACAAGCAATTTTGAAGAGCGATTTCAGAGACATGGCGGAAAATTGTGCCTGTGATATTATCCGGCCGGAGCTTGCGACGAGGTTGTTGATCGACAGTACAAAAAGGATAAAGCAAGCAAGGGTTTGTAAAGGTTTTTACAAACCCTTACTCTAGGCAACGCCGTGGAAGAAGCTGGTGGGTGAGTAATAAAGTCGAGAAGGTCGTCAAAAGTTATTTGACTCGATGTCTTGAAAGAAATACGGCGATATCGGAAAAGAATTTTCGGGGATAAAATTTTCCGGAAATAACTTATAGGATTACGTACGTCGGTGGAGGCCCGTTATTTACGTCAGAAGCTTCTTACGTTTCTTATCATTTTACTTTCCGTATACCTACTTCTGTATTCTCATGTTATTCGAGTGCTAAATAATATTTTGTTTTTCTTTATTCCTTACATGAGATATAGTTTTATACATTTTTTGTTGTGTTTATTTATTTTATTATTACAAACACTACAGGTTAAGACGACAGAACAGAAGAACATGAATCTAAGTAGAATACAAAAGGCGGCCTTAACGCTTAGTAGCGATCTCGCTGAACAGCCTTTGGGTTAGGACGAAACACAGCGACAAAGAACCGATGGTGTAATATTTTTTATACATTACAAGCTTGCTCTTGACGATAATCTCACCTTGTGGTAAGTGATGACGCTGTCTAGGATGGTAGCTGATAGGAGTATGGTAAACCCACGCTCCTAATTGGTTTCTACGTGACATCGTGAATGCCAAATTACTTGGTGACACATATTTGTCGGTAGGTTGGTAACTAGCCACGGCCGAAGTCATCCCAGACTTGAGCCGGAAATGGACCTCCAACTTTTAATGCGACAGCGCACGCACTACGCCACGGAGGTCGTCAAAAAACCACCTAGCGCTTCAAGTGCATGTTAATTTCAATTTCCTAAACAGATATTCATGACAGTAGCGATGTAAGTGATAACGAGGCGAGTCGCGTGCTGCGAGCGGTACAGCTGTGTCCTTTGCAGGCGAGCGATTACCGCTCCACACAACAAATTCAAATTCGTTTATTGCATGAACGAATTTGAACAAGGAATATATTTATATTTTTGTGTAATAGTGGAAACTAGAGAGGGGGACAAGAGCAGTCAATTCGAACTTGTCAAAAATAAAAAAATACGACGAGCAGCGCCGCGGCGCCGCGCGGGGTCGCTCCCCCCCAGCACACTTACAAATTGTCGTTCCCGGGGAGCGCGGCCGAATATCATTTTCATCCGCTTCCAGCGAGCGGCTTATCGGAAAATATTACAGATAACATTCTCCCGGAACCTGTATAATACGTGTACCTAGGGCCTCATTACCCGACTACGAAAGGAGAATGTTAAAACTCCGACCTAAAGAGAGGGGAAAATTTGAACTAAATACGTGTCAAGAAAAGTGTGACCTAAGAAATTATGCTTTTATTTGCTGGGAGCTTTTTTCTCTAACTAAACAAATTAAAATCGAGTTAAACACTGGCAGATGAAATTATTACGAAATAGACGACCTCCGTGGCGCAGCGCGCGCGCTGTTGGATTATAAACTTGGAGGTGCTGGGTTCGATTCCCGGCTCGAGTCTGGTTTGGTGGGAGGCTTCGGCCGTGGCTAGTTACCACCCTACCGACAAAGACGTGTCGCCAAGCGTCATCTGGCGAGAGGCTACTTTTGTGGCTGTAGTTGCAACCCCACAAAGACGCTCCGTGCGCCTATCAGTAACTGATCATACTGATTTATGGTGGAAACCCAGCTTACGTGTCAAACATTAGTCAACTACCATCTCCAGAGATGCAGTCAAGTACAATAACTAACTAAATTATTAATAACCCGTCCACAGGTAGTACACCACGCTGGCCGAGTGCGGATTGGCAGACATCACACGCCTTTGCGGACGTTATGGAGAACTCTCAGAAACGAAGGTTTCCTCACAATGTTTTCCTTCATGCTTAAATCTATTTAATAAAGCACATAATTGCGAAAAGTTAAAGAATCGAGTAAAGAGCTCGGCCCCCGAAAGAAAGGCTGAAATCTTACTTGCCCCCACTTTCTATGTTATAATGTAATATACATAATTCTCATTGAACACTGAGTCCTGACGCCGCGCGTTAAAATAAACATAACACCATTTATGTATTGTATTGGCGGATCTGTTTTATCGTTTCGTCACAGAAACCTAAAGTTCCTATATAAATCATTAGCACTATACACAATCAGCCACAACCCACTGCGCGCTCGCCGAGAGGCATCGGTGAGCTCTGAGCGGTCAGGGAACCCTCGAGGTTTTCGTCATGTCCGTTCCACTTGTCCTGTGAAGGCTTGGAATGAGAGAACAGTAACTCAAATTAATCTGTGTGTTCATCTCCTTATCACTAAAGCGTGATATATTGCACGCAATGCTTTCAACAATTACTAACACAAAACCTACCTTATTTTTGACTCGGTAAGATTCAATTTTGATATGACTTTCATTTATAAAATCAATACAAAACCAGGAACTTTATCAAAGGAATATAAGCGTTAAAGTTATGAGAGTAAAGATGAAATTTAAATGTGTTTATTACAACTGTGAAGTGCTTAGACAGCAGTGTCCTGACGTAAAAACTCATTTCACCAGAACTATTTGTGGCGATAAAAAGATTATCTCTTTTTGCGTATTTACTTGTTTCCGAGAAAAACATACCAGGTGTCACATGTTTTGACGACCTCCGTGGCGCAGTGCGCGCGCTGATTCATTATAAAGTTGGAGGTCCTAGGTGCGATTCCCGGCTCGAGTCTGGTCTGGTGGCAGGTTCGGCCGTGGCTATTTACCACCCTACCGACAAAGACGTGCGTTCCGGCACGATGTCGCGTAAAAACCAATTAGGAGTGTGGTTTTAGGTTTTACTGTACCCAAAACAGTTTAGCCCGTTTCCATCCTAGACAGCATCATCACTTAACACCAGGTGAGATAGCCGTCAAGGGATAATTTGTAGTATGTAAAAAAATGTGGTCTGTCAAACGTGAAGGTATGATTCATCCATTTTTATTGGTAAAAAGCTGTTAGTTACAGATTTTATTATTAGCCTTACTGAATATCTCATAAGCCGTACGTGACATGCAATTCAACATAGTCAGTGCCCGATTGCGCTATACATCATGATTATTTCTGCAAAGGAAATAAAACATTATCAAAACCAATTGTAACAAGCGGAATATTCTGTTTACTAAGTAGTAAAAGTTTCCGAGGGAAAAGAAATCACAACTTGAGTAGGCTATTAAGTATACACGTACCAATGGAAAGAATTGTTATTGTAAAATAAATGCTTTTTCAAGTTCCTTTTTATTATCAGTAGTACAATAACGTCGTAAGTAGGATTGTAATAGCGTACTTGATCTTGGGACTACGGTCCAAATAATAGCCATCTCGTGCAATTTGATTTTGAAATAAATAACATCTGTACATACCGTGCCTGGAAGATTCTGTGTGCGAGTTACCAGGACAGTATGAGATAGGAACCGTCAGCAAATAAGACCTCGTCCCAACCTTGGTTTCCTATCATCTGTCAACGAGGTAGATAGGATTTGAGATGGATACTCCACACTGGACTAACTTTAATCCATGTCTGATTGTCAATCAAATTATCAAAATTTGCTTCAATTACGGGAGATCGCATAGCTTTGGGTGGGTGGCTTTCAGGTTGAGGTTGCCGACGGAACCCTTTTAAAAAGCTTCACTGTCCATCAGTCCGGCGTCCGTCTTTGAGTGCGCTGCATCTCATGAACCGCAATAGGTTGAGAGGTAACATTTTCACAGAGACAGTAATTCTATTGTTACTGTAAAAACCAAAATAGAATAAAGGGAAGAAGTACCTTGCAAGAATATAATATTATGGAACTCCCTCGTATGCAAGTCAAACTAACACTGGGTCAGTTTTCTCTTCTTTTTCTTAATGTCCTCTCAAGGTATTTTATATGTATGTAGTGTGCATGTTAATTTTTTTTGTGTGTGATATTACCAAAGAAAATCCACGTCGATCGCAGTTTCGATTCCCGGGGGGAGTAGCCCCTCCCCCGGGAGGGCAATATTTTTCTTAAATGGAATAGTTATTTATTGCAATAGGTACCAGGCTCTCATGAATCCGAAGCCATCGGCCAATCAAATTAGCATAAAGAACCACAATTAACGACGACCGGCGTAGCTGACGATAATGGTTTTGAAAATTAATGTACCGGAGAGATTGCGGCGACCACCATTTATCAAAGGGACTTTCTTTCCCACTGGGCCGCGAAATTAGATTACAGAGTGTTTACCTGTGTAGCAAACTAGGTAATCAAACTTTGAAAGTTTACAAATTCAATTAGAGATTACATGACAGTTTATCCGGGGTATGGGGCACTTCAGCATCCCCGACAACTCAAACAAACAACAGCAAGACTTCACTAAAGTCAAGTCGAAAAGTATTGGCTTTAAGAAATAGTAAATCATCGTGACGTATTTCGCAACCCGTTCTGCTGGGCGGGTACATTTCTGCAGTTCTGTTTTGTTTATCATGTAGACATACTCCGAGCACAACTCCTCCGTTGCCTGATGACTGTTATGAGTCCACGTGTCTCTCCCCCACACTAAAATATAATTACTTTTTGGCAACATAATGTTGACTCATCATCATTATTACCATGCATGCAGCAGATCTAGACATAAGTCTTTTCAAAGGACTTCCAAATTCCTGGGAATTATGCCTGTGCCTCCAGCGGCTCCCTGCGTCTCGTTTGCGACGACCGTCGTATCTCCGCGCTACGAGCCCCGGCCATCGAGACTTCAAGCAATGCTCGAACTCTAGTTCAACTACGAACTTGATTTTCTTTCGAAGAGATACTCGTCATAAAGGTCAAGCTCATAGCTCTCTCCATCGCCAGTTATTGTGATGAGCCGTAAATAATGACGATCACATGAAATCGGTGCAGATTGATGAAGAATTGGGACGTCAAGCCCGGCATGGCTTCTCCAAGAGAGACGGGAGATGAGAAGACGGAGTCGTCAATAGCGACCCGGCGGCGTAAGGGGTAATTTGTCATTGAATTTAAAAACAAAAGGTTCATTACAGCGTCTACTCGACATATTTTGTGACAACTATTTTGGCGGGGCCTTTAATTTCGCTTCCCTCAATTTATTACTTTGTTTTGCACCCCCACACCCCCCTCCCCCCGCCGCCCCGAGGTGGGCACACGGAAACGTACGATCTGGCTGGCATCCAGAAAGAGTCACAATCTATTTAACTTTTGTTTAATTCCCGCTGTCCCGAGCTTTAGTTATATCAGCACAGCGCAGATATCGCGTAGCCGGGACGTCGGGAAATATACCATCAGGGACTGCGACACACGCGCGGGGGCTTCTTACAAATCTGAAATCAGATTCTCGGTTCAAAGACCACTCAAATGATGTACAACAATCAGTAACAGCATGCTCAGCTACGGAGCGCGAATTCTCGAAAAACTGCAGGTTGTATTAAATTAAGGTAGTGCCAGCTCGAAGTAAAAAAACAACCAATGTTCCACCTAAGCGAAAGCCGAGCCATCTCTCTCAGTCATTAATTCGTCATTCAGCTGGTGTTGGCGCTGCTGTGGTGCCAGGCACCCAGTCCTGCCAGCTGCTGCACTGGCGTATCAATCCGACACCCCAACCCTCTCGTAGTTGCGGCTACTTTTTAGTCCCCCCGACCTAAGCGCTCTCCGAAAAGACGAGACCTAAACATATCCTTCATGACCGTGACGATCAGATAACTACTGACAACATACTCGTACCGCCAAAAATGCTAAAATGTAAATACTAAAAATATATTTTTATATTTTGCGCAGATTATGTCGAACGCTAATGTTCTGCCTTACCCAGTAATCGTTGAGAACTCTGCACTGGAAATTGTAGACGAGTATGTATACCTGGGACATACGATCCAGTTAGGTAAGTCCAATTTCGAGAAGGAGGTCAGCCGCCAAATTCAGCTCGGGTGGGCAGCGTTTGGGAAACTCCCTGACATCTTTTCGTCCAAAATCCCTCAGTGCCTGAAGACTAAAGTTTTCGAACAGTGCGTGTTGCCAGTGATGATTTACGGCTCTGAAACATGGTCGCTCACTATGGGCCTCATAAGAAGGCTCAGAGTCACTCAACGGGCAATGGAGAGAGCTGTGCTAGGAGTATCTCTACGTGATCAAATCATAAATGAGGAGATCCGTAGAAGAACCAGAGTTACCGACATAGCTCAGCGAATTGCGAAGTTGAATTGGCAATGGGCGGGGCACATAGCTCGAAGAACCGATGGACGTTGGGGTCCCAAGGTGCTGGAATGGCGACCCCGCACCGGTAAACGTAGCGTTGGTCGACCCCCAACTAGGTGGACAGACGACATCAGACGAGTCGCAGGGAGTCACTGGAAGCAAGCGGCCCAAGACCGTGAGCATTGGTACTCCCTACAAAAGATCTATGTCCAGCAGTGGACGTCAACCGGTGGTTAATGATGATGATGATGATGATGATTTTAACTTAAAAGTGCTATTTTAAGGTTTCCGTGTGGAGAAAGGAGTCATTTCCAACACTCTGACATAATAATAGTTATCCCTAAACGCCGCGATTTAGTCGAAATACATTAATGTAAATCAAATGTACGGTATTCATTGGATTGGACGCGGTTGCTGGTCACCACTCAACAAGTTGCAACCTAAATACTTTTTTATTTATTTTTGTTTTTTTTGTAAAGGAATTGCGAAAACAAACACGTAAACATATCTCTGAACGCCATCCCTTCCAGCCACCCTAAGATGTAAAATGATATTTTAATAATTTAAAATTTCGGTTGTTTGGAACTCTGGAGTTGAAAATTGTCTACACTCGTGCTTGTAAAACAACGTTTAGCACCCGGCTATTAACACTAATTATCATCGGTACGGAACACCACGGGTTGTATTGGAGCAGCCTGATACTCGTATACGCTCTTAACGCTCCCTCCTACCAGAGGCTTATTCTAAAATCATTACCGAGATGGTGCCCGCTCGAGTGATGAAGCAGAACTCAAAGACGAGTTAGCGTTAACTACTTAGTTGTAAACTATTTGAGTGAGGTTGTGGTGGTGGAGTGACGTCACGGCTGTCGGTTGCGAATCAAATTACTGTCCAATTTCCGAAGTCACTCCGAGTCAGCTAACCTAATATCCCAGCGCGTGATCAATACTGACTGCACAACTCTCTCAGCAGGCTTGTGGCTACACTTCGTAATATACCTATTATATCATTATATTTTTTTAATTTTTACCTATTTAACATATTTTTGTATATATTGTGTAATCTCTTTGGCCTTATTTTATGACTTTCCTAATTGTATGCCAATGAAATATAACGCTGTTGATTACTTGCAAATAAAGAAATAGGTAAATAAATATCTCTACCCCTTTTTGATTTGCGTGTCCATTTCCGTCTTGAGTTCCGTTCTCCGTTGCGTTACATTCCACGTTCGTCTGGTGGGAGGCCGTGGCTAGTTACCACCCTACCGATAAAGACGTGTCGTCTAGCAATTTAGCGTTCCGGCACGATGTTGCGTAGAAACCAATTAGGAGTCTGAGTTTACCATACTCCTAACAGGTTAGCCTGATACCATCTTAGACTGCATCATCACTTACCATCAGGTGAGATTACCGTCAAGAGCTGAGTCAGAGCCCGTGCTCGGGGCTCAGGGTGGCGGTAGTTTATTATAATTGAGACGGCCAACAAAACATCACAGGCTGAACACCTCGGGTGGGAAGCGAGCTTAGTCCTGCATCATACTTAAGATTAAATCAAGACAAAGTCATGTGTGAGACGTGCCTCGTGTTACACTCACTTTGGGCAAGCAAAGTCATAGTACGCTCTTAGAATTGGTGCTTTTGGCGCGTTGTGTTATTGTAGCGAGTACTGCGGCGGAAGATAGTACAAGAAGATATTGTGATACAAAAGAAAAGTAGAAAAGAGAAGAAATACTGTTTCCGAGGATATAAACTTTTGTTGTAAAATTCAAGTATTCTTTAGTCTCTAAAGTTTGTTAAAATCCCAACTTATATCACGACCTCGGGTCTATGTGATTCTTTGAGCTACTTCTTAGACGTTTGAAACCTTGTAACTTGAGATTCAAGAATAAACTTCCAAAACTGGGTGTGTTTTTAAAAAGAAAGTTTCCAAGTTAGGAAGTCGACGTGGCGGCGAACTCCGCGTACGCAGTGGAAGGATACAAAAAAAAGGAACAATATTTCAGTATCATTTATTTATCTGGTATAGGAGTCCTTCGTAAACACGTTGCAATGAATACATGGATATACAAAGTAAACGATAAAATGTATATAATTAATAATAAAATGTAAATATATATGTATGTATTATTATTATTAATTATGATCTATTATGTATTGGCACCGATACGACACTTGTATGTATCGACAAATGGACGCTATGATAAGGGATGACGCCGCGCCGCGCCGTGCACGGTCCCGTTGCTTCGTTTGAGATCGTTCTGGTCTAAAATCCGGCGGAAGTGTAAGCCTCTTCCGGAACGCATAATGAGCGTGCGCCGACATGACGCACCCGCAAAGATAGTGATTACAGTTTGATGTGACAGGGGCCTCATTACCATATGTATGGTCGGGGCGAGCTTACAGGCGACATCATCGGTGACTCCATTTGGGTTCCGGCTGAAGTCGGCGTTGTTTGTTTTATGAATGAATGTAACAGTATATGTATGCTCATACAACTGTGGTTTTAAATTATATTGCTTTGACACAGCTGTCTATGTTACCAACATGTATCTTTATATCTTTCTATGTTGAAAAACGCTGCCCCCAGTTGGAGTATCAGACGTATAATTTGAGGTCCAACAAAAATATATTTGGCGCACGACCTTACAGACCGTTACCCACCCGGGCGCGGACCGGGCACGTCACGGCGCACAATACCGCCTCTCTCACCGTGGTGCGGAATCCCGAATGCTCCCGTGCAGGATGCACCGAACAAATTGGGTATTTCCTGTTCGCATCGTGCAGCCGGCAACATGCCGTCTTCATCGCGGACTTTAAACAGTAAAATGTCATTGCTTTCGTCTATCGCTGGCTGCGATGGCGGGCAGTTGCAAGTTGCGAGGTGTGCAGCTCGGCGGCCGGTCGCGCACGGGACCCGATCACGTGAGAGAGTTAAATCATCCATAACTTTGCCTTTTGATTAAATCATGAACCTTCGGCCAGTTACTGGCTGGCCTCGGGAACGCCAGAGCCTACAACCTAGCTTAGCTACCAACAAAACGATATAGTACAAGAGTTGACCGTGTGATTTTCTTTGTTACGAGTACATAATTTTGTTACGTACAAAATGAATCCATCGTCTCTTGCACTATACTGGCCGAGGGATAATTGATACAAATACCGTCTATGTTTACAGTATACACAATTTTATAGAGGCGCGGGGGCCGCGGCTGCGACTAATTAGAAAAAGGGGGAGAGGGGGGGGGGAGAGAAACGATCAGGGCACTCGCTCACTGTCACGTTGAATCTGACTCAGGAACAAGTGTAACATATTTTTATTGCGTTTTCAATGGCCATATCGCCCGGTGGAGAAGTGTCAAAAATAATGACAAGGCAGTTCCAACGCGACAGCGGCGCGCGCCCGCACGCTGAAGAGTTCAGTTTGAAGGCAATTTCCAAAGCTGTCAATAGTTTTAGATTCATCTATCTATCTCAATCTATTAAAGAAGAATTTGTTTATCACCATAACGCCTTGTTTGTACAATTATTTTGACAATAAACATTAACATTATTTGTAATTGGCAAACATTTACAATATGCAATTAACAATTTAATCAATAATATGATGTTATATCAAGTGCAAATCATGATTGCTACGTAGTATTACGTAAAATAAATAAATTTATTTATAATAATCCAAAAAATTTATTAATTTTGGTAATGGAAAAAAAAACCTTTTCTTTTTGACCAAATTTGATATATTAGCCATTTCATAAAGTACTGTAATCTATTTTCCATGAAAGATGTCAGCCTCATCCTCTCATTATACTTAAGATCAAAGAGATGAGGGTGGCTGTGGTGGTCAGTTGGCGACGTTTCGGTTTAGAGTTTCAACATGACTTCCAATCAAGGCGTTACCGAGTCAACAGGGACAAGTGGCAGGACGGGGACCTACGTAGCTCCTTACACTAACTATAACACTCCACTCCGCAGCGATGGACGGATCGTGCTCCAAATCCAGGTACTCTGATAACACAAATTTGTTTGTTTCATTCGTGCACGGTGATTGAGAAAGTACTCAAGAGCGACAGACAGTGAGTTGGCGTGGTCGAGTAACCAATGTTTGTTTCGTTCTACTTCGTTCTACAGATCCACCGCAAAAGCTCGTCTTTACTTTATCAATGACCTTGTACGTACGTATATTTTTACAAATCAACGTCAATTGACCCCAACTTTGTCGAGACGGTACAAAAATACATCTCACTACAATCTAACTTAACTAAACTAACCAGTTTCCTTCGTTAAATATCTCTTTTTCATAACATCGTAGAGGTGTCAGCTCGCGACCCGCGCGCGCCTCTGTACATATCACAATTCTTTACGACATTAACGATCATTATACTCTGCGCTTCAGCGGCTGCTGGGGCGACGCGACGCGACTGACGCCTCAGTACAGCGCGGACAACGCCCGGGAACAACTAGCTGTCTGACAAACCTTGAAGGGCCAATGCAAAGTGACTTGATGTTACAAACTATAAGTATATCCCCCAATACAGTATAGTTAAGTCTTCATTCCAAACGCATTCTCAGGTTTAGAGATAAATTCCGTCCCCTCAAGAGTCGTATGAAACCGTAATTCACACCGCTTATCAATTAACTTTCTTTACGCCTCTTGTAAATGAAAACAAAATGGCGCTGACAGATAACAGACGGTGTTTCGAATTGGAAAGTTTGAACAACTTTCCGTAAAAGTGTCGTAATTGCTAGGGCAATTAAATAATTAATAATCGCACAAAACAAATATCAAATTAAATGTTGAAATCCTCGGTATACTAACATCCCCGGGTCAATACCGATTAAGCGAGAATAGTAGAATATTGGTGGCGTGAGACAGAATATGTGTAGCGCTGAACCTAACTTATACTTTTTCGTATTTCAATCCCTGAATTCGTTCGAAAAACAAAACAACAATACTTGGTAATTGTTGTTTTGTTGGACTGTTACGGAACTGCACTTACTAGATAGTTTATCTTTATGTTCGTCCAACGCGCCGTCCCCAGGAGCCGCTGAAGCTTATCAGAAAGAAAGACAATGCTCCGCTCTCTACCGAGCGGACAAGTTGAGCTAAGAAGTGTTGAAGAGAGACAGAGAGACAAGGATGAGAACACAATCTAATCAAACTAACCATCGAACAACAATTCAACATCGAACATCTGATAAAAACTTTTTTCACTTACACTTACACCACGTTTTGTGTCAACCATTTGTTGCGAGACGAAGCGAAACTTTCACGCATCTCTTGTCCAACTTTAAAAAGTTGCTCTCAGCGCAACGTGACTGCGGGACACCGACAACAATCCCAACCACCAGTTAATATTGCGTCAGATCACACACTAAAAGTTAATGATTGACGACTGTGACAGATCGGGTTCGCGTCAAAAGATCGCATTGAATCGCAGCAAATCGCTGGCACAGAACGAAAGCTTTACGCTACATTTAAAATTGTTGCAAAAATTCTGGTAGCAAATATTACTCCATACAAAAACGTCCGCTCTGCGCGGACTTCTAAAATTGACATCGAAATTTACATGATTTCCATTTTTAAGCTATGATACACGAGGTTTAAGCATCGAGCACAATGTACTCATGTACTAGACGCGCCAGGTCTGCTTATCGCCGTCCAGGAGAAAATTGAATTTTATATAGGTTCCCAATCCCCTCCTGTACTTGAGTCATATACAAACTCGTTGATAACTAGAACCACAGGTTAAAAGTTCGTTACTCACTATCCTCCATTTACTGGTGGGCTCTGAGACTACGCGGCTGCCACTAACGGGCAGGTCCCCTGTCTTTCTGTCTGTGTGTAGTACACCAGTACATCGATACCGCAATGTATATAAGTTTAGTTATAATTATGAATTTGACATCTATATAAAATATAATGTAGATATATGCCGGTACGGCGTCCTTTCTTCTAAAAACTTCCCCTCCAACCCGCGGCGATCCCGGGACGTTGGTCATTATTGCCGTCCACCCGGAATCTAACAAGAGTCGGTTGAACTGGAAATCTCTAGAAGTTAGCTTAAACACTACCAAATACATATTATTATATCGCTTATAAAATCTAATTTCATTTGGTATTGGTGTTCACATTTTCCTCTAAACATTCAGATTCATTTTGTTATTTAAACACTTACTAAGCGAATCAATACAGTGTGATGCAAACTCGACGGCTCCACAAGATGACACATTCCTCGTACGAAAATGACAAAATTTTAACAAGTTTAAAAAAAATAGTTTTCGTGCGTAAAAATGACTCTTCCTCATTAAAAAAATCTATTAAAAATAATTATTTTTAAATAAAAGTTTCTTAAATGTAAGAATACCATCAACCCGTCGAGTCGTCCACACTGTATCGCCACTCATTATAAAACAAACAAAAAATATATCAGTTCACAATTTAGCCGTCATCGATATAAGAAAATCTATTTATTAAATATAACAACAATTTGGCACAACTCTCCTGTCCCCGACAGGCGCTACGACTAAGGTAACGACGCGAGACGAACTCGTCACAAACAAAATATAACTAGTTATAGAGAGGAGATGAGATAGAATTAGACAAGATGGCACGCTCGTTGCAATGTTGCGTTTATTTAACCGAGTCTACGAAGTTTCTTTGATACGACTTAATTTTAAAATCAAAAATCCCTACTCACTAAATTCAGTGTTTAAGGGTAATGATAAGAAATTTAGGAATTTATAAAAATTCATTGATAATAGAAAACAAAATAACAAAGTGCAGAAAATAAACCGAACTTTACCCAGGTTTTATATTTCAGGAAAACTACCGATAGCTTCGACTATATAATATGGTTTTCAAAATCATGTAGGTACCTACTAATTTATGATTTGGCTCTCATAGACGATACAAATAGATTTTAAAGTAACTCTCAATAATAAATGTGATGTGAGCACGTCAAGGAATTGCTACAACTTCATAAGAATAGAAGTCATAATCACATTCGGCTTGCAAGTGTTCTGTCACGAGGACGCACCACGGTTTATTTAATTTGGTCGGAGTGCAGCTCGCGGAGTGTCACTGCAACGAACGTGCCAGGAATTCAAGATGGCGAAAGTTCAGAGTTAGGGGCGCTAAGATACGTAATAAATTATCTTTATAGGATCACTCGCTACAGTAACTAGAAATGCTAGAGTACGACACACAATTCATCTACTACAGATAGCGCGAGGTTAGTCCTCGAAGCAGTACCTTTTCTTCCATTAGTAAAGTTTGGTTAAGGTTCCTTTACTACCTATCATTTTAATAGTAAATTTCACACTCTTTTGTTAGATAACTCCCGCCTATGCAGAAGTTAATACGTAAGTGTGTTTAGCCTCAACATTTATTACGTCAAAGTTAACTTTTGACAGCAAAACAAAAATTTTCAATTTATTATACTAATAAATTGAAAATTTTTGTTGCAAAAGTAATTTGTAGTTCAAAAGTGTAAAGTTTAAATAGAAATTGCCAAACGCAAACCGGAATTGAATATAAACAACACGGAATGAATGGAACAGAATTTAATTTAAAAGTTACTACTTAAGTTTTATATCCTGAATAAACGATTAATACAGTTTAGTGTGAGGTGAATAAAAAGGTACTGTCTGACCCTCGAGGACTAGATCTCACAAAAGGCTATGAATGATATCTGCATGGAACTACTATTACAATTCTACTGAGGACGAAGAGCTTAGTAAATATGATGTAATACGTCTCACACGAGGAGCGCGAGGCGATTCATTAATATAGTTTGGATAGTCATAGAATAGAATAGAAGAGCTTAAAATAAGTCTTTGGTTACATTTAATACAGCTGTGTCACGACCGGCTTCTTGATTTCAGAAATGTATGTCAGAGTAACAATTTTTTGTATTTATACATACATTTTTCAAGATATGTCATTTTTTCATCTGAGACTGCCGCGCATCACGCAAGTTCCACGCAACAAATGGCGATGAAACTAAATAATTATTATGAATGACATGTCCAAATAAAGATATAAAAAGTGTAAATTAATTTTAATTTGAATTGTTTCGCGCGATGATATTTAAAATACTCGAATTTAATGTTTAACGTAGAAACCGGTCACGATCGCTGCATCACATATTCTAACAAATTAACACTTACACATTCGTCATAATAGCTCGAAGTGTAGTCTACACATTTGGAGATAACTTATCAATTCATTATATATTTTTATAAATGACAAAAATAACACATCAGCATATCACTGCACTCAACGACATGTTGGCTTCAGACAATTTGTCGGGCTCGCGGCGGACAGGCTTGCTGGTGCAATATAAAAACTTTTGCTGCGAGTTCAAATTACTTACATTTTGCACCGAATGTAATATTACAATACCTATAATATTATAATAAATTAATTCTTCGTTGATATCAATAACAAGCCTAAAGATCTTTTTGCGCACCGATATACAGATATACTACTCTCTGCACGAAGAGAAGTGCGGCATCACTCGCAGCAGAAGATTAACCGTAAAACCATTATTACCAGGACCTTGAAGCTCTCGACAATGATTGCAGTCGCAACTCAACAGGAAGAAAATATATTTTCCAGTCATGCTACATTCATGACATGACTCGAGCAACAGAAGTGGGATAACGTTGCGTGTGGCGAGCTACGGGTGCCGCCTGGAATGCATTCAGTGCACATAGCGGAGGTCTGTCGAATACCCTGGAGCTGTGCAGGCCCAGGCTCAGCCGCTCTACACCAGCCTCACCAAACACAATCCGATCACAGCCACCGCGCTCGCTGCGCGCGCGTGCGCCGCGCCCGCGTGCAGCGCGCGCACCGCGTGGCGCGCCGGGGAGGGGGACGCCTCCACCGACCGGCGCGGGAACACCGCCACGGCCCCCCCGTTGGAGGATACCGCTATGCACCAGACCTAAATGGATTCAAAAAAATTTGGACCAAATAAATTTCAAGAAAAGTTGGGGACCCTTCTGGAGTAAAGGCGAGCTTTATAAAAGAGTTTTAGAGACCTTCCAGAGTTCGCTTCCCGGAGGAGATCAGTCTGGGTACGCTTCAGCCGCGGCTGCATACTATTTTGTCGGTCAACCGCGAAGCCGGTCTTTAATTTTAAGCGTAGCTGTATTTTCGATTGCATCTTCACTTACTGTCAGTACTATTGAGTCCAGCACTCTTGCTCGTGACAACTGTACCTTACCTTAACTGTACCACGAAATTAATTATACAAAAAGAGGACGATTGCGCATAACTGCCAATTAGGGCGCGGCGTACGCACCTCGTCAGGTTCTGGCACGAGCAGGATCGCCTTCCAGCAGTGCTGCGCCAGGTCTGGCGTGAGTATGGCGGGGCTGGCCTCCCCTTTGCGCAGCCACTGCACGCGCAGGTTGCGGCCGCACGCGCCGCACTCCAGCCGCCAGCCGCCGGGCGCGGCCGCGGCGCTGAGCGCGCTGGCCGTGGCGCCGCCTGCACAGAGCCTTTGTACAGCGCAGGCTCTTGACACAACAAAACTGCCGATGCCGATTACATTTATGTTCATAAAATAAAGGAGAATGCTTAAAAATTATAAAATACAGTATTCGTATTACCATATTCGTGGACTACTCCTAGATGACTTGATCAGAATTCGCCCAAATTCGTCAAATCCGACCTAAGACCGAAACCGGTTTACTGGAAAGATTCACAACTGGGTTCAGGGTTACAAGAAGTAGAAAAAACTCAATATTGTCTGAATAACTATGCTAGCATTGTGAAGATAATGACGAACGAAGACCCTCGATCCCTCTTTATCAATATCATCATATAATTCAATATATCATTATCTTTATCAATGGAAATACAGTGCACTTATCAATATCAAGTCTTTATCAATTATCATCGTTCCACAAAGGACTACAATGACGGTGAACAAGTTACCTGTCACCCTGAGCGTGACACGTTTCAGCTCCCGCAGGCGCTTCAGGTCCGGCGCCCGCGCGCCCACGCAGCGGTACTCGCCGCCTTCCTCGTACATGGCCTCCTTTATACCTGATTACGAATCATAACATAGAGAAAGCCCATGACAGCACAAAATAAACATTCGCCTCAACTAAACGTCTACTGGTTCATCTCGAAAAGCCACGGAAGCGAGATGTTGGGCAGAGTGACTTACCCAGCACGCCATGCGCGTGGTGCGAGCCCGCCGGCGCCCACGCGTCGGTCGCGTTGCCCACCACGCGGCGCCACCAACATCCCACGCTCCCTGGAAGGCACACCTCGTCATAGGAAAATGACCATGTCATAGGACATTTAATGTTTTTCGAAAGTTTTTAGGCAATATGCTGCATTCAATTACTCCATCCATACTAAATTCCAATATCATCAAACCGAGATTACTTTTGGTACTGCTGAAAACTAAAATTCGTTAAACTCTCAGATACCGCAAACCCAACTAAAATAATTATGGGATCCGAGGGTCGGTAAGATGGTCAGCGATAGCCGTAAACCACTTTTTTAGAAATTATGTACCATACGTGGTGTATGTACATAAGAGACGTGTGTGTATTCTTCAAAAGATATTCAAAGTATTTCAAGCGAAATTAGGAAGTGTATAGCAGCAGATCCCTCCAATATCCCAACAGGCGCTGTGTTTCAAAACGACTCAATAATACATACATGAAAGTACTTGCGAAATGGCAGAGAGAATATATAATAAGCTATGAACAAACATTGAAAATTTAACATTACAGGAAAATCATACTATGATGTTAAACAATATTTAATGGGTAAAATTTAATAATCATCTGACATCTAATTTTGTATATTTATTTTAATTTGATTGGACATGCAATATTTTCCAGAATATTAATAATTTATATGAAACATTGGACACTATTAATTTAGTAGAATGCTATGGCCTCTCAACCGAGTCCGATCAAAGCCACCATGACTCACTCACATCTGACTATAACATTCAAATCCTCTAGTATTCTTCATTTTTGTATAAGCCCCACCATCTGTAATATTAATTGGTTGAAACAGCACTGCCGACTTACTGCCGGGCAAAAACAACTGAAAGAAAACAATTTTGATTTTCAATACAAGATGTGACTCACCCTTAGGACAGTGTAGTTGCACGTTGCCCCCCAGCGGCACCTCCACCTTCTGGTGGTCGGGCTCCTCGTCCTTCTCCCCAGATTCCGTCACCGATTGCATGTTTTCATCCGACGCTGATTACAAAAAGAATGGACTCGAGCTAAAGATAAGAAACTCGATGTGAAATCATGATACCGCAAGGTCAGGCTGGAATGGACTCGATCTTGATTTGGTTTTCAAAGATAAATTCATTTGTTTTAATTAAACAACAAAGTAGTCAATTGTAATGTGTATTGAAATTACCAAGTCGAATATGGTATTAAATATTTGGTGAAAATGGATGTCGCTGTTTCTGGGGACACTTTTATCTTGAACGAGAAGAAACACTAACATGTCAGTATAAAGTGGATCGAGGTAGTCTTAAAATCTTCCGCTCCGTCCGGCAGCTACAAGCAGTTCCCAATGTACTCCCAAACACGAAACCTGCTTGGATGTGATTATTTAAAGCTCGAGGAAACTGATTCTAGGAGCTTAGGATGCGGTGAGACGCACCTAGCACGTTGAGGTAGTACCCGATGGACGAGTACTCGATGTCCATCCAGCGCGCCCGGCAGCGGTACCAGCCGGCGTGGGACTCGCTCAGGCGCGCCCAGCGCAGCGTGGCCGAGCCCAGCGCAGCGCCGTCCTCCGCGCCCGTCTCCAGCGGCGTCGGCGAGCTGATCAAGGACTTACAATTACGAACGTCACCATCCAAGGACCTGACCAGGAGATACTGCTTTGATTCGAAAAAACGCTTACTACCAATAGTGGCCGGTTGGGCATTTCTGATCTTCGACCGCCGTATTTATTAGAAACGAGGAAGCGTTTCGAAAGTGTCCGTGGAATATCAGCTCGATACGTAATGATGCAGACACATCCGCTGCCTCGAATGACTTGTCGTTTAATGTTTAAAATTAATTCACACTGTGCTGAAAGCGTCACAAAAACTATTTACTAGGACTACTCCTATCCGGGGCTTGAAAGGCGAGGAGCGCCACAATGGTAGACCACACTTCTAATTTGGTAATTACTTCTTAAACGGTTCCGAAGGAAACCGTACACTACATGCTGCACCGCTAAGTGTAACATCAAACGCGACCGGTCAATCAACTCAGTCAACGTACACACAAGTAAACAGCTCATCAACCGGCCAATTAAATTCGTGCCCTGACATCTTTTCATAGTGTATTAACTATTAAGTAAACCTTTTGATGACTGAAACCGCCATTACTAACTTAATTCGTATGTCATGACCGCTCGTACTGGTATATTTATAAAGTTAGCTCCACCCGCATCGCGAGTCATATTCCCCAAGTTGCAACCAGGAGGAGGTAATGTCGGCGCGTCGCTACAACTTCCCCACCTGATCAAACTTAATTTCTTAATTACGAATTTTCATAAGAAATAATATGAAACGCGGCGAAAGTTTTCACTTTTAAAACTCCGGCCGCCGTAGATTGTGATAATACTACGCTTCAACTTTTATTTCGATATAATTTTGTTCGCCAACTAGATTACGTGCTTGCTGAATTATTATTATAACTCAAATAATTGTTTCTTATAATATAATTTATGCATGTAGTTTAAAGTATTTAGATTGAATTTTTAGATTTTAATAAACCGATACCTATTTATATAAATTGTATTTTTATTTATCTCTTTTAAAATCCTCGACTTAGGTTATGTGCTAGATTTTGGCTCCAAAACTTTTCAAAACGGCTTCTGTACAAGAGGAGGCCACATCTGCGGAACGATTATATAGGCTAATACTATCCATACGTAAAACTATAACAATTAGACCTGAGAAAACAGCTGGTAATAATTCCCAGGAGGCTGTACAGATTTTTCGCCAAACATAAATGGAAACATGAAGTGCTTAATGTTGAATTAAGTACTGCCAATCCGCACATGTCACGTGGTGGACTATGGCCAAACCCTTCTCATATTGAGAGGAGACCCGTGCTCTGTAGTGAACCGGTAATGGGTTGATCATGATGAAGTACTTCTTCAAATAAAATAAAATAAGAGCGAGAGCAAACGAGAGCGAGAAGGCGATCCGGCGGCGGGTTTGCGTCTGTGGTCGTCGAGTTTCGCTGCAGTAAGTGCGGACGGAACTGTCGCTCACGGATTGATCTCCACAGGCACCGGAGAAAATGCCTCCGAGACAATGTTAAAACCGTCTAGAATAGACGTAAAGGCCTAAATGATGATGATGATGATGAGGTTGGGCTCGAGCTCACCTCGAGGGGCGGTCGGTGTCGCGCATCCAGGCGGCGCGCGCGGGCGGGTTGGCGTCCACGTCGCAGCGCAGCGCCGCCGCGCCGCCCGCCCACAGCGACACGCCGAAGCCCGGCCAGCGCGAGATCACGAACGACGGCGGGTCTGCGCACACGCACTCTGCAGGACTAGCGGCCAGCAGCTACACGACACGAGTGTCGGACGACTGACTGTAGTCTGGTTACTGCTCATTTAGCATCACAATATTATAAAGTAATTCTATTTACAAATCATTATCAGTTAAAGTTATGAGTTTACAGGTTTTGACGAGACACGTTCGGGGAAACCGACGTTTGTATTAGCAACGCTACGAGGCCAACGGCATGCTAGGTATCGGGCGGCGGCTCACAGGTGACGTGTATCTCCAGCTTGGCGGCCAGCGCGTCGGGCGGCCGCGCCAGCGCGTCGGGCCGCCGCTGGCGCGCCGTGCACTGCAGCGAGCCGTTGTGCAGCTCGCGCGCCGCCGTCACCACCGCGCGCGACCAGCACACGCCCTCTGCGGACACGCCGCCTCACTGACAGGCACAGCAAGGCTGCTCCGACCCGGAACACCTCCGGGTGGCAGCCTTAGGAATACTGAATTATATATTCACTCAAAATATGCACAAACTGTGATAGATTAACGCGCAACCTCTCACTCCAAATGTGTATACCATCACGCTAGAGTGGGTAAGTACAATTAACATCGAGTTATTAGTTTGTGTACCGAAAGTTAATGCTTTTACTTGTTATCATTCTCACCGACAGAATAATTAGTGTGATGTATTCGCAGGTAAGGCCGGTGATCCAGGGCCGGTTCTAAGGCTAGCAGACGCCAGGACAGCTCGGGCGGAGGGACGCCACCTGCGGGGACATCCACGTCGTCATGAAGACCACACCAAGAAACAATGGTTATTAAACAATTGATGACTACCATAACAGCAAGAGACTGCTGTTCGTTTACATTTTTGTATTTTCCTAAGAGTCATTTAGAAAACTTATTAAAAGTGTCAACACATTGTTTTAATAACTGCCGTGTTTACATTAACCTTTCCCTACCAACTGTTATTATTACGACTTCATTCCTGCGGCGGCGAAATTTCAACATCTGCACGAATTCTCTAAATATTTGCCAAGCCATTGAGAATTTTACTAGTCTCTTACTCCTCTACACGAGTAAAAACTAGACGAGTCTGCAACCACATTATTCATTTTGATGATAAGGCCAAATTTGATAACTTTCGGTGAGCGAAGGGCACTTTAGTGGTAAGTAATGAAACAAGCGTCGGAAGCTAACTGACATTTATTCTAAAACTACCGTGCATACCTCCCCTTTAAGTGCCGAAATAATCACAAACCATCCTTAAATTAAATTAATACTAGATACATAATATCATCATATATACTTCTAATGTTGTACAGCTTTAGTTGCACGTTTATACGCTCTCCACGCGCGAGCCGACGCACCGGGCGATGGAGGAGCCGGTTCCCCCGATATCGGCGCTTCTTGGACCTCCTCGTAATCCGGGTGTTCTTTAGTTTCCTTTATCGGGGACGGCTGACCATCGCTGGGTGCCTCTGGGTCACTTTTGACATGGACCTCACTTGAAACCTCGACTACATCGGGTTGGCTTGTGCTTGCACGCGATAAGGAATAACGATTTTTTTGTAACGGGGCAAGCTGGTCCTGGTGTCTTCGCCATTCAGTACCATTCTCCATGTTAACCTTATACGACACAGGCCCCGTTTGCTCCGAAATTGAGCCCTCAGCCCATTTTCCCCCCTTTTGGGTATAATCGCGCGCAAGCACAGCTTCACCGACCCTAAACACACGAATTCGTCCTTCGCTCCTCTCCTTCTGCTTATTCTGTGCCTCGCAGACTACGGAAGCGACATCTGGTCTCAATGCATCTAACCTACTTCGGAGTCTACGTCCTATCAATGCAACTGCTGGTGAAATTCCAGTGGTCGCATGATCACAATTACGGTATTGAAAAAGGAATCTATTTAATGCAACCGATATGTCATCGTTTTCCAACTTAGCTCGCTTAATGACTTTTTTTACAGTTTTTACCGCATTTTCAGCCTCCCCGTTTCCTTGTGGTCTGTAAGGTGCCGACGTCGTGTGCTTAATACAATTCTTTAAGCAATACGTCTGGAACTCCTCTGATAAGAAAGGCGGTCCGTTGTCCGTGACCAGTTGGACAGGGAGGCCAAATCGGGCGAATATCGACCTTAAACATTTAACTGTTGCGTTAGCCGTCGTGCTAGCCATCTCCATAACTTCGATCCACTTTGAATGGGCATCGATCACAACTAAAAAACGCTTACTAAAGCACTCGGCAAAATCAGCGTGTAAGCGCTGCCACGGATGCTGAGGGAACTCCCATGGATGAAGAGGTGCGCGGGCGGGCGCGTCCCGCACGTGCCTGCAAGCAATACATGCCCGGCACAACTCTTCGATATCGTTGTCTATGTTCGGCCAGTAGACGTAATTCCGCGAGATGTTTTTCATCTTGTTCATCCCCAAGTGTCCCTCATGTAGTTCACTCAGCACCGTTTCCCGCAATCCCGAAGGGATGATTACCCTATACTTATACATGAGGCATCCTACATCCATACATATATCGCTTTTGCGAACGAAATACGATTTTTCTTCATCACAACTGGCTGACGGCGGCCAACCAAACATTACATATTTAGATATCTTACCTAAAACATGGTCTTTTTGTGTCTCTTTAGCTATCTGTTTAAAGTTCACGGGCAGGGTTTCCTCCAGTAAATTAACATAACTCACGTGATGACCGGGCCGTGTTGGAGGTCGCTCGTGCGATATCGGGAGACGCGATAATGCATCCGCCGGCCCGTTGTGTTCCGATCGCACAAATTCGATCGAAAAATCGTAGCCCGCCAGGCGCACGGCCCATCGCTGTAATCTACTCGCCGCTGTTTGAGGAATTCCGTTTTTATTACCAAAAATAAAAGTCAACGGCTTATGATCCGTTTTCAATACAAAATGCCTACCGAATAAAAATTGATGGTGTTTGGTTATACCAAAGTATATAGCCAAGGCCTCCTTATCCAGTTGACTATACTTTTTCTCCGCCTCATTCAGCGTGCGAGAAGCGCAGCTGATAGGCCTTTCCTGTCCGTCCGAGTAGCGGTGTGCCAACACGGCCCCGATGCCATAGGCGCTGCTGTCCACCGACAGCACGAGCGGCCGCCCCTCTTCATAATGTGCCAACACCCGCTTACCCAACAAAGCCCTTTTTGCCGTCGTAAACGCAGAGTCGCAATGAAAATCCCAATTCCATTTACAATTCTTTTTTAATAACGCATGCAATGGATATAAAATAGTACTTAAATTTGGAATGAATTTGCCGTAATAATTTATTAGTCCTAAAAAACTTTTAAGTTGCGTTATGTCGTTTGGTATTGGGATTGCCTTAATCGCCTCCAATTTTTCTGGGTCGGGGTGTAAGCCCAGCTTATCGATAACAAAACCTAAATAGATAACATTTTTCTGTAAGAATTTACATTTATTTAATTTGACTGTGAGGCCTGCCTGACGTAAACGCTCCAATACAGCTCGCAGATTGCTCACGTGTTCCTGTCTATTTTTACCTGTCACGCATATGTCATCGAGAAAAACTACCGTACCGGGTACCCCGCGTAATATCTCTTCCATTAATTTTTGAAATTTTTCGGGTACGCACGATAATCCATACGGTGTACGGCGGTAAACAAAAGTCCCGATATGAGTCGTGATTGCGGTATACCTTTGAGAGTTCTCTTCGAGTGGGACCTGCTCATAGGCGTGACGAAGATCAATTATAGTATATTCTTCACCGTTACTTAAATTTGTAAACAACTCGTCAATGCGAGGCAACGGGTAGTAATCTCTTTTTAATTTCGGGTTTATAGTAATTTTATAATCACCACAAATTCGAATATCCCCGTTAGATTTGATCACGGGAACTATCGGCGTACCGAAGTCAGAATGATCGACGCGATATATCGTGCCGTCGCTCTCGAGCCGCCGGAGCTCCCGCTCCACGCGCTCGCGCAGCGCCAGCGGCACGGGCCGCGCGCGTACGTACACCGCGGAACTATCGGTGAGCTGCAGTTGGAGCTTGCTAGTACACGTTCCCCGTTTCTCACTGAATACTTTCGAAAATTCTTTACAGAGACGGGTTACGAACTGATCCTCTTCTAATAATTTGTTTATATTTATCTGGGTGATCTTTAAAGCGCGCAGCCATTCACGGCCTAGTAATGGCCTGCTGCCGCCTTGAATAATATATAATCGCAAATCGTTCACTATAACTGATCTTAGTTGCACCCGGACTAATATGTACCCGAGAGATTCAATTCGTGCACCCGAATAACTGCGCAACATTAAATTATCTTTAACGATTTCTTTTTGTTTAAATAACCTGGTATAACAATTTTCATTAATTGCCGATATTCTGCTGCCCGTATCGATTTCCAGTTCTAGATACAAGTCGTCCACTCTCACATTAATATAGTATGGTTTGTTACCTTGTGCAGTGATGTCGATGTTGAAAACATCTTCATCTGAACTTTCACTTATAAAACTTTGACACTTTACCTCGCTTTCCCGCACTTTTTTGCACATAATTTTAAGGTGTCCGCGCTCATGACATTCATCACAATTAAAATTGGCGTATCTGCAACGCCCCCGATGTTGCCGACCGCACCGCCAGCACGGCGCACCCGTCGCGCCGCCGCCGCTCGCGCCGCTGCCGCTCTCGCCGCCCGCTCCGCCCCTGCCCGGCCTCGGGCCGCCGCGCGCTCGCCGGCTGACTCGTGCCGCGTGCAAGCCTTCGCCCGCGTCTCCGCCGCTCGCCGACGTGGCACCGCCTCCGCTCACTACGGCGTGTCTCTCCGCCGCCTCCAAAGCCAGAGCTAGCTCCACTGCCTTTTTATAGTCTAAACTTTTTTCGGCGAATATTCGAGACCTCATGACATCACTCGATAAGCCTGAGACGAATTGGTCCCGGAGATTTTCTTCTAATCTCTCACCGAAATTACAGGTGGCTGCTAAATGTTTCAGGTGTTGCAAATACTGCGTCAGTGTCTCGTCCTGCTTCTGCCTCCTTTGACGAAAAACATGTCTTTCGGCAATCTCTGAGCGTTGCGGCTCCAGATGATTGGAGACCAGCTCGGTGAGGGCGTCGAAGGTCTTGTTCTCGGGGTGATCGGGCGCACAAAGGTCACACATTAAATTGTACGTCGCTTCGCCCACCACGGTTATTAACATAGGCACCTGAAGTTCATTTTTAATTTCGTTGAGTATAATGAATTGTTTGACACGTCGCACGTATGCCGGCCATTGTTTCGATGTCAAATCAAACGGCTCGATTTTACCGATGGGCATGTTTACTCGCGTAACTTATTCGTTTATTATGATCCTCAAACGTTTTTTATCACTTAATTATATTAAAACTATGGTTTCGCACACGTTTTTCTATTTAAACTCGAAAAAATTTAATCACTCGTCGCCAGTGGTAAGTAATGAAACAAGCGTCGGAAGCTAACTGACATTTATTCTAAAACTACCGTGCACATATAATGGTCATATCAAACTCAAACCTTTGCCTAAATCGAACCTCCAACTCGTGCACCCATTTACCGACTTACGTGGTTGCATAAGTGCTGTAATCGTTTGCTTCACTCGGCTACAACTAGCCCCACTCTTGAAGCTCTGAACGAGTCCCGAAAAGGTTTCCATCGATTTTCATTCGCGGCTTTGAAACGTCGCAATCTGGGTTACGCTTCCGAAAGCTGGCAGCGCTCGAAATTTCAAAAACACTAATGGGGTTTCACAGAGGCATATTTTGAAAGCCCTCCCCGTGAAGCTTTCCGCTAGTGGATGTTCGAGCTGAACGCTATTCACTCAGGGAACGATCGGAAATAAATTAAGCGGAATATCGGTCAACCCGGCCTGCGCGTTGCATAGCTTTGAATGGGCTAAAGAATTTAAACGGTTCGTGTGGTCGATTCCATAATTTGAACAACCTCTCCGACACTACGGCTGGTTTAATTTCGGAAATTGCATTTTCAATACGGAGAGGAAACGCGGACACCGGCCGTTCGCAAAATATACGACCGTTCGTTTATTAAAGCTTTCGATCATTTAACCCAACCTCGATTTTAATGTTATATATTGAATATAATATACAGAGTACGTGCCGGAATGGTGACCTTGCACCGGTACACGTAGCGTTGGTCGACCCCAACTAGACCAGACAAGACAGACGTCATCAAACGAGACGCAGGAAGCCGCTGGGAACAAGCGGTCCACTTGGACTTGGTGGATGTCGGAACTCTCTACAAAATAGCTATGTCCAGCAGTCGACGTCAATCGGTTGACGACGACGTCGGTATGATGATGATAGTACATAGTCTCGTGCTACGTGACGTCACGCCGAACAACGTCTGCAAGTATTTATGTCATCATCATCCTCGAAATGTTAAGGACCCGCTGCTGAGTCGAACTCAATAAAAAAGAGGGGCTTTAGAGTTTCAAACTGAGTTCAATTTGCTTACCTCAGTAAGTAACTCCTAGCGTGTGAGAATTTGTGAAGTGTGTGACAGAGAATAATTAATTTTCGTCCAAAGTAGAATCAAGACTCCGTCATCGATCACGCTGTCAACTAGACAGCGGCAGTATTGAATAAATAATTTTAAAATACAATAATAAATCCAATTAGTTTAGTTTTATAGTTCAGTGAAATATAATAAGATCTCTCCAAGCAGGATCCAGAATGTGTGTTACTTTCTAATAATTATACGCGAAGAAGAGAGGAGCTGTTCACTGACCTTCCGCGACGCATCTCACTTCAAGGACAGTCTTGTCCCTGACGGGCACCCAGGTGTTGCCGGCGTCCAGGCGCCGCCCGTCCACCGCCAGGTACACCGACCGCACCGGCTCTGACCACAACAACGCCCACTCAGACTGATGCACGCCTTCCTCTCATCATTTAACAACAAATTAGAAAGATTTTTTTTATGCACTACAAGTTTGCTCTTGACGGCTATCTCACCTGGTGGTAAGTGATGATGCAGTCTAGGACGGTAGCGTGTTAACCTGTTAACACGCTACCGTCCTAGTAAGCCTAATGGTAAGCCCACATTCCTAATTGGTTTATTTCTACGCGACATCGTGTCGGAATGCAAAATCGCTTGGTGACACGTCTTTGTCGGTAAGGTGGTAACTAGAAGTGGCCGAAGCCTTCCAGACCAGACTCGAGCCGGGAATCGAGCCCAGGATCTCCAACTTAATAATGCGATAGCGCACGCACTGCGCCACGGATACCGTTTAAAAAAATTAAAAACAAAACAGATAATTATGTATTGTGCTATAAATATGTAATCTAGCCTAAGAGCTGTTGCTGTTGTTGAGGGTGGTAACTAGCCACGGCCGACGCCACCCACCAGATTAAAAATATTGTGAGAGTATCGGTTTTTGGTGTTGATTTGATGACCAGCCAGGAGCTAACTGAATCACTGTGAATCAGACCGGCTGTATCAGCGCTGCGCTCGGCCGGTCGTTAGTTTTTCCAATAAACAGTATTTTCGTCCCTGCCTGGACCAGCCAAATCAATATCCAGTATGTCCACTGCACTGCTCCCCGGGCTGCTGCTGCTGCTGCAGACGCTCACCGTATATAAGCAGCCTCGTGGGCTCGCCGGTGACAGTGCGGCCGGCGGCGTCGCGGCCGGCGCAGCGCCAGCGCGCGGCGTGGTCGCGGGACGCGCGCGCGATCTGCACCGCGTCGCCCTGCCGCCACGCCGCCTCGCCGCCGCCCGGGCCCGCCGCCAGGCTCGCCAGCTGCGGCACGGGACACGGTCAGCGGAGCGAGGACTGACATCAGCTACAAACTTACAACAGTTCAGATCGTCACTTTACTACCAGCTCTCAAACCTGGAGAGGACGGCGAGTCAGCCGGCCACTCGCGTCACCTACTACCGGCTGTCGCGAGGCGAGCGCTCACCTCACTGTCCTTGTACCAGCGCAGGTTGGTGACGTTGACGAGGTCGCACGCGATGCGCGCGTGCGCGTGCGGCTCCACCAGCAGCTCCTTCTCCAGCTTCTGAGGCTGCGCAGAACGAACATGTTGAAACATCCAGTGACCATGTTAACGTGTTGGATTGCATTTCGTTAACAATTATTTAACTGCTGATCATTTCCCATTATTATTAAATACGCAAACACATGACGTAACAGGCAGGCACCGCATATATTCTGTATAAGATGCGGTGACGAAAGGTTTTAATCAGAAAGGATTCGCAAATCAGCTGTACCTAGTAATAATTTATATTTCAATAGAATACTTAAAAACGCGACTAAACTACTATAAATCTTACCCTAATTCGCTTCGCGGAACTTTCAATTTTACTACAAGAAATAATGAATTAGTGTAAAACGTATTCGCCTTCCCACGTACTAATGTCTCGGCCGCGACCGCTGCAACGACAACTTTTCATAACAAACCCAATCAACTTGAAGGCACCCGCAGCCGCCAGCTCTCACACATCCTAACGAGCTCACAGCGGCCAGGAGCTCTCACTGGTCTCGCAGTAGTCCTGTCATATGCGATTCTTTACAACAGAAATGAAACTTTGATTCGACAAGCCGCGCTCACGGCGTATAGCACGGAACACCGTGGTCAGCGAATCTTCTCCACGGCTCAAGGGACTGATAAATATTTTGCCAACGTAGTCGCCTATTACATGCAATAAAGGCTGGACCAAAATAGTATGATTTCTGTCAGACACTGAGATAACGGAACGAAAAAGGCGTACCAGTTGGACGTAACTCACACGTCACGGCCAGAACTGCGTAGTTTACGTACACTATAATACATAACAGAAGCATATGTCATCTCAATTAGAATAAGCCGTTTATAAATATAGGAGCCTATATAAATTTTTTGCCCAAGATCAATTATAAACTTATTCGATGCTATCTTTCACATAACCAACTTCTTAAAACATAAAATTTTAGTAAACGTAGAATGAAAAATGAAAAAATATATATGTGATCAAAAACACAGTTATACAGTTGTACAGTATTCCGATGGTACCCACACTAACACGGTAATCCTGTCTCGTGGGTACCTTATTCGCTTTAACAGTTGAAATAATGCAATACTGACGCTCGGTTGACTTAACTATATTTTTGTTGCAAAAAACATATATTATATCTCAATAAGATGTATCAAAGAGAACGCGCCCTTATGCTAAATGCAAGAAAAGCTCCTCCGTTTCCTGATACTTTAAGGAAGCGAGCCATGTCCCACTATCGATTTGGCTTGCCTTACGGAACATTGCTTTATGTCACTTACGTTTACCACCCTATTATAAATGAAAAAAAACTTGAGAGGTGTCAAGGGACACCCGGATGGAACGAAGTTCCTTTCGATTAATAAGTGAAAGAATTGTAATAAAATTATATTTTATTTAAGTTATAATAATATTTTTTTTATTATTAACAAATATAATGTTATATAAACTTAATCAGTAGGCTTAATTTTGTACTCCATCAGCAATATCCGGAACTTGTGCAGAAACACTGCCAGGATTCATATTATTATTATTTTTTATTATTTATTATTTACAAAAAACCTGTATACACTCAACAAAAATAATCGTCGCGACACCACACTGTTCAATGCGAAGTAGAAATGATAATATCTGGCTAGCTTTCTATAAGAGAGAGAGAGACAGACAGAGAAACATGCGACGCCGCACAGCTTACAATAACAAAAACTGTCGTGACCACTTTTCGTAAGAATTTTTTCCGTCTAGCCCCCTTTCATAACGCGCGATAAGGAACTTCGTTCCAATAATTCCAAATAAGGACTAAATCGTCTCGCAAAACAAGTTTTAATTGTTGGCACGGGGATCTTGAAAACCCGACGATTGAGCAACCTTTTTATATTCCTTTGAGGATATTACTGACCGAGAAGCAATGTTCTTGTATGCCTTGCGTCACAATTAATACGACTGCACACACTTAACACGAATACTATAGAGTCAAACTGTTAGTGCAAAGTGATCGAATGTTTTTTACTACAAAATGTGTGAGTAACGCGGGCGCCGGCTCGGGTCTCCGCTGTTCAGACTGACGTTATCACATAATGACATCGGTGACAGCATTCATATCTTTGCGATGCGTGTGAAGGTTGGTTATACTCGTACATACCGTCAAAATTATCTCCGAATATTATTATACTTATTTAATTTTTTTTAAATTTTCGTTTCCATTTTCTCGTCACACTTTTCTTTGTTGTTATTGTACCTTATGTACGCGTAGTTAACTGTGTCGATATGTGCCTAGATAGTACTGCAGTTAACGCGGTTGACGCTACGGTTATAATCATTTTATGTAAAACCCTTGAATTAGCTCATACCGTGTCGTTGTTTGCGAACCTATTTAAATAAATAAATAGTATAGAAAATTTATTTTCCTAAATTTGTTCTTCTATTCCAAGTTAGACATTTTAACGAGTCTTAAATTAACCGATTTCAGTGTAAGTAAAAAATATTTAAATGAAATGAACGGTGCTACGCCACGCGGCGAGCTTGTCTTACGCGACGTTACAATATTTTAATTAATGAGGTTTCAGATTCAAGTTTAACAACCGGTAGTTGATTTTATAGTAAAACCGCCACACCCACAGATTTAAATAGATTAGTAATTTGTGAAAGTTTCCAGCGTTAAAGAAACGTTCAGAATAAAAGCCCTACTAAAACACAAGTTAAACAATAATAACTAACATCATAATAGTAATAGTTAATATTCAAAAACATATTAAAAGTAAACCTTTTTGCTAATAATACATGTCCTACTGTCGACCACGTCGCACTTTGAATGAGGCAAACTTTCATCAACGAACCATTTAAATGTCTTTTGAAATATACTGTATCGTTTGAAATTAATGAGCGCATCACATTAATAGAAACATGACCCCATGACAGCCACTCTACTTATAGGTACCTCCTGCGGCCGCTGTTGAGATCGCCGACGGTACCATCTATACGTATAGAGGCGGCGGGAGTGCCGACGCCGCCTCTAGTCGCGGCGCGGTGCTGCGTCATTGTTGGCGGAACAAATTGCCTGTTGTTCAATTCCGCACATTTCGTAATTTGTATTTGAAGTTCGCCCGCAGCGCTGAGACGCTGATTAAGCTCGTAATACCTATAGCGACTGTAGGCTGGTTCGTACTTTATTTAAGACTAGCGGTTGCCCCCGACTCTGCCCTCCGGGGAGTTCATTAGCGGCTAACTAGGATCGGTATTAAATTATAGCATCCTATATCAAGTGTGAGTGGAGCGGCGCGGCGGCGGCGCTGATCCGGTTACTCAATTTAGCACATTACGTTCGAAAAAACGTTTAAATAAAGCTAGTTAATAATAGTAAAACAAAAAAGCCGCCATGTATAGATATCTACCGGCGGAGGAACCGAGGCGACTCGGTCGCGCCTCGCCTCCCTCATCTGCTCCCTGGGCTCGTCCCGCAGCACCGGGGCCGGCCTGATGACGAAGGCGTCCACCCTCGAGGAAGCCCTCATGCCGGGCGCCGCGCCGGCGTCGCCGATAGCGTCCCGGACCGCTCCTCGGATGTTCAGGATCGTGTCGCCAGTTTTGACGCGACGGGACTGTGGAAATATTGAACAATGTAGATTTCGAGAGTTGGCGCTGCAACGCAAGAAATAGCCCACCATCCCATATTGGGGCAACACGGGGGCCTGCGCTTCACTATCCTCTCTCCGAGTAGAAGTCTATGCCCTATACTTTCATTGATGTTGTGACGTCACTCTGGTCACTGAAAGCTGAAAATCAGCGACGTTTCATATAAGGCACGGCATATGCCGAGCCGTACAGCCTTTCTGGTTGGTGTTACAGACGGACAAACATTCTGATTAGAATAAGATGTACTGTGTTTAACACCATAATATGAGTGTAAATAAATGAATTTTCATTTTTTCATTCTATGGAACCTTAAACCTTAAACGCTTAAAAGTCGGCAGGAGCTGCAAGAGTTGACATATTGTTTTCGGTTTGATTTTGAAATGATTGCATTACTGAAATAAAGTCATACAATAGTTATAGCTACTGTGAGTCCGATCCCGGGACTAATGCCTACGGAATGGATCGCCAGATCTCGCCGCAGCGGCCGCCCCGCGTCATTACGTGAAACTTTTTTACGCCTGAATGCAACCGTTAGCAACACTTCGGTGATAACAAAACTTTATAAGTTAACTTAACAACCAATTACGGTGCAGTAGTTTATTAAAGTTAAGTCTTTGAACTGGGAGTTCAGTGTGCATTTTATGTACGCTTAGTTCGAGCAAAACAAGAAATATACTAACTACGAGCGTAAAGAGTTAGCGGTTAGAGTGGAATCTATGTTACAGCTCCACCGGCGGCAGCGCGAACTCGCATATCTTCGTACAACTTGAACAACTACAATACACGTTACCTTGGTAGGCTTCTCCCAGTCCGTGCTGCTTCTTTTCTTGCGTTCCAAGTTTTCTTCCGTAACATAAGCTTCGCTCGAATCATCTTCTGTCGCATTCGTGACGTTTTCTGCGACCGTTTCTGACTTTTCCGCTATTTCTTTATTGTCAGCATCAACTCTCGCCTCTTCGGCCATCAGCATTCTATTCAGTTCATCAACACTCGACCCCGGGGCTACTATAAACTCATTGGTATTATTACTAATATCGCGGGGGTTCGCATTATTTTCATAATTTACAGTTTCTAAAACTTGAGGTGTATTTTGTGCATCGTTGTTATCGCCGGGCGTTCTATTGCTGATACTGATTGCATCCGTTTCAAAAATATCATGTTTAATCTCAAAAGTTTTATCAAAATCTGTGAACTTATCTTTAGAATCGCTCAAATTATCGAATACATTGTTGTCAGATTCAAGGACATTGTCGTCCGGCGTAACTAGTATGCTGCTGTCCTCGATACTAGTTTCTGTTTCGTCATAATTGACACCGGTCAGTTCGTTTACATCTGTATTATCTATCGAATCTTCATCAAATTCGTTAGTGTCAAAGAATGGTTGGAAATTCTTACTAAAGGGGCTCAAGTCACTTGTTCTGTCGTTGTTTTCTTCGTTGAAAGTTGCGCGGCTCTCATCTAAAGTTCTAGAGTCATCGCGTAGAGGGGGGTAGAGGGGCGCGTCTCGGAGGAGCTCTGCCGTGTCGAGGGGGGGGTGCTCGGAGCTACTTCTCTTGGAGTTAGCGGGGAGGAAGCCTGGTGACAAACACTCTGGTGAGATACAACTATATGCATACACACATGATAGCATACAAAACAAGTAAAACTCTTATGGAATGAAACTATTTCAAAGAGTGGCAATGAAGGTGCTGTCTATAAGTACCACAATTGAAAGCCAAATTGTTATCAAACATATCTATATATATAAAAACGAAAGGTCACTTACATACTCACATACTTACATACTGATTAAACACGAGATCTCATAAACTATTGTACGTATAAAGCTATAATTTAGCAAGTAGGTAGTTGATAGTTAAGAGATGTCAGCTAAGAAAGGATATTTGGAAATTCCACTCCTATGAGGGTAAAAGGGGGGTTGGAAGTTTGTATGAATTTACTTTGTTTTTAGAGTTAGAGACACAAAAATTTGTATTAAGATACATGTACATTAATTTTTTTATAAATATTACCTGTTAAGGGTGGTAAAATAGGGGATGATAGTTTTTGCTTATTTTTTTATTAAAAAAAAATTTAAAGCTTGTAGACTTCATAAGTCTACAAGCTTTAAATTTTGAAAATAGGTTTCGTTTAGGGCGTAAGTATAAGGACAGAATTTTTTTTCCATCTAAATCTAACTCGAAGGGGGTAAAAGAGGGGTTGGAAATTTGTATGAAATTTCATTGTTTTTAGAGTTAGAGACACGAAAATTGACAAACGCAATTTGACATGTGCCTGTAGCTTACTTTCTGAAGCAGGGTAACCTCAATCTCAAGGGAAACCAGCAATTCTACGCAGACGAAGTCGCGGGCAACAGCTAGTATATAATAAAGTGAGCAGTGGTTATGTGCGGGGGGGGTCCTCTGGTGTTGTATACACAGCTGGCTGTATAACTTCAACTGTTGAATACTGCTGATGGTTTGATCCGCGTAGATTAAGGGTTTTATAAATCATTCTGCGGAAATAAGGAATGTTGACTCAAATCTGTCAAACGATGTGAGATTTGAACGATTGAAGGAGTTTGATCACACAACGAATTATATTGTTGTTAATTAAAAAACTTCCTTCATTTTGCTCGTGCAGGTTTCATGAAGTGCTTAAAATAAAATTCACGCGGATTACAGCAACTAAAGCTTGAGGTTCGTTGAATACCGCGGACTTGCGCCGTATTCCATTATATCTCAAAAAAATGGTCAATATTGTGTATCGTCAAGTTAAATGGAGATGGAAAATAACGACAGAGAGGTTTATTTCAATCCCGAAGAAACCCCATTTTGTAAAGAATAGCCTTAAGTCTAACCCTCAATTGTATTAACTTGCATTAAAATCCCTTCAGTAATTTTAGCGTTATGTTTGGGTGGACAGACATACGGACAAAATTCATTATAAATCTGTTTTTGGCTTCCTTGATACGACACCCATAACCGCTGTACTAGATCAAGTTTTCCCAAAAAGTGTATATCTCAAATTGCAAGCTTTTAAAAAAAATCCGTAATATTATGTTTAGTAACACGAACACTAATGGCTCTCAATTAAAAATAAAAATACCGCGTTCAAAGGTTACACTTTTCCCTTAAACGGCCGCGCCAAGTGCGCAGGTCAAGGCGAAGGTGTAACAAGTGAAACGCTGTTACGCAATCGGACAAAAAAGCAGAATGAAGTCACTCAAAAGTGATGCTATGATTCAAAAGTTAATAAGTCTGCGAGCGCCCTAAGCGCCCGACAAATGAGGTACCGGCGATCGTTTTTAAAATCCTTCCTCCTCTCCCCCCCCCCTCGCCCCCCGCTCCCCCGGAGCGCCGCAACTCATAAAAGCGTCTTTGGAAACCTCTTAATCTTGAGGACGTGGAATTATTTATAAGAGGGATTAGCCTCTGCGCCGCAGCGTGCATGCGGAAGTGTCGGCGTCGGCGCTGGTGAGTTACGCCTTTAACTCATATATCCTGGTCTGTGTCATCAGCCGCCGGCAGCGAGCTGGCAGGCGCCGCAATGACTTTACATCCGAAGTTTTTATTTGTACCCATACTAAAGTTATTATTTCTGACGGAGTGTTCGCGTGGCGCACACATAAACCGATCACGTTGGAGTCGGTGCACTCCACACTCCGTCTTGGACTGCAGCTCTACCTGGTATTTGATACAGCATCAGGCGAGACCACTAGCAGTCAAGTTATAATTAGACAAAACGAATCAAAACCAGACAAAACAAAAAATTGCGCATTTCACCCCGGCGGTGTCTCGAACACCTAAATTTACGTAAGACTTGCATATGATAATAATCGTTAATGTTCAACCCGCATATGAGTAGTGTGGTGGGTGTAAGCTCTAAAACCACCTCTCCCATGCGCGGGTCGGTCTAGTAGAGTAACGTGGTGTGTGTCGCGCGGCACTCGCTGGGCGGATGAGGGTCAAATGGAATTTCTAATAAAACTTTTTCCTCAGCATTTGAATGGAGCGCAAATTGTTAGCTCACGCCGGCGGCAGTCACCTCGCCTCATTACGGCCGGAGATATGTTCACTCCACGTGTGTGACAGACTGGACAAGGCGTTCAATTAAGAGACACGTATTTAAGGTAGGTACTGCTTTGAAGTGGTAGTCACAAAATTGAATTTTTATGTACGCCGATAAGCTCTTCTCCCAACCAATATTTTTTATGCACTACAAGTAAGCTCTTGACGGTAATCGCACCTGATGATAAGATGATGCAGACTAAGACGGCAACGGTGTGGTGTGGCCAGCCCATACTGCGAATACTTAAAACTGGAGTGGAAGAAACTGTACGGTACTAATATATGTTTATCATCGTGTATACCGCAGGGCTCCAAACACTTTAACATTCAGAACTTGCACTGCCGGTTGCCGGGGTCGCTCTAAGCCCATGTGATTATCTGTGTCGGAAGGCGCAGGAAGGCTTCCGAGGAATTTCGCTCGCAATTCGAATAAGAAGCTTGATTTCAATTTAACACTTTTTACTTTCAAAGGAGTGCGGCGTTGTTGGGGAATTGAATTTAACGCACAATCAGCCCGGAGGAAGCAGTGTACGAACGCTGGATCTGACGAGTGACATTCATAACAAATACATTTCGTCAGCTTTATTATAAAGTGAAAGAAAAAATGGCTGAATATAATTAATAATTTTAATAATTTTATTTTTAATTTTAATTTAATTTTAGTTTATATGTAATGGGGAGTTTTAAACGAACAAACTTATTTTTATTCATTCAAATTTCTCACATTAACTTAAATAAGCCCACAGCATCAAAAGTTCTTTTATATTTTAATTGGTATTCTTTTCAAGCTGTTTGGAAGCGATTCTGTCACGGGTTCGCCGCAGACAGGAAGGAGGAACACCACGGATGCGTTTGGTGCTGTCGCTTGACTTTGGGGACGCCTGCGTCGAACAGGACAATTATAAGCTAAAATTTCCGCTCTTTTAACGTTCCACCTACAGTACTACAGCGACTGCCTCGAATCCAGTTAAGGATCTCAATTTAAGCTTTAATTACGCGCAAGAACTTACAAATTAGTTTAAGACATCAAAAAGGGGCGCATGAAAGCCCCGTAAGTAAGGTAAGGGGTAAGGGGTAAGGTCCTTAAGTCAATGGTTCGAGGAACCCTTAAAATAGAAACATGATTTTATGTTCAAAGCTATAACAAAAGCGGTAAGACCCTCGTCTTAATTAATCCATCTGCGAGCTCCGACCTTCGTAACTAAGTTCTATTTATATGAAAAGTTTTACGTATGTCCATAAAACATAATAAAAATTAAGAGAAAATTAATAAAAGCAATTAAAATCACTTCTTATGCTTCCTACAAGGGCGAAGCATGTATTGGGTGATTCACTTAAATATAATAAATACTATTTTATAATGATTTACAGCATATCTGCTCAATATGTGAGCGTCGAGTGTGTGAGCTCCTGACTAGATACTCACTTAGCTTCGTATTCTAGTTGTTAACAACAAAAAGAACATCGGGCTTACAAGTTACATTGTTATGGGACTCTTTTAGAGCGTGTTTAAAAACCTTTGAGTTACCGTATGAAGTTTTTGCTAGCACCTAGCGCGTTCAATTTTAGTGTTTAAAGCCAACTTTTGCGGCTCTCATTAACAAAACCGTGTCGAAACTTATCTAATACCCAACATTGCGGAGATCTTCCAACTCTTTAGTTAGACCAAAACTATTGCACTATTTAAATGTAAGCAAAACGTGTGCGTCCGGGAGGCCTGTGTCTAGGACAAAGTGTCTACCGACCGAAGAACATGGAATTAGAAAGAACGCGGTGACTTTCTTGAATCCCAAATTCTTCGTAATATGCGCATAGCCATTAAGGCAAGTGCAACTACTTCCAACACTATGGAATATGAGATATTTTATCGGATTGGTCAGACACGCTAGCTGTAGGCGGCCTATACAAAATTGCCAGATATCGTCACAAATAACTCCGCTCCTGTCCAGTGCTTGAAAGAGCGACTGCGAATGTTGAGCCGGAGAAATAGGCACTAACAAAGCGAATTCAATAAAAGCTTGGCAAACAAGAAGTACTTGAAATCAACCTCAACAAAACTAATCTCATGATAGAAACTCAAACCCTAAAAGGTTCATTAAAAATGCACCACGCCCGGGGAGAAGCACAACGCGGCATCAAACTGCCAGTTACGCGTAACTCCGACTCGCACTTGCCAACTCGCGGTTAGTTCGGAGAGCACTTGCAAAGTGCTACATTGCACGAGCCCTGCGCCCATTTTGCGGCCTCACAACTAGAAGGCCCTGATAGAACTATTCCTCCTTTAGACCGATTGTAGGATACGGAGCTGAAGATGACGGAATAGAACATACACTGTTTACTGAATTTGTTGTTGAGGGCGACAATGTCGCTGTATCATTCATAATAACATGTTAAACACAACTATTTTCTCCTGGTTTCGTTCCAGAGCATCCTCAGGATATGTCGACTTCACCACACTTACTTCAGTTAATTTCGTAACATCTATATGTTCGTTGAACATATGATTTCAATACATCAATCATTTTGGCTAAAAGATGCAGGTACTGGTGTGCTGTTTTGAGCCGATGCCATCTGGATCCCGTTCGCGCTGGGCTGCTATTTGGAGTCGCTACTGCAAGGAGCCGTGGAGTTTTTTTCCAAGCAACAAGGTATAGAAATATAGAAGAATACCTGAAGTTATAAGAACTCCACGCGTGTAGGCACCGCATTAAATTAGTGTTTCTTTTTGCAAAATTTGTCACTCAAGTTTATTGTCAAATAGATGGAAATATATGAAGCATTCATATGATTTCCCGTAATTTATATTAATTCGGATAAAAAATCCCAATTTTTTAACTGTGATGTAATTCCACAAGAGATTTGTAAAGAAATAGTTTTATTTGAAAGGAGGGGCTAAGAACTTAAGCCTGTACTTACTAGAATCTCACGTCGCTCCGTACCTCGGCGAGATCACGTGGCGTTATGAGTGAAACGTGCACAAATTCTTAACGTTCTTCTTCATCATTCATGCCATTCTTTGATAGGGATTTAAGAGAATAAGGAATCTAAATCTATACTAAATTGTAATCATAAGATATGACGAGCTGGTGGTGGAGCGCACTGCCGATGAGAATTCATGAAAGTTTAGAAAGTATCGCTGAGGTGGGACTGTTGTGTTTGTACTTAGTTTTCGCATTTCATAACTTTAAAGTGTAATCATTAAGAAAGAGCTCCAAGAAACCTTCATTAGTACCCGTATTACAAATGGTAAGAAAAACTAAAGCTGCGGAAACAAGCTGTGTACACACACAACCAAACAGAAAATATATCGTAGAAGCTTGAATTACGAAATTAACTTTGAATCAATGCAAGTTAAATAAAGTCATCATCATCATAAACAGCCCATTTCAGGCTCGCGAATGCGAAAACGCACATAACTGCGAAAAGTAAGAGTGCGTGCCCGGATTCGAACCCCCACCTCTGATTAGGAGGCGGGCGCCCCAACCATTAGGCCAGGCTTCGCTTAAATAAAGTAGTCCGTTAAAAAGGTCGAATGTCCACAGTACAGACCGCGACGCATCGACATCTGCAGGTTTCCAATTGAGCTGGACTTTTGAATTTAGAAAATCTAAGATGTGACCAGTTCTGTGATGACGTCACTCAAATAACTTACTTCCCCACAGGCGCGTGTTATTCAGTCGGAAATTTCCTGAAACAGCCAACGCGACGACCAAAGTGTACTCGCGTGTAGAGAGAGCCCTCAGCGAGAGAGGCGCTCCAAGTGACGAGCGCCTCCCCCGCCCCTTCAGTTCAATATTAATGAGCGGGCTCGCGCGCGTTTCATCTGCGGTTTTACTTATCTACACTCACGCAGATAAAAACATTTCAACTGTCTTCAAAACATTAAGCTTAATTTGCTATAATCCGCGATCGCCGGAAATCTGCACCAGATATATTATTATATGAACGTTGGCGAAACCAAATCCAACCGATTTTGATCAACATCAATTAACTAACAACCTGCTGCCAATTATAATGTCTCTTATATATAATGTCTCGTGTATTTGATGACTTTTAAACCGCCAACTCTATCCAGTATCTTGATATAACTTTATAAAATAGTAGTTTTTTTTTTCATAATTCTGTCTTTATGTAACCGAATTTGTAAAACAAACTTTTAGGTTTAAGAATCCTGCATTTTTTATTGTTAAGTAATTGTATCGAAGTAAGTAAGTAAGGCTGAAAGTGACTGCTATTAAAATTCCCTACGACACCGGTCATCACCTAGTGTAGGGTTCACTGGCAATTTTTTATGATAACAATAAGTAGGTACATGTAGTGAAATTGTAGTAAATATTACTTGTAGTTCAATTCTCATTGGAAACACAAGTCATTGGCATTAAAGACTATAGTCTATCGTACAGTATCCGGAGTGTAGATATTAATAATATGTAGCGGAGTATAGCCCCCACCCCCTCCCCCGTCCCTCCCGCTACAACACAGCACGCCGGTGTAACAGTATCGCGTTTCAAGAAAATAAATTCGCGGCAAAACTTGCGTCCGGCCGCGGCGCCGCCCGCCCCGGCAGAAGTGCAAATCAAGTGCTTTGGGAAAGTTTCCCGTTTGGCTTCAAAGTGTCTCCGAATACAACTCGGCAACTTATATTTTTCCTCGCCGAGACCCGGTCGCCAAACTGCATTTTATGTCAACTTTTATTTTCTGCTGCAGACTTTATGAAACATTCTAAATAAATCTTCCACAATCCTCGCCTTATCAATTTGTGTGTTTATAAATCAGAATTGAAACTCACTTTGTCTATTGTCTGTTATTGTTTCGGGAAAACGCATTCAAATTCACGCGAGGTGTCATCTTTAGTTCGTAATTAAGTAAGTTTGACGACCTCCGTGACGCAGTGCGTTCGCTGTCGCATTATCGCAAAGTTGGAGGACCTGGGTTCGATTCCCGGCTCGAGTCTCGTCTGGCTTCGGCCGTGGCTAGTTACCACCCTACTGACAAAGACGTGTCGCAAAGCGATTTAGCGTTCCAGCACGATGTCGCGTGGAAACCAATTAGGAGTATGGGTTTATCTTACCCCTAACAGGGTAGCCCGATACCATCCTAGGTGAGATTGCCGCCAAGGGCTCACTAGACGAAAGAATTAATACTAGATTTAAAAAAAATATATAATAATTAGGATCTATTGATAATAATTATATTAATGTTATGACAATTATTATAATTTTTATTTAATCAATAATTTAATTTAATTTTACAGATTATGCAACATTCTGTCAAAATGGGTTGGACCAGATGCTACCCTAAAAGCATGAGATTTTTATTGTGACATCTTTGGGTCTCTTCCAAATTAAAGGCATTAGATTTCGCACTCACAAATAATGTAAAATTATGTTAAGGATGTGACATTTCGTACCATAAGTCAGAAGAAAGAGATGTACAGAGAAAAAATAAAGCCGTTTATTGCATCGTCATCATCAGTATAATCGCAGGCGCCCGTCGCTGCCGCTAATCACGGCCCGGCGGCCGCGGGCGCGGCGCATCCTCATAAGCTTGTCTATTGCCTTTGTGACAGAGCTGATTAGCACGTGAATTATGCACGAGCCCGCCGGTGTCGGTACCGGCCCTTACTGCGCTGCTGATAGGGGTCGTTATCGCTTCCTCAGTGTTCCGTGGTCGCTCGTTGGATCCATTGTTTTGGCTTTGATCCTATTCACCGGCACCCGCGAACTGCCACCGTCCGTCTGGCCCGAGGCCCAGTCCCGTCTGTGATCTGTCGCCGGTGGTCGCACTGAGCGCTGAGCTAATGAAACTTATTTTATCACCGCCCTACATTTTAGATGTGTTGTGGTGATTTGACGAAAATGCGATTAAAAACAATTAAAAACAATCGTCAATAACGAAGTCTTGCACAGAGCCATCTCTAAGCTCTGAGTTATTCCAATTCAAATCAAATTCAGTAAAAGCCGCCGAGCGACTCACTCGAAAGAAGGACACTCGAAGGTCCTCAAGCCTGGCTACGCTTCAGTCCGAGCGCATCATTTAGCTCATTCAAATGAAGTGACTGCTAAGATATTTTTGCAAATCTGTTTCCGCCCACCGCGTGACTTGCCCACTGTGCCGGAGTGTCATGGCGCCGTAATCGCCGGACATTAGCATCAGGCTTCCCGTACAGACAATTTGCGGTGCAATCTTGTCGTTTGAAGTTCCTTTATTACCTCTGTCATAGAATTCATTATGGCTCAAATTTCTCCGGTTTGTGACCGTAGCCTAGTACCTCCATTGTGTAAGTCGTACGGATCATTGTAGCTCGCTGTTTGTTTGCTGATTGGTCGCCTTAATAACTTAGATAAATACGCCAATTAAACTGAAACTACCACTTTATAATATTACCAGAATTAATTACTTATTTAACAATACTTACCTTTTCAATCACAATTATAAAGCAACCTTAATACGTGTGACTCCTTTCTACAATCTCCCTTTCCTCCAAAATTATCACTAAACTTATAGCACGTCCTCGTAGCACCTCACGATTGCTTTTTGGCGAGGACCAATCACTTGCCGACGTTTGTGGCGGAACCCAATAGAGTGGTGGCACGACATGGTGACAACCAACTTAATATATTAATAATAGTATTCTAGTCAAGTTTTATACTCTTTTGTACGTATACAGATTAATAACATTTTAACTCCCACAAACAACTTGTAAAATATATGTCTTAAATACTTCATAATGTATCTATATATAGCTTCTTAGTATACGGGTGACAACATAATTAAATAACCCAGGGCCCCAATCAAGTGTTCCCGTGACCCAGCCACCAGGCGACGCGAAGGAACATCGCTGGGTTTTAGTGGGTATTCTGGTCGCCAGTCTTGCCGCCAGGGAGTCCCACATACCCCGTCGGAAGCGGCGCAGTCTTGCCTGCATCGCTTCCGGAGGGGATGCGTAAACGCATTTCCCAGCGGAAAAAAAAAAAAAAAAAAAAAAAAAAAGGGCCCCAATCAAGGATATTCCATACCGTTAGGTCAGTTGATGTTGCGTAAAATAGCGTCTGGATTGTTTAAAATCCGTGCACAATAACATTCATGTCGAGTCAGCTGATACTGTCAAGCTACATTCTACAAATTCAAAACTTAAGAGGGTTCACGAACCCGTCCCAAGGGCACTCACAAAAGAAATAAAAAAAACAAATGAATGCTCTGTACTGTTGACAGTTGAGTTTCCGCCACTTTCACCTTTCATGTCAAATTTCAAGCTACACAAATTGCAAATTAATTGCTTGTAAAGAAATTTGCCAGCCTTGTTGTAGATGAGATCACATCACGTTTTGACTTGGTTCTCTTCCTGGATCATGCTGGATCCTGTCGAGGGCCATTGTGCACGTCACGGGACATTATTGGACCGCCATTGTTCGGCAGATTCTTTATTCAACTCTTTTGTTCCTTGGAGTAGCACTCGGCTATAGTTCACATATTTTAACTGCCGCCACTAGGTGCGCTGAGTCGTGATACCGTCAAGTGGGACCACGTCGGGATACCTTCGCCAACAACAATATATAAATAATTTTCATTCGGTAAAAGATATATTTAAAAAGGCGATTTTTCATATTATTGGTAGGAAGTTGATTATTTTGTTACTACTATATATATATATACCTCAAATATGGTTATTTTGGATGTATTTGTGCAGCACCGTACCGTTAATAGTTCTAGATAGTACAAGAAGTTATATACTACAGATAATATACTACAGCAGAACATGATGACATAACATGACGTCTCGCGCCATTAAATTGAAAATAACTTATTCAATATAAATTGAGGTCATCAAATCAGCTCGTAGTCGTATTTGTTACTACTAATATAAAATGCTATTCACCTTCCCAGATGCAGGGTAACAACCTGAGAGTGACGTTTATTTGATCGGTCGCGACTGCTCTCGCACCGCTCATCAAATATGCAACCTAAATACAGAGAGCGTCGCTGAGCCTCCGGGGAAAACACTCCAGGATTCCACCTCGCATCACGTGACGTAAACAATCCCGGCGACTCTAATATTAATATATAATTGGTTTTATAGCATATTATTATTATCTTATTCGTAAGAATGCTAATCAATTTAGTAAGATACTCGTAGTAGACCAAGTGTTTTTTTGGCTCGTCGAAAAAGCATCACGAAGGGTCTCTTTGATATTAATGTAAATCCCCGAGAGCGAACAGACGTGTTGTTGCGCCACCCTGACCTGTTACAAACGTTTTTAATAGCAATTTGGCGTAATTGAATGTTCTAATTACTTCGCCTTTGAGCTGTTCACGTTATTTAGTAGTTGGTTTGGCGGCCTGTTTGTAGTCGCCGCGGCCCGCGTCTGAACAAACAAGTGTTAATATAAACAAATTCAATTATTTTTTGTATTTTGTAAATATACTAGAGAGACGCGATGTGTGGATGCATTATTAAATTCGAAATTTTATTTTCAAATTATTTACTATCGAGACGTTTGGTCATTTTTGAGTTTCCAACTAACTTTCATGAAGACTGATTTCATGGTGACACCAACACATAGTGTGAAACACGTAAATTGATGAATTATTTAGAGTTACTTATAACATTATATACTAACTAACCATATAAATTGTTAATACATTTTTATTATTCAATTATTGTTTATTCAAATGTAAACACTATTTCAGCAAAAACCACATTCGTTAATTCCGATTTTAAGTGTCGTAAACATTCACACGGTGAGTCAAATATATATTGTTCTCGTTAAAATTATTTCTTTAATCTGTAAATATGTTGATATAAGTTGTAGTAGAATTCAAACTAATATTTTTTTTTTTTTTTGAAAATGAAAAATCTAAAAAAAAAATATTTCACCAAAAACACAGTTTTACAGTATTCCAATAGTACCCACACGAGGTAATTCTGTCTCGTGTGTAGGTTATTCGCTTTAACCGTTGAAATAATACAATACTGACGCTCGGTTACTTAGCTATATTTTTGTTGCAAAAAAACTCAATCAAAAAGAACGCCCTTATGCTAAAATTAAAAAAATTACGTAAATTATTGACGCGTCAAAAGTGCCTTTTTAAGGACTATTTGAATAAAGATTATTTTGAATTTGAATTTGAATAAATGCAAGAAAAGCTCGTCCGTTTCCTTGTAGTTTAAGGAAGCGAGCCATGTCCCACTATCGATATGGCTCGCCTTACGGAACAATGCTTATAAAAATGATACCAATCAATTTCATAAAATAGCTGATCATTCTGTATCAGCTGATGCGAAAAAGGGTTTCTTAAATTTGGCCCGTCTGACTTCTGATGATAAGCTTGGTCGATAAGGCTGGAATCTGCTCGGCGCGAGACGCGGCGGAATTGACTTGTATACTATAAATGTCCCCGATTTTGTGCGCGTTATTAAATTACTTTTAGGAATAAACGACGTTTGTAAATGGAGATTTCTCATTCATGTTGCCGTTCTTCGCGCCGCATGGTTTACCAATATATAAATATTATCTCAAGGTAAGTTAAGTTTGGTGGGAAACAGTTAATATTAACAGTTAGAGCTACAGTTAATATAAGCACAAATCCCGCCGGAACATGGAATTACCCGCCAAGTTTTAGTTTACTTTTTATGCGAGTTATGAATCTGTGTGCATTCAAAGTACAATCTATATCCATTCAAGATTTCAGCCAAATTTTCAGGTTTTGTTAGTTCCAGCGTGAAGGAGTTGCAACCACACACACATACCCTTACGCCTATAATATTAATGTGTGACTTGGCTCCGCAGGCAACTGGCCAGGTCATGTGGGTAAGCAACTCCATGGTGAACTCTAGACGAAGTCGCTGGCAATCACTAGTGTTTACTGAGTGCAATCCAAAATGGCAAAGCTAATGGTGATTTGTCTGCGTTTGATCAAATAAATCTATATTTACAGCCCGTGTGACCTGCGCACGCTGACGTGGCGCCTCGTCATGCTGAGCTGCGGCCCGCGGGCGCAGCAAGCAATGTACTATAGTCATTCATGATCAACCCGTTCTCCGCTCACTACAGAGCGCGGGTCGCCTCTCAATATAAGAAGAGTTTGGCCTTGTGCGGATTGGCAAACTTCACACGCCTTTGAGAACATTATAGAGAACTCATAACAGATTTCCTCATGATGTTTTCCATCACCGTTGAAGCAAGTTAATTAAATTGCTTAAAAACGCACATAACTGCGTAAAGATCTAGGTGCGTGCCCGGGTTCGAACCCCCGACCTCTGATTAGGAGGCGGGCGTCCTAACCACTAGGCTATCACAGGTACTACAGCCATTACGTCATCCTAAATTATGTTACACATGTAAAACCGTTCGCTAGAGCCACTGCTCGCATCTTGACTAACTTACAAAATAGGATCCATTTTGTTTTAGAAATACACGCGTAAGTTATATACATGCTGATAGTTCAGGTACAGGTTTTTAAAAGAAAATTCAGCTCCTTTATTCAAATAATCACCTTCATCACGTGCACTGGTGGCCGTCCAGCGCTGGACATAGGAATTTCCGAATCCAAACGATTTGGCTATATTTAATAACTTCGGACTGGACAGATAAATGTTACAAATAATACTTTTTGGATCGACAGGGAAACCCAGGCTCTTAAAACCGCTAGTGGAATGTGATAGCCACTAAACGAGACTGCTTTATGACTTTCGCGATATTGACAAGAAGCAAGAGTTACTTCACGGAAGTCAAGGACCTTATATATATCTGAAAGCTCTGTGTGGTGCGATGGATAGAGATTGAAGAAATTATGTCGCGCAGACTTCCCAATTCAACATGGATTAAAGCAAATCAAGCTTTCTTCTTTGACAACTTAGTTCTCTTACATTTATCATTCCACGAGAAAGTACAAGGTGTCTCAAAAGTAAGTTCACATTTGCTTATCTTATTACGCGAAAGCAACTATTCTAAGGGGCGCGGGGGGTATGTCAGTCGGTAGTCTGGCTCTTGGGAATTTAGTCGCTATGGAGCGTTTCTCTGGTGCGGACCGTGCGTTGTGCGTACGTGAGTTTTACAAAAACGGTAATTCGGCGACTGTAGCGCGTAGAAAATTCTGCAGTATTCGACATATTCGTCACTTAAATGATGCGCCTAGCACTCGTCTCATTGCAAAATGGGTTGAGAAGTTTGAAGAGACTGGGTCAACTCTGGAGAAACCAAAATCTGGGCGACCAAGAACATCAAGAACAGCCGAAAACGTGGACAGTGTTACTCAGTCTATTCGAAATGATCCAAACCTCTCGATTCGGAAGCGTGCTGTTGCTTTAAATGTGCACAGATCTTCATTATGCCGCATTTTACACAAAGATTTAAAGCTGCACCCGTACAAAATTCAGTTAGTGCAAGAACTGAAGCCTCAAGATGCTGGTCAGAGGCTTGCCTTTGTAAATCAGATGATTGAGCGCTTTCCAACGTTCACCAACATCTTGTTTTCCGATGAAGCCCATTTTCATCTTAATGGGCATGTAAACAAACAAAATTGTCATTACTGGAGTGCAACCAACCCAAAACAAAAACATCAGAAACCGCTACATTCACCCAAAGTCACCGTATGGGCAGCGATGTCGGCGCGAGGAATTATCGGCCCTTACTTTTTTGAAGATGGAAGGGGACGCACACTCACAGTGAATTCAGAGCGTTATGTGGAGATGTTAGACGAGTTTTTCGTACCCCAACTGCAAAACTTTCCTGGTTACAACCAAAGAACATGGTTCCAGCAGGATGGAGCAACTTCACACACGTCCAACAGATCTCTGCCTCGAGTTCGAGAAATTTTTCCGAACAAATTAATCTCCAGGCGAGGTGACATAAATTGGCCTCCACGGAGTCCCGATTTAACGCCTATGGATTTTTTCCTGTGGGGTTATGTCAAATCAAAAGTTTACGCTAATAAACCAGTCGGTTTATTAGCGTAAACTTTTGATCCCTGGTACAATTAAAAGAAAATATCCGTCATGAAATGGCAGCCATCACGGAGACTACCTGCCGAGCTGTCATAGGCAATTTTAGTGCCCGACTAAATGAATGCCGAGAGCGCAACGGTTTACATTTGGACGATGTTATTTTTAAAAAATAAATTCCCAAACAGTGTACTTCAATATAAAATAAACATTTTTTCAATAAAGCTAAGACTTTTCTTTTAAAAAAAGATTTAAATGTGAACTTTCTTTTGAGACACCTTGTATTTATTGAATACAGCTATATTATAATGTTTATATGACTGAGTATGGCGCGGAGGGCGGCCGGAGGGCGCGGGCGCGGGAGGGGAGGGTCGCTTCAGGATGATCCCCTCTTTATGGAGTCTTAACTCGATTGAGCCTCGCGAAATGTAACATTCCAGGCGTAGCAGCGTAGCGTCGCGTAGCGCGGGCGTAGCGCGTAGAGCGCGTAGCGGGAGCTTACAATAGTACAATGTATAGGTAGCACTCTCACCTAGTATTAATTCATGACACAGCCAGCGCTAAGCCCGCCAAACCGCGTCAGAGTAGCGCGGAGGGTGTCAGAACCTTAAATTCCTTTAGCCGTATACACAGAGACCTGCGGCTCCGTACATTAATAGGCGACGATTGACGGTGACATGTCAAATCAAAATATCTTTATTCAAGTAAACCTATTACAGGCATCTATGAATCGTCCATTTATAACACATTTTCCATAATTACTATTCGTGAAGTGATGGTGTTAACTATACAAGAAGACACCAACAACAAACTTAGTCGGGAAACTTTATCGTAAGACAGACTCTATCATTCTATATTTTTTATTTGTAGAACCAATGAATACCTATAAAATTCTGACCCGGTCCGTGAATGTATACCAGGGTCCGCAGTCGAATGTGATAACTCCTAAAGTAGTTGTCCCTACAGGCCTCGTTATTGGTTGTAGCGAGGAACCAATTGCAAGTACATCATCAGCAAAATCAAATCTAAATCAATTGCTGATAAAATTATTAAAAAATACTGCGAACTCTGCTCTCTCCTCCGACCGGCGAGTGTCTTAGAGTCTTGTAACGAAAAGTCTAACCCCAAGCCGATATGTTTATTAAATGGCTCGAGTCAGCGCTGAGAACACCGTGCGTTAATAAGATGCAATTAACAATTTATTTCTTCTATTTCATTTTGGAAAACCCAGTTTAAAATGAGACATAATGACGTTATAAATCGCCGCTCGTAAATGCCACATCAAAGTGATCGCGGAATAAAGCAAACCACAATGCAAAGCAAATGTTCCTCGGTAATTACATTCTTTGCCTGCGACTGTCTGCTTGCTATGCACCCCTGGTACGCCGCCATGAATACGTAAGCAGATAATTGGTGCCGCCGCCAGCGCCCACTTTTGACTCAAAATGTCTAAATTTGCAACCCTCCTCTGAATAACTTCTACAAAAAATTACTTCGAATTCAATGAAAATATGTTGACGCGATGTCGCTCGGTTATCTGAACTTGTGTCTCCGGGCGGTACTGTACTCCTCGCAGCACAGCTAGCACCTCACACTGCTGCGCGCTCACGGCGGACATTGAAATAAATAAATTTGATTTATTCAGCTTAATAAAACAACTGCAGCTTGACTGGGGATTTAAATATAGCAATGCCTCGAACCGGCTGGAGAAACCTCACGTGACCCCGAAATTGCGAGGCATCTCTTCTTGTATGTGTGACCGACGAGACTGGATATATTTATTACTGCCAGGGTTATTCGTCACGACCGGGTACACAGGAGTCCTCGCGTCGGGGACGAATCGGCGGCGACAAATAACTCTCCGATCCGTCGGAGTAAATCTCGTTTGAAATTCAAAACTTTTGAAAAATACGACCTTGTTTGTTTCTATTGCGGAAAGAAACATGACTTCCGTTTGTCGTTTCAATTGCGCGATATTTTGCAGCGAGCGTGGTGAAGGTGGCTACGCGATTTTCTACTTTATTTTTATCTGTTTTAGGTCCGATATAACTCGTTCAACTCGAATGCCGATGGCTGAACATAAAAGAATTTAGGTGCCGTTGAAATTTGAACGTTGTGCGAGTTAGTTTTAAAGTTTATTTCTATTCGGAATGGCTGTAACAAAAATAAAGGCATACATTGGTAAAGAAAGTTAGCACTTAGGTTGACTGACTTTAGGGTTCTAATTTGCTTGCAAGTATATTCGGTTTATAACATAAATTAACTTGTAGTTGCCAGTTGTTGTTATTCAGGTTAAGTTCACGTCCGGGCGCGTGCTGACGTATCGGGTCGATGCGTCCGCAGCGGTCGCCGGAATCTTGAATGCGAAGCATGTCAAGGCAGTCAGCAAGACTGCCTGTCTTTGAAGAGCCACGTCTGTGTTTACAGCAGACGCGGACGACGTCGCCGGCTACAACTAGTAGCTCAACAATGATGACTCACTCTCATCTTCGCTATCAACTGCGATGAATATGGGAAAAGTTGCAAGAGCCCCGGCATCACTGACTGAACAGTGTTTAGACTGCTGTTATATATATTATTAAAAAAACCTTTTGGTCTGGTGGGACTTTTGGGTTTTTTGGACTAACCCCCATAAGGTCGCTTCTCCTGTAGGACTCGTCTCTTAGAGAGGACTGCGGAGCTTCGTGCTTCCATCAAGGGACTAAATCGAGTCGAGACACTTGATTGTTTTCTAGGTAATGTAAGTTCTTGTTGTTGGGATTTGAAGGAATTAACGAAAATACGAATACATTTAGAAGTTCCCACGTGAAGTGCTATTTTACACTGACGAATGAGCAGGTGAAGTCAGGTTCGATATAATAATACGGAGTGAACGCGGCCGTCTGTGTACACTGCGGGCCCGTGAGGCGATCGCTTCCTGCGGCGTATTAATCTCAGATAATTACGACGTCCGGTCAACCGCCCCCTGTTGTGTGTACACGCGTCCGTTACACGTCGCGTGTAATATATATTAGCTAAACAATGGACACCAACAGCCGGCGTGGTCGCCAGTGGGCCGAATTTGACTAAAATATTATTAAAATTCCAGCAATCCATCCCGACATTTTTAATAAGTGAAATACTTTTGACATATGATCAATATATAGAATAATCAATCAATTATGAGTTTTATTCAAAAAATCAGAGGTTGGGGGTTCGAACCCGGGCACCTATTACTTTTCGGAGTTATGTGCGTTTTTAAGCAATTAAAATATCACTTGCTTCAACGGTGAAGGAACACATCGTGAGGAAACCTGCACGCCTGAGAGTTCTCCATAATGTTCTCAAAGGCGTGTGAAGTCTGCCAATCCGCACATGGGCAGCGTGGTCGACTATGGCGAAATCCTTCTCACATTGAGAGGAGACCCGCGCTCTGTAGAGAACCGAGAATTGGTTGATCATGTTGACCTTTAAAAGGTACTTTTTTAAGGGCACAGCAAAGTTATCCGCAAAACTATTATTTTTTAATCAGCATCAACAATGACATCCGCGTAACGTCTGCTACATAAACACTTCTGAGGGATGTATCTGTGAGCTGCACTGGAGCATAAGTTTAAATAATGCGTTGAACTATGTATTCCCGCAGCGACGCTTTTCTACAATTGATGGATTTTCTTAACGATGATAAGTGATTATTTTAGTGTTAGCTAAGGCTTGGGAGAAGCAAAAAATATAAGTACAAGAAATCACATTTTACAAAACTCGTTTCGTGTTCTTTCACTATATGACAGGCGCTGTGATCCGATCATAGTAGGTTTATCCCGTGGGAATATAGACTAATCCAGTGCAAAACCTTGTTGATTATGTAAAATGTACATGTCGGTGAACAATCTAAACATCAGGTGAGATTGCCGTCAACTAACTTGTAGTGGATAAAAAAAACTGCATCGGCCCAGCTCGTGTCAATATGAGAGTGAAGTCTCAATATGTGATGTCCTGTTGCCTGCACATCGCAGTTCTATTACGAGTAACTGTCGGTTCGTTAGTGTCCGGGCGTCAGGGCGATGCTGGAAACAGCGCGGAGCGTTCAATTGCTCTTTGATTCCTTATGCGTGTATATCGCGCCCTGCACACGGTACATCAGCACTCCTCCACAACATTGCCTGCCTCCCGGGCGGGTGTCGAGGGTAGTGGGTACAATCCCCGCAGCAGCAAGGAATTTAAATTTTTCTGATGATCTCCGGTGATACCGGGTCTACCGATGTGGGTAAGCTGTATAGGTGGAGATCACTAGTAGTGATAAGGTTGCTGCTTGTTTTGTCATTTCCATGTATGTTATGTCGTGTATATATTGCAATAAAGTTGTGTGAATAAATAAATAAAACTGTCTTCATTACTAAGTCCTGCCGCGTATTACACTATGTGATTAGTTTGTAATTAAATTTTCGACCAATTTTTTATAATGCAGTTTTGTTATTATTATTTGTTACTCAAGCATAGAAAGTTGTGAATCCTTTAAAAAGTTAAACACTCGCGTATTCGTTAGCTCACAACGTTAAAGATGGTTCAGAAAAACTGTATTGGCTGTTGGTATTCCGCAATCATAAACATCTCGGCATCGGCTCTCGCCCCGGCGCCGTCTACTTTAACACCTCGCTCAAAACACAGACATAACAGAAGATTAGTTGTTCAGGGTTAGGGGTATGGGATGGGAAACCCTAACCAGACTGCATCATCACAAACGGTGACACTGAGACCAGGTGCTGACTTGTTGTGGAGCTGACTGCTGCCCGCGTTATTAAAACGATTCTTTTGTTTAACCAATGCATGTTATTTATAAACCCGATGCAGATAATTCGGCGAATAATAAATATGTTTGTCTACAAAATGTTGAACAAAGTGGAATTTCATTCTGGCGCAAAATCTCATTGTATAATTCTTTTGTATAATTACGTTCTACAATTACATACGTTGTACGTTGTACATTTTATTACACGCTCGTGAAAGTTCACGTGTAATGAAATGGATACAGTGTAGGGTCGGTGACCACTCGAATACATAACATAGCTACGAGTAGCACAAGCAGATGTTAATTTGGGTAAAACTGACTCTAGAACGTGAGTACCGTCTGTGACAGCTGCCGGCACGGTAGATAGCAATGTTTACAAAAGTGATGACGCTGAATTCTTATTTACTTCGCGAAATTACCAGAATTATCCCGACGCTAACGGAATTCGGCAGGTTTCCTCCATGATGATTATGAAAACATTTACAATACGATTTTTTAAAGAATACTTATTCTATGTTTTTTATTATACTTTCGGAGCAAAGTAGTAAAAACCCGTATGTTTCTTTTTTTCCTTGCCATAGAATTCTGAAAATATATGTAGGTACGCATTATTTACCCAATTAAATATAGTGTCTTTTAAATCCTATAAATTTCATCCCTATCGTCGGAACCATTTCAACTCCAACCTTGTTGATTCAGATAACATTCTAACGCCATCTAACAAAAGATGATCTTACAAGTGAAACCTCATATAAACACTAAATTTGATACAAACAGTGAGCGCCGTTGCCGAAACACGCGCCAATTGTTCGTTACATAACAGCGCCGTACGCGGCGCGCTGCGTCTGTGCGCTGCGGTGGCAATAAGCAATAAGGCCGCCGTGGCGAGGCGCGCTCCTAACCGCCTTATTGCCTCCCGCTCGAGCGCCGCTGCTAGGTTGCGTCTAGTCCGAGCCAATCAACTGGCTGACACAGCTCCAACTACTGGCACGAGACCAGCCGTGATTGTTGCGATTCCGCATTGATGCGACAGGTTTCCTTGCAAATAACTGTCGAAACAATACGACTTCTTTCTTCGGACACTTGGACGATCAGAAAACAAACTTAACGATTTGACACGACCTAAAGTTTACAAGTTTTGTAAATGGTTTCCAAGATGGTATTGTATTGTATTGTGTGGTATAAACACACAACATATATATATATATATGTTATACATATATATATACATATATATATATGTATATAGTTTTGGAAATCTGAACGAGACTGTAATACAAAGCAAGTGTGTCCCAGGTTCCGAGGGGCGCGCCGTTCTGTGGTCGCAAACAGCAATACGGCATCGCTTTACTGCCGCCGCCCGTGAGCCGCTGCGCACGCCACCGCCACCACGCCTCCCCGCGTGCGGCCTCGGCCGGCGCCGCACGTTACAGTTAATAACCGCTGTCTGCGCTTACATTTGCGTTCCAACACTAGTGCAGAAGCCGGCGGTCCTTTGTGGAAGTTCACTATATACAATCAACATTCAGATTAACCATTACTTTGATTTTAAATCAATTAACATATCACCGGGTGAGCGGCGCGCAAACGGGAGCAATAATTCATCGAGCAGATGATGATGTTCAACAACAAATTGTGCGCTGGAATCCGTAATGCGAGCCGCCAATAACGCCATGAGAGATAATACACCGCCGGCAATTATGGTAAAGAGATTGGCGTCCGGTGTCAGCGGGCGGCCAGGCGGGGCGGCCGGCCGGTACCCGCGCCGCGCGGGCTTGTTAGGGACACAAATTGGGGACGTCGACGGACTCTCGACACATATCCAATAAGGTAGTGACACAGTTACGGCTTTCAATCGACACGTCGCCCGAGACGACTGGCGGCTCAATCACCTTACGAACGTTACGAAGGTGGGCTGCAGCGTCTGCGCGTCATCGAACAGGAAATAAAGAGATGCATAAGAGTGCAGCTCAGCCCGCTGATTCACGTTGGAACAGTGTGATGGGTCCACTCAATCCCAATCCTTCTCCTGTTTCGTGTCTACTTTTTAAGACTTAACACGCACATAAAATAACTGTCTGTCCTTACGTATGCAATTCATCATACCGGCTGCCCGTGACCTGCTCAACAGCTCCACTTGGTTTCCCGGACGAAATAATAACGGTGGTCGAGTGAAATGTACGCCGCCGTTACTTCACGCAAGTGCTGACGCGCTGAAATTACCTTCAACGTGGGCAATGATTGTGGCCGGTCGGCGTGGTCATTCATCAGGCGCCGGCAGCGGGCCGGATGAAGTAGCCCGGAGAGGGGGTGAGGGGTGGGGGGTTGCACTGCCGTAATAGAGATTCGGGCGCATCGGATGCTAATGAATGCAACGGTAACAAAGCCTTGGCAGGAATACATTAGCGATCACATTCTACTTTGTTGGCGACGTGCAGTGTATGAACGTTACGTTAGTAAATATTCACGGCGGCTGCTGCGCCAACTATATCCCATTATATTGTATTACAGGAACGGCGGTGAGCGCCGCGGTCTCACTATCGGATATCTCGGGTTCTATCCTCGGTAGAGGAATTCTGGATAGTTATGATTTGCATTATTTCCTCTCGTTTAGTCTGGTGAGAGGCTTCGGTCGTGTCTAGTTACTATCTACCTACCGAGTAAGATATTCCGTCAAGCGATAATGTATTCCAATACGACGCTTCAAAACTAATACAGTACAGTCTTAATATGTATGGTACAACTTCCGTACTGCTAAACAATACATAGAGAATAAAAATAACAGACGAGCCCATCTCAGACTGCATCCTCACTCACTACCAGGTGAGATTCCAGCCGAGGACTACATAGTGACATAAAAAACTATACACATATATCTCAAGGATCGTTCATCATCATCACCATTTCAGCCTGCGAACTGAACAGCTGCTGAACATAGACCTTCATCAAAGGCCCAAAGCCAAAGACCGCTTATCTTAGCCATATCAAGCATCACTGGAATCACCAACTGACTAACTTGAACAATGCCTCCCGGTTCATATTTTTAACAAGTTATTCGACATTCGCTTTCCGTACAAAAACCGCAAGAATTTAATATCCCTTCATAAAAGAAAAGCATTGAAATCTGAAGTGAGGAGATATTATTTATTCAAAGACGAGCAGGCGTCCGGGAGAAGAAGCAATAACCAATAATGAATAATTACAAGTTTAATATCGGGGGGATCGCCGCTTTTCATCTCGACCCATGAATATATTAAACCGTCCAGCCGCTGCCCGGATGCTGCGGAGATCACTTTTCACGAGTTAACTTTAAACTTTGCACTCTACACAAGATAATGGATGAAAGATTAAAGCTGGCCGCACATTGCCAGCATTTGAACGCTGGGCCTGAGAGCTACGCATACACACAGTGTCGACTCTCACACAGGCTCATACACTGTTCTCGAAGGCTGTTCCTCTGCGTCCGCAGTATGTGATGTTTCAGATCGGACTAAATTAAAAAATAATCACTGCTTATTTAAAAGATTTGAAAATTTCTATTCATCTGTTCGAACCTCTCAAATGCCAAAGAATTCTTTAATTGTGTCCAACGTAGAAATTGCTATCCAGGGGGCACAGCCTGAAATTCTGTTTGTCTTATTTACAGCTTACATTTACAGCGTATTGATTATATTCCTTCGGGAACAGGAGTGAGCCTCGCCAAGGTGCCCCAGTGTGGATCGGCCAATAAAATAAAACGTTTATAAAGTGATGCAGCGCTCCCCCATGAAAACATAACGTAAAGGATAACGGGATACACACGCCGCATGAAAGGGAAGCGATCGAGTTTATTTTTAATACGAGTTGAGACGCTCTCAGCGTAATGACTTTCGCAGAGGGCGAGCCGCTTGGCGGGCTATGCGGCCCTGGTACTTGCTTTATATCTCCGGTGGTATATAAAATGTTTAACCATAACACACACACACACACACACACACCCACACACATTTGTAATATCATAATATTTTATTATGTTGCTAAATTTTAAAGATTTATTGTTTGGTATTTTCTTTTATATAAATTGTAATCTTATTTGGCCTTATTTTATCATTAAGTCTGAAATGTAAATAAATTGTTTTAAACGCTGTTGATTACAAATAAATAAATAAAATAAAATTAAATAATAACGATAATAATAACTTCAATTAGAGACGGCCATTTTGAATCAAATCTCCTGGCGGGAGGGAGTCGGCTCCGGCTCCTGAGTCCAGACAAGGAAACAAAGTAAACATCATCGGTTAAATTGTCAGCCATTGGTGTGAAAGGTAACGATTGCCCGACTTTGTATATGATCAAAAATAGTCGGCGCCAATACGTTTGACAGATGACGTCATCGCGCAGTGGTTTTTAACGACTTGGCGAGAATGTTAAATATTGTGTGTATATTAATGTCCGTGAAAAGATATTAAAAGTATTTTAAGAACACAGTCTTTCTACTTTATTAGTGCCTGACTAGGTCCAGTACAGACAGAGGGCCTGCCCATAAGTGAAACGAATACAGATTTTCAGGAACTAAAGAGAAAAATAATAACCTTAATACCGCACATCCGGTATCTCACCTGAAAAACAAGTAACGCGGAAAGATTAAGCGACACAATTACAGTTAACTGCTGGCGATAAGAGAATCCATCGCGGGCGGGCGCGGGCGGGGGCGGGGCGGGGGGCCCGGGGGCGGGGCGGGGGGCGCACGCGAACGGGAATCTAGTCAACATTCATAAGATGGCATTAGAGATATTCAGCAATGCGTATCTGCCACGTTTGTTTTATTCCGTGCCCAGGGCTGCCAGCGGCCGGCGTTCTTATAAACCGTAGTCATTTACTTGTTTTAAGAGTACAATTATTAACGTAATTAAAATCCCGCGAAAAACGGATCTAACGAATGGAGCTGCTTATTTATCTCTAAAAAGTAATGAAATCTGTCGTGCCAAGTCTAAGGTTCCTTAATGCGATTTCTTTATTATTCTTTTTTTCTTTATTATGTATGATATGCCCATACTACATACATAAGTCTGTAAAGTCTTTGTCTGTAGGGTGGTAACTAGCCCCGGCCGAAACCTCCCACCGGAACAGACTCGAGCCGCGAATCGAACCCAGATCTTTTAAAATGCAACAGCGCAAGCGCTGCGCCGTCAAGTTGGTTGTTTATCGTATGCCGGAAGGTGCATTGTCTGAAATATACGTGATATTTCGGACTATGCACCGCAGCGCACTCATCCAGTTCATCCCGAACATCGAGAAACGCTTTCGGCTGCGGCGGTCAGTGTCAGTGACTAGCATTTTGAATTGGAAACTCGGAGCGAAGTATTCCAGGCGCCGCGGCAACCCTGGGTCGAGAACAGAATTCTGTTGATTGTGCGGATTAGACGGTATTGTCGGCCGCGAGCGAGTTCGGGATCCGCTCCCCCGGGATACGGTCGCAATTTATTTGTATGCGACCGAGCACACGATTTCCGATAATAAAATAGACGGGATAGGGGACGTCTTCGAGCCCGGCTAGTGCCGGTTGTTTTTTGGAATGCAAATGGCGATGGAGCGGGCGGCAGCCTCCGCGGGCTGCGGGAGTGTACCTTGCTTGTATGCGGAGTAAGTTATTATTTTATGTTAGCTCACTTGAGTGAGGCCTAAAGTTGGCACGTAGGTAAGTTTAACAAACGTCACTGAACATGACGTAAAGAGTTTAATACTACTTAGTCTACAGTCAATCGATTGTAGTCATAATATATAGAACTTTTTGTGACTCGTGAATTGGTCGAGCAATAATTTTAAGCTTCCTTATTACTTGGCTGTTTCATTCTGTTCGTCTCAAATGCGTCTGCATGGGCGTGCGCATTATTTAACACGTTGTGAAATTTATCTCGTGTCAAAGTATTCCAAACTCGAGTTAAGCAGATTCCGGGTTCAAGGATCTTAGTGGGCTGCGTCCAGCGGTGGGGTCCCGGTTCTGAGCGCGATGTCGAGTGTTTCGCAAAGGTTCAAGTGAACGGACTGGCAAGTCGCGAGCGCGCGCTGTCTCACAGCGGCGTTTGAAAAAACTCAATCCGCGCTGATCCATTTCCCTCGATGTAAATTAAACTCATAAATCACGATACAGTCATCCCTTAAACCGCTCAAATTCACCCCAAAACAGCCCCTAATGCGCCCGCAGTAGTACTAAAATGGCGTGGGTGGACCTTTAAGTGTATTGTGTGGATTAGGCACTCGTATATATTGTTCTGTTCGGCGCAATCTGAACTTGGTTTGGGTTTCTCTGTTACAATTCCCACACGTTTAGTTTGCTCTTAAATATCTATTCGAGTTGAATGTATTAATCTCTTAAATACACTCGCTGCGGGGTGAAGGCGGAGGGGTTTAATTGAAATAATACACCCCCACTGATATCACACACGCGAAAGTCGGTTTGTTGGTTGTTTGTGACGCAGCAACGGATCAAAGGACCGAGATGACTACTTGCAATGGAATCGTTTATAGACTGAACAGCGATATGAACTTTATCCCGGAAAAATACAAGTATTGTCCGAGCGTACTGATTCAAGAGCATTTGTTTGTTGTTCGGGTTCATACGACAACCGGCCGGGGCGAGTTCGACGCGCACATTATGAAAATTAAACAACATTATTTAGACCGAAAACGTGTAGCGCGTGATGAGCCTTTTTGATTTCAACTTTATATTTTATTATTAATTATTACTCGTTGTTAGAGCAAATATACAGACAGAAATTTTAACTCTTTACTATTTTTATTATAGTCTTTTGGCGCCATTGCAGACTAGTGAAGAAGTACATTTGCAACTGTTACTAGTTGAAGGTAAAGTATGTAAATGTTGAAATGAGAAGTTAGCAGCGAGTTATGTCGCAGCGACGCGCGGGTACCAGGAGCGCATGGTCGTACAGAGCTCGCTCTAAGATATCATTGAATTAACATACATGATGCACCGCATGTATCAGTGTGTGCTGCCGGCGCAGCGACCAGCTCGCAGCTGGGGCCCCGACCACCTCGCAGGGAGCGCATGTCTTTAGATTAAGTAGGGCATGAATAAATGCATGCATTAACAAGTTGACGAGCACATCGCCCGCTCGCCGGGGCCGAGGGCGGGCTCAGATGACAAAAAACATGCAGAATACAACGCCGTGTTTCAAGGTTCATAATCTGTATTAGTCAAAAGAATAACAGACCCTACATCAGTTGCTAAAACAATAACTTTTGTATTTTTTGTGTTCATATTTTACCTATTAGTTAGTACCTTTTTTTAGTTGTCTTGTTTTTTTTAACAAATAATGTCTTGTCTGTTATTACGCATGCTGAGTTAGCCTATAAGTGCAGTGTACAACATTACAAGAGACTGTAGAATGTGTCCTTAAATTAAGATAGTTGTATACACGTTGGCTTTCTAACAAATAAATAAATAAACTTAAATACCACGACGAACATGTGTGATTGCAATACAGGCAACAATACATTGATATATATATATATATATTCTTGATATGACAGCAATAAAAATATGATTTCTGTGAATGATAGATAGACTATTGCGGTTTATGAGATGGGCACATCCGGGCGGCGGAGGCTCGCTACGAGGATTCGCTGATATCCCTTTCATCATCTGTTCACCACGCGGAAAGCAAAAAAATAAATGAAATATGTATTAACAAATGACGTCAGAGGACATCCAGCCGGAGTCCCGCAGTCATCGCCGAGACAACTCAACTCTCAGTTGTGTGAGCGAGTAGTTAGTTAGTTGATAGCAGTTACCTGGAGCCGACACGAAGCGGTTTCGAGCTACTATTGAAATTCTCAACAGTGAGCAATCTACTTGGTAACCCCCCCCCCTCCCCCCGGCTGCGGCGGGCCCGCGCCGCATCTATTAAGCTGCGAGGCGAGGAGCACCACGAGTGGTACGAGAGCTCTCTTCCGGTGTATCTGTTCTCTTAAGTTGTATCGCCGAGCTGCCTGTTAGGGCGTCTGCTGAGGGTCGCAGACGGGAAATGTAACAAATACTTTGGTTTTGTTTTCTAGAATCTCAATATGTGTCATCGTACAACAGACAGACGCCCCCCCCCCCCCCCCCCCAACCCAATGTGGGCAAGCTTACTTCATAACCCTGCCTAAGCATGTACCGAGTCATAAAAAAAGTACTCGGTGTGAGCTCCGTGTACCGTGAGAGCCGGGCGCGGGCCGCCAGCCGGTGAGTGATAAGTCTCGTGGTAGGTGTCGTATCTCGACATCGATCCACTTACTCGCTACGTGCGTCGCTGAGCACGCGCGACATTTTCCCAGCGTCTTGCGAATATAGCGAAACAATATTTTATACACACGACACGTTGTTGAGGCGTTAGCGTAATATTTATCATGAAAAGTTCCTTCCATTTTACCACCTAAGTAGGGTTTAGTCAAAACGTTACAATAAAGTAACTTTTATAATTTCAGAGAAATAATATTGTCCCTTACAAAAGATTGTAAGGGACAATATTTTTTTTCATTGCTGACAAATGTCATTACATATTATATATATATCTCGTATATAGAATGTGATGTCTGTAAAATAAACAGGAACATGTTGTAAAGTTTCGCAGAGACGTGCACGTCACAGGCAGTCGAAACAGAACAACTTCAGTTGGGGCGATACTCTGAGAGGAACTCAAAATAATCCCATTTGAAAGGAATGCTTCCTCCGATCAAGCGTTTACGAGAAATTTGTAACTATCACATGCACATATATATCTCAGTACCTTTGTTGGAAAACCCCTATAGATCATCACGTGTGACTATTTTGTTATTTCACGGGCAAAATATTGTGCGAGGCATCACTCAATATCGGTGTACCTCGTACAGAGCGTGTGTGGTTTGTTTGTCGTTAAGAGAAATAAACATGTTGGCAGTGAGCATGACCGCGGTAAGAGCCTCGTGCCAAAAAAATATCTACGTTTCGAATCCTTGACCACGTATGTCATGGACGGAAATTGAGTCCAATATGGAGAATCAGGCTATTCTCTGATTCCAGGCATCATTCCCAATGAGTACACAGTTATATATCTTTCAGTGCCTCAAGACCGAGTCGTTTGTACTCTTAATAATAGTCATAGTTGAGCTCGGAAGGGCTTTGTGAGACAGCAGCGACGGCAGGCGCCAACCTTTAGAGCTGCGCTAACAGTGCACAACTATTTCACTTGTTGGTAATTTAATCATTATAGTACTTGCTCTGCCCGTGTATGGTGTTTGGGAATCGGCGCGTGTTTGTGAACTGTTCATTTTAATAGGCTGACACCACGCGGGTGTCTTATGTCTACGACACGAGGAAATATTTGTTGTCGCTTATCGATAAACTGTAAAACTACAAACCCGATGCCGATATGTACTATAATTCATTATTGATTATGTGAGATCGTGATAACAAAAAAAAACCCAGCTAAATTTGTTGTGGGTTTCTTATTAGACCTGGGCGCGATTTGAACACTCTTTGCTTTAGTTGATTGTAGTTATAACCATCACTCCACGAATAGAAATTCGCTCCTCCAGAACACAAGCTTTGATAGCACGCAGCGGGTATACACCGCTCCGCTCGCGCTGATGTGGCTCCCGCTCAAGATGAAAGTCAGATGATTGAAACGGACGTCGCATTGACAGATCACTGCCGGCTGCGGGCGGAAGGAGCGGCCCGGGGAAGGGGAGGGGGTAGGGGGGCAGGCTGTGTAATGTGTTGTAAGCGGGCAACCTTCCCGAGGTGCTCGCACATTTGAGCACCACCAGACTCACAGGATCAGCGTGTTCTGTTTCGCGTTGACCTGCTCAGCACATACGTATATGTCATATACTCAGGTCAGGTCGAACGCTTCGCGCTGCCGACTCGACAGACTCCCGTTACATCTCTACTCGTCTCCAGCAACTCGAGGAGGAGGAGGAGGAGGAATTATTAGGCGCAGCGTGCTTAATACATCAGACATCGTTAGTGCTGTGATAAACTTTCATAAACATTGCTGTTGATGCAAAGTCTATACACAATTTAACTAAAAAATGTCCCTAAAGTCCCCTTAAGGAAGCCCTGCCGCACTGCAGCCGGCCGGTGATGAGCTCATATACTTCCGCAGGCGCCGCCCGCCTGCATCTTCATTTAAAACGCCTCGGAGAAGGATTGCTTGTGTAACAGTAAGATGTTTCAGTTTATGTCGATTGCCTAAACAACCTACCGCAGGCCATCGCCCCGTGTCTACAGCCCTCTACTAACATGGCGGCAGCGCGCTGAGTAGAAACGCTATATTCCTCATCATCATCATGATCAACCCATTACCGGCTCAGTACAGAGCACGGGTCTGCTCTCAATAAGAGAAGGGTTTGGCCATAGTCCACCACGTGGGCCATATGCCGATTGGCAGACTTCACACGTCTTTGAGAACATTATGGAGAACTCTCAGGCGTGCAGGTTTCCTCACGATGTTTTCCTTCACCGTTGAAGCGCTACATCCCTACCGGCTATCAACTTATTTAGATAAAGTTGAAGGTATACACTTCATCAGGAGCGGCACGAGCGGCCCCGTGACGTCACGGGGGGCGGTGGGCGCTCAGCTCTACGCAGAAAGACAAATATTTGCAGTCCTCAAGTCACGAAAAGTATGAAATGTCGCTCATAAAAATGTGGGGGGGCGCGGTGAGTAATTGGCTTGTTTTGTCTTCCTTATGTTTATAAATCCGTTACCTCTTATCTCTTTGTTTTGGCAGAACAAAGTAGTAATGTAACTACCCAGCATGGCGCCGGTATCGCATTCTGTGTATATACCACAAACAGGGAAAAGTCCATAAAAGGTTTATCTTTAAGTCCATCCTTAAGGGATTGAAACTGAAATAGAGGTTTATATGAGGTTATTTCTAATCTTCAACCCTTTCTTTTTTGCAACAGTCCTCTTATACTGTTAGACGCTGCTGTAGTGGTTCAGTGTGTTGTAAGCTCGCGACGTAATTATCCGAGAAAGTGTCCGGGTCACGTTCCCGGTAGATTCACTCATAGGTGGGTCGTAGGCTACTGTTATCCCGGGGATGTGATAGTATTAGTACGGTAAAGGAGCACTTACCGACGAGAGTGGTGCAGTAGAGGACGAGCGCGGCGAGCGGGGCGGCGCGCGGCATGGCGGGGCGGGGGCGGGGGACTGCTGCGGCGGCCGGCGCGGGCGCTCATCTCCGGGGGCGCAGCATCTGCGGACAGCGACACTCAGCACCGCGCCACGCGGCTGCGGCCGTGCCTCGCTACCGGGACGCTAAGTCGCATCATTTAGCGTTCCGGTACAATGTGGCCACAAGGCTACACTTAGCATTAAGCAATTGCATTCAGTGGCGGGTGCTCGGCGTCGGAGCGTCACGTCACGCGTGACTTGCACCGCCACTGTGTTGCCAATGTGTTGGCTGACGAACCAAATAAATAAATAACAAAGTTTGTACATTGGCGCTTGACTGCAAGTGATGATGTAGTTAAGGTCAACTAAGTAACGTGTCAACTCTTCGTTCAAAAGTTCCCATATCATACATAAGTATTTTAAATAGAACAGAACCGAAGGGGCATTCTACTGCGGCGCGGGTTACATGCGAGTCAGCTCAGCGCTCGAACATGTCCAGCCTCGAACAGGTCAGGAACAGATACCAAATCTGACACCCGCCACGTCCGCCGCGTGCGAAGACGCGGGCGCGCATTTAACCTGCCACTGCTTCGCGCAGCGGCCAAACAATGAATGAGCGTTTTCTAACTCCGATACATTCCGCAATCAAATGTGTGCTTTAATACCGGCTGCGAGAATCGCTTTTTCGTTTCGCGGCAGTTCCGAATATTATTAACACTACAAAATCGACTGTATTGGGAATTCATTAAAGTAGTTTTTCGCTCGCAGCGGGCGACGCCGCAGTCGGGAGATGTCGTGCCGGGGAAGGAAGCGTTTAGAACACTTCCTGAGTGAAATAAAGTCGAGGAGTTAGTATCGCGCTGGTGTGCGTGTGTGTGTGTGCGTGTGTGTGTGTGTGGCCGGACGGGAGCCACCTCCAGCCTCACCACTGAACGCTCATTATCACCAAGTTATTTGAGGAGTTGCTTTGGACAGCATCTATAGTTTTTTGACGACCTCCGTGGTCACATTTTAAATTTGGAGGTCCTGAATTCGATTTCTGGCTCGGAAATCGGATAAGAAGCCTTCGGCCGTGGATAGTTACTACCCTACCGACAGAGACGTGTAGCGAAGCGTTTTAGCGTTCCGGCACGATGTCGCGTAACCAATTAGGAGTATGGGCTTACCATACCTATACTAACAGGTTAGCCTGCTACCATTTAGACGGCATCATCACTTACCAACAGGTGAGGTTGCCGTCAAGGGCTAACTTGTAGTCGATAAAATAAAATAAAAAGTCCTCACTTCAACGAGCTCGCGAGTTGTCGCGCCGCTACTTTTTTCGCATTTTTTTAGGTTTTGTGGCAGTCCCGCGGACGCCGATTGTTTTTCAGGGTTAATATAATCGCAGGTACGCCTTCAGGCTGCGAGCTGGTCGCTGCTAAATCTCGCAAACAGCAGCTTAACTTCGCTTACTAAATGTTATACACAATAATATATTTTACAAGTATCTGAGCGGAGGGCTCGACAGTTTTATTAATATCTTTCTCATCAATTTCTTCGCAATCACCTGCTTCGAAGCTAAGTGATGAATTAAAGCTCTGCATCCCCCTTCTGCCGCTGTGAGAGGGGGTAAGGGTGGGTGACTCGGGCCCTTGAACTGTCAATTCAAATTTACTCTTTGAAAACTGGAGATAACCGACATGATCGAACCCAAAACATTTTGGTTTTATTACATCTTTTTGCAACACTCCGCAATCTGATGCTGTTCAAAAAACGCTCTTGCCGCAGTCGTGATACAGTGCTAAGTCGCTCGGCCGCGGCTCCCCCAGTTGTGACCGGGGTGAGTGTGGCGCGAACACCAATAAATCAGGGTTCGATTAACAGCTTCCCGCGCGAGGGCGGCCGGCACTAGCGCACCACTCGACACTAGTCACACGCACAGCATCATCGTGACTCCTCGACGCACGATAACAAAGTGCACTCACTTCCTCTCATCAAGGAGTGGTTTCTTCAAAACATGACTTCCCCGCGCCGGCACCGTCGTCTCGCCGTCGGCTCCCGCGGGAGCTCCGAGGCCGCCGCACTTCGTATCAAATTTGCTCGCTCGCAAGCGAGGTATCGTTTTATAGTTGTATGTTTATTTGTGGTACCCGCGCCGCCAACACTCAGCGGCTCCAAAATACTTTTGTTCCTCCGACACGAACAATTAATTCCTGAATGACAGTTAATTTATCGTCAGAGCGCCCGCACTCCACTGAATGTACACGCCGATATCAACCGCAGAGCGATGAGGCGAAGTTACGCGTAATGTTCGATTGCGATTAGTTCTCAGAGCGCGTGCGAGAGATGTAATCAGCAGGCGACCAGAAGTCGATGGCAGCTTCACAGCGCCACTCTGTATCTGCCGCAGTATTTTTTTGTATATTCTTTTTCCTTCAGCTGCTTTGACAATATCCGTGGCGCAACACCGTGGCAATTTAACGTTCCGGTACGATGTTGCAAATCCAATACACTTGAAAAACTTACAACTTTGAAAGTATGCATTGTTAAGTCAACTTCTGCGTACAATTCACTGTAAAAGCGCCGTTTGTTGCACGAAACCCTCCCGGGGGACTTTAAGAGGGTCACTCCATCTTGAGCACGATCAAAAATATGGCACGGAATGAAGCCTTAATTTTTTATTCAAAAGCAGCGGCCGCTCCGGCCGACGTCTGGAGAGCAGTTCAGTTTAAACCGCGCCCATTTAGACGGCGGGACGACTCGCCGACAGCCTCGAGAGCCCAATTAATGCGGCCGGCCACGGGGCTCCGCTCACTTCAAACTTCACATTCATTCTGTAGCGGTTTGTTCTGCGCCAGAACGCGGCTGCTCTAAACCGAGAACAGCAACCGGAAAGTCAGAACCCCGTCGCATTGACCCCGCACTCGGCTTAGATGGTAAAGACGACTTTGCATTTAAAAACTCGTTCCAGGAGCCATAATCATTAGTGGCGGGGTTTCTGCCGGCGACTCTGTCTGTGCGGTCGTCGAGACGGAAGTAGCGAGCGATACAGCCCGAACTACTTACTAAGTGGCAGAATCGCTCGCCAGCTGAACAGTAAGCTGAAAATGCAGAACATATACAATATCGGTGAAACGTACATTTTTAATCTCGGCCGAGGCGTCGGCGGAGCGTCTCCGAGAACAATAAACCGAATTCCTCACATCAGTGCGGATGTCCCTCAGCGCGTTATTGCGCGACTTCCCCGCGGCGCGCGTCGGGCGCGGCGCCGACACTCGCCCTATACTTTTCGGATATTGTTATCGCTGGTTTGTCTCTCGCAGTAGCAAAACAACGGATCGCCGCGTTGTTAGGGTATTGTCGGGTCCAAATAACTCACAACACGGCAATACGGCACGGGCTAGAAATAAGTACTGTCCGGTCGCTGCGTGCACCGACCACTGCGCCGCCAGCAGTTTACGCCGTCGTCGGGCCTCGTGCTCGTCACTAACACAGTGCACTTCAGCCGCCCCTCGACGCGTACTCGTTATCAATATCATCATATCATTTAACATATCATTATCGTAATCAATGGAAATACAGTGAACTTATCAATATCAACTCTTCATCAATTATCAGCGTTCCACAAAGGACTCCGCCCCACATCTTTTTGGTCCTTCGAGCCGGATTCCTCCGCAGCTTGTCTGTCTCTCGCTGAGCTGTAGCTCATGAATCGTAAGAGACTTCGCCTGCCTCGGCGTTCGCGCTTGTTTGAGGAAGCCTTCGCGTCTGATTTGACGGAGTGGACAAGTCTGAGACTGCATTTGTGTGTCGGTGGTCGAATTGAAACATCAAAATATTTGTAAACACATAAACTACGAGTACAGACGTCGCTTTTTTCTCAAATTACTCACAGTGAGATGAGTTACGTCGGCTGAACCAAAAGGACCCACTCTCGGAATGGTCTGTCGCAACACAGACTCGCCTTAATTTATTGAATGTGTAATAATAAAACATTCAACAAGCGTGCAACTCGTCATGAGTGGCCAGAAGGAGACGTCGTATGCATACATTACAGAGTGATTCCATTGGTAGCAGTTTTGGCTCGGAGAGAGCGACCCCGGTTTCGGTCGCTCGGAATCCCTGGTGGACAGAATTGCACGTCCTCAATTCATTTCCTAGTATCGTTCATAGCCAAACGAATCGGCAATCGAAGAGAAGCGCTGCACGGCCTCCGCTACAGCCAGTACAGCCACATTACATGACGGTCGCAGTCGGCGGCTAATTCACTGAGACCCTCCGCGACGCGCTCTCTACGTAAGTTCAGCCTCTCAGCTGTTGACGTCACAGCGCACTCGCACACTTGATTTCTTCGGTGCGTCGTAAAGTTTAATGTAAGTATTCTTTTCAAACCATTTGTTTTCTTGGAAACCTTTTTTGACGTTTCTCTAAAATCTCGCCTCAGGTCGGTTACAAACATAAAAATTAAATTCAGGTTGTTTTGTTCGTGTAAACCTCGTACAGGCGTCTTTGAAGTGTTCATACACTCGTAGTATATTTTTCATTATTTGAATTCGTGTGGAGGTTTTGTGTTGGTGACAACTACATTCGACGACTTAAAGCTTAAGCCAGCTACTAAACGCGCCCAGTTCTAAGAAGAAGCCCTTAACAAACTCAGCCGGCTTTATTTTTTGTTATCACCATCTCACATAACCAATAATTAATAGAAGTTGTGAAATTGGCGCATTTAATTCGTTAATCGTTTATTTAATCTTTTTATAATAACTATGAGCTTATTGAGAGACATCTCCGAGATGTCGGTTTTTTATTTGTTATAAAATAAAATACAATTTCCTTTGATGATATTGATCATCACACATCGATCACATAGTCTGTAAGGAGTGGGAATTGCTCGATTCTATCAAGCGTAACACCGCCGTCGTTAAAAGAACAGACTGCATATCCAGGATCTACCACGCGTTAGTACGCAGCATTCTGAAATACGCCGTCCCGTCCGTAGACAGAATAGAGCGAATACAACGTTCCTTTACGCGTTATCTGGCCTTTAAAGACAAAGCATGTCCTTACAGAGCTGACTACGACGCTCGCTTAAATCATTTTAAAATACATTCCCTCGAAAAACGAAGACAAGTGACTGATCTCATAACGTATAAAATTGATCATAATTTTATGGACTCCACCGACCTGCTATAACAGATAAGCATCAACGTCCCCCGTCATATTCCTAGACATCCCAACCAAAAAATATTTGTTCCTAAATTTTCCAAGAGCAACTTAGGAAAATTCTCCCCAATAAATAGAATAGTTAGTGTATACAATAACTTGACGAACATCGATATCTTTCACGACACCCTAACTAGTTTTAAGAAAAAAATATATCTACATGTATAGTTCTCATTATAATCCTAGTATTTATTTTAAGTCTGAATATTTCATAATTAATTAATTTCATAGTTTTTTGTTTTATATTGTTTAACATTAATGTTCTAAAAACTGTAATGCTGTATATACCTGCAATGATAACTGCACTCGGCTTAGACATACGTTATATCGTAATATTTTTAATGCTAATACAGTGTATCGATTGGTGTAGCATGTGAAATAAATGACTGAAATTGATTGAGTTACTAATTTTGCGCAGCCTACTTAACGGTACTACAAGTTTATGGTTTTTTTCTAATGTTAAGTTTGTAAATTGTATTTTTTTCTTAAGTTTTTAATATTTTTGCGGATATATAATGGGTGTTGAAGCGGTTAGGGCGTCAGCCTCCAAATCAGAGATCGGCGGTTCGAATCCGGGCACGCACCACTAACTTTTCGGAGTTATGTGCGTTTTTAAGCAATTAAAATATCAGTTGCTCCAACGGTGAAGGAAAACATCGTGATGAAACCTGCACGCCTGAGAGTTCTCCATAATGTTCTCAAAGGCGTGTGAAGTCTGCCAATCCGCACATGGCCAGCGTGGTAGACTATGGCCAAACCCTTCTCATATTGAGAGGAGGCCCGTGCCGTGTAATGGGTTGATCATGATGATGGGTGTTCCATATACTGATATGGTTGTTTAAAGGGTGGCGACGCCTGCAGGCGATTTGTTTGGTGAACATTTGAACAAGGTCATACGAGATTTCAGAAGTGATGTAGGGCTGAACTCCGTGACGAATCTCTGTAATCGTGTATCGAGTTATAAGTATTTAGTGAAACTTCGATGGAAATTATCTATATTTTTCACACTTAGCCAATTTAGCTGCTACCGTAAATTTTTAAAGTTGTAGTTTTTTCCCGCCAACTCCCCCCGGGTTAAGGCAGAGGTACTCGTCACTACAGTCTAGTATACGAACTAAACGTTACCCAGGGACAGCTCTTCAAAGAAGAAAATTAAATAAAAAGGTAAAAATTTATGTTCATTCAAGTAAGTTTGAATTGTTTACTGCGAGAATGATGCAGATGATCTTTTGTACAAAAATCTCTTGGTAATGAAACTTAATGAGCGTAAAGTTCTTTTTAAGTTGTATTTCGACAAAAGAAAGCGCTACCTTAAGACATGCCAGCTCGGTTTACGAGTAGATATATAACAGAAATACAAAATATAACAGTTTGTATATAACAGAATAATACTCCATCTACACAGGGTCCCCAGACCTGCCGTGCGCGCCCCCCATGTCCGTCTCTGCGTCAGCTGAATTTGTTGTACGATTTGTTACAGAGTGCATCACTGCAGGTAACAAATAATAAAAAGAAAATAATTAAAATCAAGATGCTTCCGATACGAGACTTTTTGTTGTGTATTTTAATACAATTATTATGTAGTTCGCACTTAGCCGGACGATGTACACCGCGTACGCGACACCACACATTCAGTTATCTTCAGAGAAAAACCCTCCCTCATACCCTCGAAGTCGGAGCTTCCTCAGAACGTGTCGACTCGCCGGCAGGCATTATAATAAACTGCCGAATAACCTTGGAGATGTCACTAAATAAATGTACAGTTATCATAAAATTTAAACTTGTAGAAGAAACGTACTAACACATGTGTCGATTACATAAACGATAAAAGCTTGAATTACTGGTAACTACGAGTTGACACACGTCGTGATAACAGAAACACTACTCAGTGAGTCGGCTCTGCACAGGCGGCGCACTTGGACTTCTCGGAGCTTCAGTTTTAAGCTGAAGAATACGAAAGCTCATCAACATCACCTCACGATTTTTCGAATAAAGAAAGAATTACGATCGTGAAACAATATTTGTGAATGAGTCAAGTGTCCGTTGCAGGTTTATTCCATGCAGGGTAATATTTGTTATTCAGTTAAACTAGCACTGTCGTGTTTCGAAATACTCACCTCAACACGAGAGGGGTAAACAAAAGCACTGCACACGAACGCGCGCTGCGAGCGCCGCGACCCGACTGCGCGCACTCCGCCCGACTACTGCCAGCGACGAGCGGGCCCCCGCCCCGCGCGCCCCGCTCCGCCGCCCGCGGGACGCCTCTGCCAGGATCCCGTGGTGCGAAGCCTTCCACGTGGAGTCCTCGTACCAACAGTACTGCTCCTCTGGTTCAATGACTCGGACGACGCATTTTAACCTACTTTAAACCGAAAAAGTAGAACCTGCCGGTCGTCACACAACTCGGCAGGCGGCCAGCTCAGCGCATGCCGCGGCACCGGCACACGACGCTGAGCATCAGAGCAGAGCCGAGGGATTAAACCGCGAAAAAACAATACAAATTGAAAATTAGTCAATATTTTACCCTGGATATCAAATTTAAACAAAACATTTTAATATGAAGATAACTGACACATATCGGCGGGTACCGCCGTGTCAGCCCCTCCGTCCCCCCAATATATATAACTGTCCGGTTGACCTCACAGGCTCCAAATATTTACTTCAGTACTCCAACTCTTTAATTTTAAGTGGTATGTGAGATGGTGATATCAAAAAGAAAATTTACCTGGCTAAGTTTGTTGTGGGCTTCTTCTTAGACCGGGGCGCGTTTGGAACCCTCATAGCTTTAGTTTTAAGTTTACGAATGTAGTTATCACCATCAAATCACTACTATGTAAATTATTGAGGCGTCGTAAGGACTATTTGAATAAAGATTATCTGAATTTGAATGATATAGCCGTCCGTGTCTTATTTCTCCGATATAAAGAACCCGGCTCACAAACAACATCACCACCAGCGCAGTGGTGGCGAAGCCTCGCTACTCATATGCGCTCATTTACATAACACTACACGAGTCGCACAATGGACGTCCGCGCCGCATCGACCTCGCGGCGCCGGCTCGCCGCTCACGAACTGGAGCGAGGCGACTCGACACCGAAGCATCAGGAGATTTCTATTCAAAATACGTGCACGTCGCGCCACTCAAAAAGAGAGCCACCGAGCGTCCCCTCCGGCCGCCCTCCAGACTGGAGAGCAGCCTCTGCTGCGACGTTACTGTTTGTCGAGGTTTCACAGAAATGAAAGATATATTACTCCCGTCAGTAAATTCTACATCAAACACATAATTGTTTCTTACCTTAACAGCGTGAAACTAAAATTTCTAGAAAATAGTTGTAGTTTATAGACAAATGTACGCCTCCTGCCTTCCACAGCAGCGACCGGACACAGCGGCGACCACCTGTCTCCCGGCGGGCGAAGCCCCGGCGACACACGCGCTGCTTTGGGACATCTCACCGACTGAGAGCGCCTCGCGCTCAGTAGACCCCGACAGACACTGTGACACTGACTGTGTCTAACTAATCACTTTATACTCAATTATTCTTTCTGACGTAATCCTGAATTTTATTTCAACGAGTACCTGAGTATTTCTTTGCTCGAAAAATTTTTGGTTTACGTTAAATTAATTCTGATAATTCATAATGATATCTATCGAGAAAAATATGTGCGACGCTGTGCAAATATAGTCTGATGAACATTAAATGCGTCACCGCTATGCATGTCGGTGACGAGTGGTCAATTATTGCCAAGTGACACGTAGCCGAATGGGTACAATTCTCTGCCAGGTTTAAAAAAAATATGCCGGGTCCCGGGCTGATGCCGGTCATCAGCTCACACCAGACGCGAAGTTGACGGTGCGGAGGTTACGCAAATATTAAAAAATATTGTATTTCGATGTTTTTCGATTATTAATGTAGCGGCGGCGCGCGCTGTGCGGGGGCGCCTGCACGCAGTCGCTATTCACCGCGAGCGCTATATAAGCGCGCCGCCGCCTGCTCGCAGCCGTCACCATGTCGTCGTCGCATCGTGCGCTGCGCCGGCTGCCCGCCCTCGCGCTGCTCGCAGTTCTACTCATGGTAAGTGATCACGGATGCAGTAACATTTGTTGATAAATCCAAATATTGCTAAATTATTTTCTCCACGAGCAGACCGACAGAGACGTGTCGCCAAGCGATTTATCGTTCCAGCACGATGTCGCGTCGATCGATTAGAGTTGATTCCCTAATGACTCGTGGGAGGGTACTCTGTGTGGTCAAATCGAAACGAAGAGATCTCTAGAAGACCCATATCTCTACAAGACATGACATAGCTCACCGAGTTACGAAGTTAAAGTGGCAGTGCAGGCGCCGCTGGTTCGGGGTTCCCGAACGCCGACCTCGCGCCCGCGCACGCAGCGCTGAGATCCGACGAGCACAGACGATACCAAACCAGGCGCCGGACCGCGCGGGCGAGGACGCTACCTAGCACAACGGTGTTACAGGATCAGTTTGTCCCGAGAACTAAATAAGGAGAGATTATATTACAGCTCCGAACTGGCGCTGCTGACTGACCCATGATCCGTGATCGAGCACACGGAGCCGCGTGCAGGAACAAATAATATGCTCAGTAGATAACCAACTTAAATAATACAATGTCACTATTTGCTTTTCAGATAATCTCCAGCGTCCACTGCCAGGGCGGCGCGGGGTGAGTGCATTCAGAAACGATACGCTGCCACCATCACCACCATCACCACCACCATCATCGTCCACAGCCTATGAATGTTGCGAACATTTTATTTGCATTTCCGCTTCTGTTTTCGTTTAATACCAATTACAGAGAGAATAGACATATTAGGTGCGTACCCGGGATCGAACCCCCCACCTCTGATTAGAAGGCGAACATCCTAATCACAAGACTGCCATAGCTTTTTAAACTATCATTACAGTTAACATAATTATAAATCTCAACTTTCAGTTTATTTAACATTTTTTTTATATTTTTAATTCGCCTGAAAATTTTTATGCTCCGTTTGTCATGCGAGATCTAGACTCAAAGAACTGTGGACTAAAATTTCATTCTCGAACATCCATATAAAAACTAACACTTACATGAGCAACATGTACTAAAGTAGGTTCATATCGTGTGATCCTACTTTAGTACATGGCGAGTGCCCTCGCTATGTGAGGAGCGCCGTTCACACGCTTCGGAGATCACATCGGAAAGCGTTCAGGCGCGCAGGTTGCCTCGCGATGTGTTCTGTCAGAGCAAGTGATATCAATCACAACTCCAAAAAAGTGAAAGCGATGCGCGCCGGGATCGCACTAGTTCCCTCCGAGAGGAAGGTGAGAGTGTTAACCGCCAGGCTGCCGCTATGGCGGCGGCAGCGCGCCCTCGCAGCAGTAACGGTTCTCCCGCAGGGACGGCGGCTCGCTGCTCGGCGCGCTCATCATCAACAAGGTGGAGCGCTGCATCGACAAGCTGAACGCCATCGTGGACTTCGTGTCGCTGGCGGCGGGCGGGGTGAGCTCGCTACCTCCTCGTGCGTGACGCCGCGCCCGTGATGTAGTCACACTCACTAAGAGAATCTGTATTCTATCCCAGCTACAGATACTCATAATTAAAAATGACAGGTTCATTACGAGCGCGGCGCACGTTGTGGTCGAACTCAGATTTCCCATTTTTGCTAATGTACATTTTCACTCCACAGGTGTAGCAGGTTATAGCGCCAACTCCGAAGAACAACGCTGAAGATCAGAAAAAAATATACATAATTTAAAATAAAAGTATTGATAGTAGCATAATTAATAAACGGCACTTATAAATAAACAAATGAATTCATTTGTTCATGGGTGTTCATAGGTTCATGGGTGTCCGACACCCATGTGGGTGCTGGTGGGGGCGCGGCCACTGCTGTTGGCTGTTGTTCGTTTAACTCATAAATTGTTTCAATAAACGGTTGTTCACGCTTTTATTTGTATTCCTTTGTTTGTCCCTTTCAATGCGACTTAATGCAGATTGAGCCCATGCCGGGCGCATTAGCTCGATCGGCGGAGGATGTCCGCTTTAGTTGTTGAACGAGGTTATTTGACCACCCAGCTAGTATACGCTTACAAAATATGAAGGAGTTCGTAGGTTACAATCATTTAAAAAAAATCTTAAAAATGTATTCAAATTAAGGTCGTACTTTATGTTTGTCAAAAAAGGGACGCCGCTCACTCATCTTGAATGTAGCAATTCAAATAGTAAGACAGAACACTGAGGCAAGGTTTCGGGTTTTTATAGTGCGAGGCAACTTGTCTGCTCATAATTGAATGTTACAATTTAATTGTTTGATAAACAATTTTTATAATTAACTTTTGAGAATTTCAATTTTACAAATGTAACAGAACTTGTACTGCAACATGTGTGCAGTCGGCGCAGTCATGATGGCCCCCAAACAGTCTCTTCACAGGAGCTGCTTGGGTGTTATTTCATTAAACAGTACTAAATTTTACTTTGGAAATATATAAAAGATCTCACTCAGACAGTTGAGTCATATTATATATTTGTAGTAAAATTTGACAATAATAGTAAAATTAACTCTTGAAAATTTGTATCATATTTAATTTTCATTTATTATTAAATTATATTTAAACTTATATACGAAGCAAAATCGCCGCAGCTGACAACATAAGCAATAAAATACTTTGTACAGACGCTACAATTAGATTTATAATAATGTTTACAATATTATAAAACTTAAACACAACAATCATTCTTAAATATTATATGAAAAGAAATTCACTAGTTGCGGGGTGAGAGCCGAGCGGCCACTGGTTAGGGTTCAGGTTGAGGAACCTTCGCGCCGTACGCGCCGTCTCCAGGGATATAGCCTGCTGAACTCGCCCCTTACTCTAACCGTGCCGAAACGACTAGCGTTCCGGCACGATGCCGCGTAGAAACCAATTAGGAGCGTGGGCTTACCGTACTCCAGCATCATCACTTACCACCAGGTGAGATATCGTCAACTTGTAGTGGATAAAAAAAAATAACGATACAATAATCGTTGAATCAACATTCCACCGATGGTTACCGTTACGGGGGCGATGACGTCACGCTGCCCGCCGGCGCGCTGTTCGCTCCACTAGCACTATCGCAGCTGACAAACGTCCGACCCTAGTAGAGCAAGGCGGCGCAGATTTTCTAGAAGTGACACAGGGTCTTGCCTGTAGGATAGTATCTCATCATCCCCTAGGCCATACAAGTAGTTGATAAATTATGCTGGCTTGATTATGACCGAGAACAACCAGAAACGATATGGCCGAGAGATTCCCCAGGACGGTGGCCCGCTCGGCATCCGTCAACATCGCCATGTTTCAATATTTGTTTTGGGAAGTTTTCGTCTTAATAACTGCATCCATAATTGCACAGAAACTCTCCACAGAAGTCTCCATATTTCATTTAACCAGGATACGACAGCAATTGAATCTACATCTGGCCTTGTTGAGCTCTCGTAGAGTCTACCGTGCAACTCCTTGCTCCGCGATCACAAGTACTAAGTACGACGGAGCTGCGCCAGTTCTCTTTACGTACAGGCGGCGGGCGGCCCTTGTCAGCTGCTACCACACACATCTGTACAACACAATGTTATCCATTCAATAAATTTCATCGTGAAAAAGAAAACTCTTAGGCTATAATATATATACCTCACGACTTTGAAGGTTCTTGTCATTCAAAACCTCAAATGCGTGGGATATAGCATCTCATCACGGAGTAATGTGGGTGGTGCGGAATGTTGATAACAATTTTCGGACCTCGCGGTCTACGGCGTCCAGTTCAGTTAGAGTCCGCGTTAGAATGACGACGGTGTATATGAGTGGACACATGACGTAGCCATTAGAGGCACGCCCTTGTTACTGTTTTTTTTGTCCACTACAAGTTAGCCCTTGACCTAACCTGATAGTAAGTGATGATGCGGTCTAAGGTAAACCCATACTCTTAAATTAGCGGGACATCCTGGCACAAGTAAAATAATTACTTAAAAGGATGTACCAACAACGGATAAATGTTATGTAAAACGTATTTTTTGATTAAATTTATTTCATTTTTTTCAATTGGTTTCTACACGGCATCGTGCCGATGATGCCGATTACCACCTTACTTTGTCTGTAGGGCTGGTAACTAGGCACGGCCGAAGCCTATCGCCAGACCAGACTCGAGCCGGAAATCGAACTCAGGACCTCCAACTTTATATTGCGACAACGCGCGCACTGCGCCACAGAGGTCGTCGAAACCAACCATCGGATAAAAAGAGTGGTAAGGACTGTTTTCGGGCGCCTTCGCAACGCTTCTTCACTGCCTGTTGCCACAGCCTGCCTCTGTATTAACCGCCTCTAACACTCCGAAGTATGTATATATTACCCCTTCACAAAGAGATCTGAGCATCGAAGTATCTGAAAAAAACGAGATTTTCAGACTCTCTATATTTCCTGCCGCACATCTTCCTACAGCATACTGCATCCCTTCCACTCCGTTACTAAAGATTACAGTAATCGTTAATAATTTCATAAGGTCCAGACGTGTTGTTGCACACAGCTCGAGGTCGTCCATATAAAGCAAGGGATATGACGTCGCCCCTCTGCAAAGACGAAAGTCTAGTCCTGAAACTTTCAGTAATGTGCCGAGTGGATTAAGGGCCGAGATAAAGCACTCAAACGTAATCAGTATCGGTTCAGTTTCAACAAAAAAGTAAACAACAAGCTGCGAAGTATATCGCGCGCAACTGGGATTGTTAACTTTTGTCTTCTAGCAACACTATATTTTTGAAATTTGTGTTATTTGTTTTTTATTTGTTAAGGATGACTTTATAAGATCCAAAACGTTTCTTCATAATAGCGTCTTTAAATAAACTTCGTCCACATTATGAACGCCGAAGTGAAGACTTTCATTAAATCCATAAAAGGTGAACTTGAACTTTGTTTATTTTGAATTACGCTGACACTATTAAGGAAATTTTCACTATTTTAATATTTTTTTCGAAGTAACTATTTTTGCCTCTCAAATATTTTTAAATACATTTGACACAACAGAGGCCGGTGGTGTATATAGGTCTGTAATTAGACAAAGATTCCTAACTAAGCTTTTTGGATAATGGTTTGACTATTCATCAAATCAAACATCATGCCACAGATAAACAAAACACAGAATTGGTGAAATGCACATATCATGACAAACCACAACAATAGGTAAGTAAACAAGTATAGGTAAGGTAATACAATTTAATCACATCTGTAAATTCAATTCAAAAAGCTTCGAGAATTTCAAAATTTCTGCCGAAGGTTGGAGAATAAGGAGCCATCATCACGCTGCTAAGCGCACATATAACAGGTAGTGCGGGTAAAGCTGCGGGGCACAGCTAAGTGCTAATAAAAATTGAAGTCGTTGGAAGTGGGATCTGATGAGAACCGTGCACTACATTAAAGTGAACAAACGAGCGAACTGGCTCAAGGCGGCGCGGCACAAGCTATGCTAATGCGGATTTCAAATTAATACAAAATATAACAATCAATTTTCCATGAAAATGAAACATCTGCACGAGAGGCGGCGTATAAAGCCGGCGGCCGCGGCCGGCGCTGCATCAGCTCGCACCATGGCGCCCTCCCTCGCTGTCGCTTATTTGGTTTTGTTGGTAAGAAAAATTCAATTCTATCTCACTCATTGAATTAAAATCTAAGTTTTGGAGCTCTGACATTCATCGCACGAGCGGTGAGTGTGCCGAAAACGTTATTACAACGTAAATTATGAAGCTCCGTAATTTGACGACCGGGTCTTGGGTTCGATTCCGGGCTCGAGTCTGGCCCGGTGGGAGGCTTCGGCCGTGGTCATTTACCGACAAAGACGTTTTGCCTAGCGATTTTGCATAGAAACCAATTAGGAGTATGGATTTACCATACCCCTAACAGGTTCGCCCGCTACCATCTTAGACTGCATCATCACTAACCATCAAGTGAGCTTGCCGTCAAGGCTAACTTGTTGGGGATAAACAAAAAAAAAATTTGAAGCTTAATTACGAAAAAAATTAAAAACGGACAGCAATTAATTTAACAATGTGTGTGGTGACAGTGTTATAAACCAATTGCAGAAGAGAGAATTCAATTAATGAACAGAATTAGTTGGTTTGTTCCTCAAATATATCTGTGACGTGTGACCGACTCATGATTCGACTGAGTGATTGTTTCTGTGGTGGCAGGTGAGCTGCAGCGTGCGGTGCCAGCTGCTGCCCTCCGTGCCGTAAGTTGTGCTTCTGCTGCAGCCGCCACCTACCACCACCAACCAACCGACTAACTGTACCAACTGCGGCCGTGCGCATTAAATAATAAATGTACATTTTAACTGTTCTTCTGTCGCGAGTATAGCGCGCTGCTCGCGCGCTCTCAGGCAGTTGTTGTGCGAGCAGATATGTAACATTCATTTATTGACGGCGGCCGACCAGTGGCCGAGAGTCAGGCTTCATGAGAATCAGCTATTTGAACTACACCCGGCACTCCCGGTGGCCGTGCGGAGGAGACCCGCAAAGAGACAAAGGTAACTTTTCACCGTCTCGTTGCAGGGACATGAGCAACTCGTCGCTGATCAACAGCCTGTTCCTCAATCACATAGAGCACACGCTGGACCGCCTCACCGCGCTCAGCGAAGTCGCCAACCTACTGACGGGCGGCGTGGCGGGTAACGCAATATTAACTGATTACTTGTCTACTACTTTGTGCGGTGGATGATAACGTTAAGTGGATTTTTAGCTCAAATCTCCACACACACGCACACACACACACGCGGGTACTCGCAGTACTCATTTGTTGTCTGTAAACGTCGCCCGGCGGTGTCGTCCGTCGCGCCGATCCGCCGACTTTAGATAAAACAACAATTGTAGCTAAAAGATTTCCCAGTGGCGTGTTAACTCAGTTTTTTTTGTGTCCGAGCGCTGATCTGATAGTGTCGTGTGGTTGCAGGTCTCGGCTAGCAGACGTCGCGACGCTCCGTTTCATCGCAGCAGATCGCTTTTCATTCATAAAAATAATTTGACTAA